>JAQPZY010000461.1:0-183266 GCA_029931535.1 Margaritifera margaritifera | reverse complement strand
AACATTATTTGAGAAATAATGATTTCCTTTTAAAAGCATTCTCTATTATTCTTTCAAGTATTACAATCAGTGGAAGAATATCCAGGTAAGGTAACTATTATCAGGATTATTCATTTACCTAAATGTTTGAGTTGATTCCCAAAACATAAAATTGGCATGAAAGTCCAGTGGATGTATACTTTATTACTAATTTCAGTAAGACCATAAAGTTTGTTACTATTATTAGTAACACAAACTATATTTGGTAAAAGAAAATGAACACTATGCCATAAGCATGTAGGACTGAAATCCCTCCAAGCATAAAACAAGTATTTTGTGATTTAGAGCAATAAATTGAAATTGTATTACCTTCCTGACATGGAAATTATTGTTGACTAAAATATCTGGCTTGCTTGTGCACTTCTCTATGAAACTATATCTCCTGCACTACCTTGTCAACAATGACAAAATGTTGATGGCATGTTGCTTATTCCTACTTTCTCTTGTGATTAAATAGAACCATATATGTTATGATATGCCAAAAATGTAATTTACTGTAAACAAATGTCATATTGCCACTATTTTACTGATAAGCATCACAATAAGATCGATCTTGAATGATGTGATTTACAAAGGGGTGGAGGTTAAAGGGAGTGTTTAATCTTCTAAACTTCAATGTAGGAGCAAGACTGGTCCACAGAAAAAAAAACAAAATTTTCTTATCCTACATGCATACTAGATATAGTTCATCTTGTGGTACCAAAAAAAAATATTTTAACTCATGACTTTGCCAATTGTTAAAATAACAACAAAAAGCCCCACCTTTTTCATGCCATACAATGAAATGTTACAGTATTGATGCAGGAATGCAAAACATCTCTATTATCCTCTATGTACTTAAATCAGAGATATTTATATAACTCTGTGACCATGGGGCCAGAAATTGTTATGACCCTTGCCAAAAAGATCTTTACCAAAAATACACATTATATATATATATATATATATATATATATATATATATATATATATATATATATATATATATATATATATATATATATATATATATATATATATAATACTGAGGATTATCTTTGCTCTGTAAGGTCAGGAGTTTTGGGACAGAAAGTAAAAAAAAAAGTACAAACAAATGTCATTGACTTCTTCTACAAAAGCTTTAATTTTCTAATCAAACTCAACTGTCAAAGTAAAAACTACCATGCAACCTCTTAAGCAGCCACTGACAGAATGGAAACACTCTTGCTGGTTATGGTACAGGTTGACAAGAGGTGAAATATACAGGAAAAGAAGGAAACATCAGACCCTGGCCAGATATGAGAGGTTTTTGCTTATGGGAGATGACTATTAAGGGAGGCTGCACTGTACTTGATCAATAAATAAGAAGTCAAAAGACAATTTTTCAGACCAATCTTTCAAGTTTTGGGTGTCTTACTGTCTAGATATAGCTAAAATGTTTCAATATTGCAAAGCTGTGTATACTATAAGAACTGGTTAAAGCTGAAAATGCTAGGAACTGTCAAAATTGCCAAAGATGATCAAAAGGTTCTGACTGTTACTCAGTTAAATTAAAACAGCATAGCTGGCAACTGAAAATATAGAGATTTATCTATTTTTGGCATGAAATTTCTGACTTATGTTGGGAAGCACATGTTCATGGTTCTAAAAAACTATGCTCAGGACTAAATTTCCTAAGAAAGAGACTTGCATAAATGCATGATTTCAAACTTTTATTGGTTTCACAGAGAAAACTGTTAGAAATTATTCAAGAAAACACTGGCAAATAACAAGTAATGACAGAAGCTGAATAGAAGCCAAATTCAGACCTAATGTTCCATAATGCAGCCCTTTTCTGGTACACTAGATAATCAAACATGTCACTATCTTATTAGGACAAAAATTGGTAACTACTTGCAAAACTCTTGCGCCAACTTATCTCTGTGCACACACATCTAAACCATAGCTTTAGCAACCTATTCACAACAACACTGTCAATATCAACCAGTTACATACTTACAGTCAAGGTCTCACGTAAAGTCAGGTTTGAAAAGAAAAAGTCCTGCTGAAGCACATAGGCTATCTTTCTCTTCAGTCTTTTGTTAAGCAACTGTCCATCAAGAGATATTTCCCCTGATGCCATTGGTACTCTTCCAGCCAATGTGTTTAATAATGTTGTCTTGCCAGCACCTTAAAACAAGTAGAAGATTGTAAAATATTAAATAATCATTAAAATAATGAATGAAGATAAAGAACATACTAGCATGCATGTACAGAGAGGCAGTATCACATTATTTTAATAAAATGTCTTAGAATGCAATATAAAGTAAATAATGTTGTAAAAAATAGGACGGGAAAAAATTGCATACCACTTGGCCCCATAATTGCCAACAGCTCTCCTGGTCTGGCATGTCCACTGATCCTGGAGAGAATAACCTTTGTGTTTTGAGCAACTGTGACATTCCTAAAGGCCAGATCTATTCCCTGCAGTTTTGGTGTCAGATCTTCCATGTCTTTGTTCATCATTAAGCACTGACCCTAACTGCAACAAAATCATATTTAAAAATAGCTACATGTACATATACAGCATACAAACCTCATACCATATAGAGGGTTTTTTTCAATGGTGCAGGGCTAGAATTCAATTTTTTTTAATTACTTGCGTTTTTTTGCAACTGGAGATAAAAAAATTCACTTGCAAAATACTATTTCTATTGGCAATTATTTCTTTACCAGCTATGATTATTAACTATACTGTAATCCAGGAGTCTGGGAATAAACAGGAACTACAATACTTTTCTATCAATTTCAGTTGTAATTTTTATTATTAATTTGAATTTAAAAAGCTACATGTACAGCTGAATTGTTTCTCTTGTTTATAACTGAAATCTGATTCATACAAACATCCAAGTTTGTATTTTTGGACCATGCAAGGTTCATGAACAATCTGCCTCAAAAACATATTAGGAGCAGCCATTTCATTTTTAGAGACAGTCAGGATAATACGTGGCACAAATATCTGAGATCAGCCATCCTAAAACAAAAATTACAGAGTAAATTATCAGAGGAGACATAAGAGATTTCACCTAAATGAAATCAATACAGGAGAAATATTTCCATATTTGTAAAAAAAAAATGATTAGGTGCAAAGACATATCCTGCTTCCCCTTGAAATATAATGGTTGTGCCCTAGTCCACTGTGTATTATCAGTAGGTACATGTGTGACCACAGCAATAGGCTGTATGCCAAACAGCTTATCTAACAGTAAAAGGATCAATGCCAAAACAAGCTTCATTTTACATTCTGGATTTATGCATGTGCATTTTGCTGAATTTATTTACTTTATGGAGTTTAAGTAATGATTTGCTGTATACCACTGGAAAATTTAGCATTTCAAAATCTCAACTTGCATTCTGAGGCACATAATTTTTGCAATTTTGTCTAAAAAGACGGGTTTTCAATATTCTGACTCTGGCAAATATTATCTTTGTTAATACAGAGCACTCTACCGAGAACAGATCAAAATACATCATTTACCATTAAACAAGGGGAAATTCAGGAAGAGAAAATTATGCAATCAAATTATTTTATTTAATGGACACACCAGCTGCTTTCATTGAAACCAGTAGTTAAATGATGTTACATTAATCAGAGCTGTTGACTGGCATTTTTAAACAAGAATACCACTACCGTTTCTATTTTGAGTTTAATTGACTACTGCATATTAATAAGTGGTAGTAGAGGTACCATATATATTCACGCATAAGTCAAGTCCAACTGCAAACAAGATGGACCCTGATCTGCAGTCATATAATGCACTGACAGATCAGGGTCTATGTTATTTGTCCTAATGATTATTCTTAACAAAATGAATTTCCAGAATTTCATCAAAATGATTCAGAATATGGAATTTTGACAAAAGATTTGTAATAATTCCACAATATCCAGAATAGTTGGCAGCTCTATAACCTATTGTCAAAGTTGCCATTTTATGCAATAACCATGTTATACAATAACTGTGGTGAAGCAGAATATTAAGTTTTAATATTTTAATAGTTTTATTAGTATTTCTTCAGTATTTTATCATATGACATGAAAATATGCAAAAACAGACGTGTACAGTGACTATTTTGAACATCATAAATTCTGAACTGTCTACACTCACTTCTACCTATTTTCACCAACTTCACCCTCTTCTGTCAGGAGAGGTCATTTCGCCCAAGCATTAGATTCCAGCATGGACCCTGATTATCAAGATGGTCTGACTGTTTTTTGTTAAACAGCACATCAACACATATAAGGTTACATCATGCCATCTGGGCAGGATTCAAAACCCACACCTTTGATTCTTTTGCGAATCTGCCAAGTTGTTACTTTTTTCAGTAGAAATCAGTGCCAAATTTACTTGTACTTCCGCCACTGAAAACCAGTAATTCAAAACATGTTTATTAAATCTGCACAGGAGGTCTACCTGAGAGTCTATAATCTACTCATTACACTTAATGAGTGTCATTTGTTGACAGATGTGGCACCTTGGGGAAGACAAGACTCAGTCATTAAAAATGTTGCTTTCAATAGCAGGTTAGAATAAAATCATGTTGCATCAGATTGAAGGAGTGAATTTTAATTAGAGAGTAAATCAGCCTGAAAAATGCCATTTATGGCATAAACATTGCAAAAATAGAAACCCTGATTGCATTATTGTTAATTAAAATCCATGAGCAAAATGAAGCCATACATGTGCAGAACAGCAGCAGTTCTCTACCCTTTAGTCAATTATTCACCCCCCAGTCCGCATGCCTCTCCCCAATCTCTGATCTAAATTTACTTTGCCTTCTCGCCCTTTCTATAGTAAATCAAAATTTCATAAATCAAAATTTTACAACCACTTTCTATAGTAAATCAAAATTTCATAAATCAAAATTTCACAACCACTTATAGTTCGACTGTCTGCTCCAAGCCCCATTTACCCTCACATGCATAGGAAAATCTTTCCTAACTGCACAAATGGTACACTTTTACAGGCTTATCGCTGTAAATAAAAATAAGGAACTGCAACTATACACAAATGTGAGCAAAATCCTTTTTGATTTATCAAGACTCAAAGTTACTGTATATTTTCTGTATTTTGGTCTACTTTGTATGACACTGTTAGCATATGTTCCCACAAGCTTACATGTATTATATAACCTGTGCAATCACGCACACCAGGCAACAAAGAGATGCCAACCCTACAATCGTGAAATATGAATGTCAGCTTTAAAAAAATTGGAATTTGAACATAAAAATGGGAATCCTAATAATTATTATCCAACAATGTTTTTAAAAAACAAGACCAGGGTTTTCACTAAGATGTCAGAAGTAGGAGTCCACAGGACTCCCAACCTGGAAAAAGTTGGAGTCCCAGCTGAAAAACTTGGTGTCCCACTACCAAAATTTGGATTTAGCTTAGAACTTTATCTGCTGTATCACTATTATGGTTAAGGCATAATCTTGGTGAACAAAAGAAAAAACTTTCATTTACCACCTTTTATCTATTTTAAATTAAATAAATAAACAGACAAACAAAGTAATTAATGAATAAAGAAAAAAAAAAACCTGAGAAGCATACTGGAATTAGATGAAGTGACTTTGGCCTAGATTTGATGGAAAAGTCTCTTTCTTTACTAGAGCTAACATAGTGAAGTTTGCCATCAGTGAGATTTGATTTGACCATTCCATAGCTTACCAATTAAATACAAATAAAAAATGTAATTTTCTCTAATAGTCCATCAAGTAACAACGTCAATGGCAATACTGCATATTTGATGACTTGTCTAAATCTATCCTTTACAGTTACTTTCTCATTCTAATCACAACATGCAATGTTTCCAGACAACTGTAACTGACCTCAACTGCTGAATATGAATGACAAAAATCTGAATAACATTGAGTTCTGATGTACTCTGCCAAAGGATATTTGTTAATAAATACCTTTTTTGTTCAGTATTAAATATTCAAACTACATCATAAACAGAGTATGGATTACTTATTTTATTTTCTCATACCTGTATTCTGGGTTACTGATTGGGGAATTTGCATTATATGTGCAACCTTCAAATAGTTAATTATGAATTCACTGTCTGGATGTTCTTTCTTAAGTTTAACTTTCGACAACTGCATCATATAAACTTTATAAAATTAAATGACAAACTGTCACTCTTGTCAAAAACTGAACAAGCTGCATATTGACAAAAATAAAATGGGTCCTTGGGACTCCCATCCTCAGAAGAACTTTGAAATTGGGAGTCCAGGATCCCCCATCCTGCTGAAACTGAGGGTCCCACACAGAAATATAAGAATCCAAAATTGCATTGACCATATATATATATATATATATATATATATATATATATATATATATATATATATATAATATATATATATTATATATATATATATATATATATATATATATATATATGTATGTGTGTGTGTGAGTGTGTATGTGAAACCATTACATGAATTTAAGATCGTGTTAAACTATTTTGCTATGTATACCTTCAATTATCTGTATGTGTGTCTATGTAAGAGAGAAAGCAAGAGTGAATAGGCTGAATTGAGATGTTTTCATGTGTATGTATTTAAATAGAGCACTGATACATGTGTGACAGAAACATAGGAATATGAAAAGTAAGTTATAAATTCAATATTAACATTTATTATTATTATTATTATTAATAAATGCAACAAAGCAACATTATTATTATTATTTTTATTAACCTAATCAACAAAGGAAAGGTGGTTACTCATTATTAAACTGGCATAAACCAATCTTGTAATGAAAAAATTTGATGTACTGTGTTTATTAGATTTTGATAATAAATATCTGAACTAGTGCTAAATATATGTCTGACTGATCAATACAAAATGAAAAATAAGAAAGACACAATTACACATGTTCATGTACCAAATAAGGTTTGTAAAAAAGTTGGGGTTTTTTTAACATGTAGTCTAATCAGGTTATCAAATTGGCTGATTGGCTGACCATGCTTAGCAATGTAATACATTGTGGATAACTGGGCCATTTTGCACTTGTCCGACCCACTGGTATCCTTTTATTGTTTTTCCATGACCAAAAGGAATAGTCCATCTTTTCTCTGAAATTTTTGTTCCTCAACAGTCAGCAAGTGATCTCTGTTCATTTCTTGACATGAAAAAACTGAGAACTGAAGGTTCCTGGAACCAGTAGTCTCAACAGGATTGTTTTCCCTTGCTTTACAGCAAAAACTGCAATTTTCCAAAAATGTGTCCATAACTTTTGAATTTGCAAAGGCAATAAAAAGTTCTGACTACTTATTCTCTCATTGTCGAACCTTTACTTTCACTGGCATGTCTGTTTGTTTGGGACCATCGGATGCTGCTTTAGCCTCACTTTCACTACCACAATAATCAGTCCTTAACCACTTTACACTGTCAGTGTCATCATTACACGCTTTTCTTTTTCCACAAAATTTAATAGGCTTGTTTGCCAAACGGTCATGTTCATTGTTAATTTGAGTATAAATCACAATAAATGACACTTTTGCTTATAATATATCAATTTAATCAAGCCAATTATATTTTATCAATTTAATCAATTAATTAATTAAGTAATCGATTATAATCTATCAATTTAATCAAGTATATAATCTATCAATTTAATCAACTTCACTGCCTATACCTTTCTATTTTGTTTAGGATAACCAAAACATTTTCAAACCAGTCAAAGCAAAGCTGACAATTTTTTTAAACAAAATCTATATTCGGATTCAATTCGCAGATGTTTGCTTAAGATGAAAAGATTACTCAGCAGAGTAATTACACTTGGAGATAAGTGCCGGATAATTACATGTCACGACCATTTGATACAGACAATAAAGACCATTGACAGGTGTAAAAATTGGCTTGTTGACCTTGCGCTAATCTGCTTTAACTTACCTGTTCATGACTTTGCCTAGAAAGGGATGTTTTTCCATAGGTCCTGTAATAAAAAAAAAGAAAACCTGCAACTATGATGCATGCCTTTTGAAGACTGAGGGCCCAGACTGAATATTGGGTGTACAGGATGCTGGGTCAACTTACCAAAAGCTCTGAATCTTTTGGTTTTTATGCACCCAAATGGCAAAACATATGTATTTTTATGTGTATTTCGACATTTCTGAGAACTATGATGAAACTTCTAGTGTTCATGCCTTGCATATTCTATTTCAAGTATCTATTTAATCTTTTCTTCGCTGAGGTATAATCGTCATAAACTGCTTTTCATTTTTCTCGAACTTTCTCATGTGAATTAGATTGCTAAGCTGATGGGATTTCTGATTGGTCAATATTCAATTGCTTTTGTGACATATTAACTTTGGAGTGCTTTCTTAAAAGAATTTCTAATTAAACATTACAAGCATTCTAGTGATCTAGATACACTGGTGTTCAAGTTGCAGTTCATCTATATAAAACGTTATCTGACTGGAAAGTTCAAATCTGACAGAGTAATCATAATTGTAAAATATTTATTCCAAATGAGGCATGAGTTTGCCAAAATCAGAATGGTTGGCATCTCTGGCAACAACACTGGTGGCACTGCTAGTGGTCATACATGTAGGTAGGTAATAAGACAAAGACGTGATAGTATGGTTAAATGACATGGTGGAACTGTTCATTTTTAGCACTGAACAACCAGTGAATTAAATCCCAAACTTTGGAGTGTCATCGTAAATGGTGTAGGAAGACTGGCATAATATTATGATTTACACTCATCAGTACACATGGGCAAATGGGAGTTTTTACATCAGGGTACACTTTTGTATTTCTCCAAATACTTAGTGCATAAAGCACACAACATTGCAGCCTTTCCTGGCTCATACTTCAGCCATGAGTATTCATTTGCCCAACATTTCTAGTACTTTATTAGCCTCTTCTCTTGATCATATTTGTGATCACTCTCTCGTTTGTTATCATTTAATTTCTGCTGTTTTGGTGGTGACTGCGCACCTTGCAAATGCTTCCACATGTTTACAACTGTCACTGCACAATGGATTGAATATTTATCAAGAACAATATAAATATTAAAACACACTGTTCTGTATACTTATGGAGTATTCGCTGAGTCGATGAACACGACATTTTCCGAAGTGAAAACTAGCCGCATAACATATACCTCTTATTATCATCAGTAATGACATCAGCGCTTGAGGCCAGTACACCAGGCTAGTTCCACGTGTGTGAAGACTGTTTTGACAATTTCACACTAATTTACTTGATGAGTGGCAGGGCTGAGCAAATCCCATAGCCTGACATCCCGGACTATTCATATTTCGAAAGTCAGGCAAGTAAAATTTTCCAGGTCGCTAGTCTGGGACAAGTGCTTTTTTCCTATATGAAAAAAGTCGTGATGGGCAAGTCCTTATATTCGTGCTTTTATCGACTATATCTACCTTTATTTGGCCATTCATGTGCTCCGTGCATACTGAATACTTGATTCTTCCCCTCTCCATGCATACATATACATCCTGTATAACACCAAAAGCTGGGTCAGTAGATAGCACTATAGCATATGTGGCACGTTCTGTTAAGCTTGGATGCATATTGAAGCTAAGCAACCAATTTATCGGCAAAAATCAAAACACGTTCAAACAAAACAAAGCCGGTATGATTAGATTAGCAGTGTTTTTTAGCGGGCTTTGTTGCACTTGTGTGTTGCCTCAAACCAAGATCCTCACGAGCTGCTCACTCTGATTTTAATCCAGCGAGTCAGTGTAATTAAATTAATGAATACGGTTACTTTACGTGTTCTCAGTAGTTGGTATTCCTTTGATGAACTGAGAGTTAAATGACAGCAATAATTCTTTTCATTTATTAATTGATTCAATACAGAGGATTAACTTTCATGTTGCTGATTTTGCAATTGAGGTGAAACAATTTACGCTAATTAATGAGCTGTCTCTGTTAGTATTTAACAAGAGAAAATGTTTGTTATGATCACTTTAGAAGTCGTTGTGCCAAGCAAGCTGATATTTACTATGTGTGGATTTTAATAATGAGTTTGCTAAATTTTTTTCGAAAGGATGGTAGTTAAGGGACGATTTGAAGAAGGAAAATTCTGTTTGTGAAAGTGGCGGGATGATTATGGAGTAGGGACTGCTACTGAGTGACAGATTTCCTTAAACCAAGACAGTTTAAAAATTCTAATGAACATTTCGACTCCAAATGGACCAGAGCTTGAGGACCTTTAACTCAGACACATCTATCAACTGCTGGCTTAGTGCTGGTGGCTAGACATCTATTATGGGAATGTTTTCAAATCCAGCAGCTAAAACATATATACATGTAACTGAGGTAGGCCAAATGTATATCAAAACCAATGTTTTTGTAAAAATTAAGTTCTTTTAAGGAATAATTCTGTTGTATTTTATTTTGTATGTTCTTTCAATGGATTAAGTACATACATCTCATGAAATCTCATGCAAGTGATTACCATTTGGGAACAAAGTGTGAAAAGTAGAGGTGGGACTGGTGGAATTTTCTGAAACATCTTGTCCTGGACAAGTGGATGAAAACAAAATATGATCAGCCCTGAGTTGGTTACAACTAACATTTGTACTGCAAAGCATTAATACTGTACCTCATAAAGTAAAGGATGTTGGTTTAGTCACTCAAATTATCACAATTTAAAACGATCGTGAATTTAAACCATTAAAGGGAATGCCGGACTCATGTTTCATTTGATACATCTGAGACATGACCACTTGGCAACTGTGTTATGATAGCAATTGGATGTAATTTTCTCTGCTCCAATGGATTAGTTATGTGCTGGGGTTTTAGTGATCAATCAGCAAAGGTCACTAACCACAGGTTCGATTTTTCATTAATTCTGGGCCCCAGTATGTGTTACTGGATATTATTTTTTACGCTATCACATGTACAACTAGGTGCAACAGGCTGAAATAGATCCTTGTGAAGTGTGTCAAAACAACAAATGTAATACACAAACTATTCAACAAGTGATTGTCTGTTTTTTTAAGTATGCTAAAAAGAATTTGGGGAATATATGACTGATATTTAGATATACAGTTTTTGCTACAAATAAATCTTGTTCATTATGAAATTTAGGCGTGGGTATCACTGTTTGTGGAAGTTATAGTTCTGAAAAGGTGAAAGCAAGTGCTTAAGTGTGTCCAATAACTGCGGGATCCAGGTTACTTAAATCATTTGGTTGAAAAAGTTTGGAATGTTTCCTTTATGGGGTAATAAAAGTTCCGCTAAGCGACACTGGAATTGCACCAAAAGTATAATTTAAATTAGCTTGTTGATTGGCATTGAAGTATGATTTCGAACTGCATTAGAGTTAGTCAATTGTCTGATTTGGTAAATGGGGAGTGTATGTTATCAGTTGTTTCCCTTTCTCTTTTTACTGATCATAAAACGAGTGTCTGTGGGTGTTTTGTGAAGCCAATCACTAGTCCAAAAATGTCAGACGTCTACCTTTTTATTTATGTTGTTTGGGTTGATCCAAACAACATATATATCAGGGGGGGTTAAACGTCTTACATTGTAGGACTAAAAGCCATCATTGGTACGACACTGTAAGTCGTCTACTTTCATATTTATGTTGTTTGGGTTGATCCCAAACAACATAAATATCTGGGTAGGACGTCTTACGTTGTAGGATTAAAGCCTATTCCTATGTAATCGGTCATAACTGATTGATGATGAACTTGCCGCATATTCACTGTACAAAGGGTTATAAAAAAAATAAGGGAAAGTAAAATTACATTTATGCAGTCTTCTCTTTGTCAATATCCAACATTTTGATAACAGTGAAAGTTTTCGGTAATTGTATGGGGTTTTTTTTAGCTCAGTTTGTTCTGTGGCACCGGATGACAGCAAGCCTTTCAGCCCTTATTGAAAGATTGGCTGATATATATTTGGACAGTTATCTATATACGATAGTTTTCTTACGTGCATTAAAAAGAAATCTCATTACTTCATTGTACAGACAAGTTTCTTTAAAATTTCATGACGCTCCTTTGCAAAAATTACAACTTACACCAGACGTCTGGGAGCAAAACATTACAAGTTCTAGTACTAGGTCATCTACCTTCTTTGTAAAGAGTATATTAAGGGACGATCCTCTCGTAACCTGTTTATCGATGAAGATGACGCTCCAAATGTGAGGTTTAGCAAGAGTTACTTAGTGTGTTTAAACGGTTAATTTATTCTACATTTCAATTTTTGCTCTTTACAAGACATAAAATTCCAAATATTTTGAAATTGGAGAAGTATTACGATATAAAAGTATAACGATATAGAGAGGAAGAGCAAGTTGAGAGCTAGCTCATTTCTGTAAAACGTTAAAGCCGTGACTTTGTTTAAAATAAGAGATTATTTTTAAAGTAAATTAGTAGTTTAAATTATGAGTTTGTATGGTTTTAAGGACCAGACTTAGATTGATGGGAGACAAAAAACTTATGAGAAAAAATTTAATAACCTACAACAATCTTACAAATTGAACTAAACAACTGGATTGCGTGTGGACTGCATACACAAGGACACAGAGTGCGTAAATCGTACTCGGCAGATCCTTTTTCGGACAAACAGGTCAGACAATGTCAAAAGGTAACACCTGCTGGATTTGGATGAACACAACAATGGCAAACAAGTACAACAACGGCCAGCAGTAGCCAAACGCTGAATTGGCGAAATGTAAAATATTCATTAAATGTATTACACAGTGGCGTACTAAGGGTAAATGGCGCCCGGGACGACTGAATTGATGGCCCAAAAGGGCAGAACTACGAGGCCAGACTTTTTATCAGCTGTTTTGAGCCCAAGGACCTCTGGCGCCCTGGGGGCAAACGTCCCGTCCGCCACCCCTCCCCCTTCCCGTTTGTACCCTATCAGTATACACACGAGTGGTCGCGAGTGCTGGAGACGGGTAGAAAGCTCCGACAAGTGTAAGTGCATTGGGTAATCTCTGTTTACTATGGAGGTGGGGGAGAATTTTGATTTAATTTTGAGTTAGTGACCGTACTTGCCATATGTCAGATCAAACCCTAAATATGTACCGATAATATATGGACCGCCGAACCAAATATTACCGCAGGCAAAGGTGCAAGACATCACGTGATTGACTGGTTCACTTGAAACTTTTCGAACCTTCAGGTCTAACGGTCGTCACCTAGCCGACTGTCACTGTATATTATATGCAGATTCAAATTGTCATATTTTCAACATTTCTAATCATTTATTCATGAAATTTTCAGTATACACTAAAACATAATGAATACTATATTCATATGAAGCACGTGTCAACATAAAATACTCGGTATTTTCAGTAGTTGAGTGGGGGAGGTACTGAGACCCAATTCAGGGCACTTTCGACGAGTACGGGAGTTTAACAAGGAGGGGGCCACTTGAGACCCGTACGGGAGTTTAACATGGAGGGGAGGCACTTGAGTAGCCGTACGGGAGTTTAAAATTGGAGGGGGGTGTGGGGTTTACTCTGGGAACGTATGGGAGTTTAACATGGGTATACCGTAAATGTAGTGACGAAGACAATAACGTTTACTACCATCTAAACGGGGGTGGAAGGGTGGGGAGGGGTAATTAGAAGCTAAACTTTCTTGAAAAAGGGTGGTGTTGGTCCTGATAAGGACCGTTGGTTTTGTTTGTTTTTGGAAGAGCTTTTAGTTTATTTCCTCCAACACAATTTAGTGAGGGAAACTGGTGTAGCCAGTTGGGATCTCCCATTTGCCTGAACTTGTCATGGATTTTCATCCAGGACAAATTCAGGAGAGGAATCTCTTTGTTTCTTCTTCTTTTCATTTCTTTCCATTCTTTCCTCTGCCCAAATTTTTTTTAATTTTGGCCACCTCCTTTTCCATAACTTCTTCTCACTAGATTTTTTGGCTGTGAGTAGGGCTATGGTCTTCCCGTTTGGCTCTGCACTTGGGGGTGGATGCAGCCACTAAATCTTCAGAGAGACTTTGTGAAGAAAAGAAAATTCTCCACCCCTTCCACTAAAGTCTGGGCTTTCTGGAGAAGCCCTACTCGACAGTGGTTGTTGTTCCGAGGTGAGTCTTCATAGCTTCCTCCTCCATGCACTTGATGGACCAGACGCATGGCAGTCTTAATTGCGGTTACTTGATTTGAGACAAAGGATTTGAGGTGGTTGGATATCTACATCAATACTCTATCCTTTCTACCAGGGACTCCACTCCCAACCATCACATCCCAGGCTTCCTGTATGGTTCTCAATTGTTGAACATTTCAGATGTTGAAGTCGTGATTGGCTGAACTGTAGTAGTAGTTAGTAAGTTTGGGGATTAAAAGGTCGGTTTCGCCGTCGGGCATGTAGCGACTATATACCCCAAAAAGCGTGCGATGCACGCATAGGGGGGTTTAAGTGGTCAGGTGTGTTGACAGTTTGCAACCACCTGACTCTTATTTTCGATACCCCCTCTCCCACGCGCCTGCACGAATTCCCCACAATTAAGTGGGGTTAAAATTGATTGCGCGCTATTGGAGGATGGGGTTACCGTACTACACATCCCAGAGGGATGTGTATATTTAATTTCTGAGTACACCTCCCCTTGCGAAACAGGGTTCCCCACAATTAAGGGGGTTTAAATTGAATGTTGCGCTTTATGAGAGAGTTGTACCTTTATAGACTGTACGCATAGGAACTAGAACCACAATGTATACAGGTATATATGTGCGCGTTTAATAGCTGCACGTTATTGATTGAATGGCTATGAAGTAAGCAGTCCGGGGTTGAGAGCTTTTATGAAACCCGCGGTTGTTATTTATACCTTTCGATCGAGTATTGAAATGGATCAAATCAAATACCAATCCAAACACGCGTTACAAGTCGGTTCGGTTTTCTTCCAATGGGAAGAGAGCGGAGGTGTGACGTCATCTCGGGTATAAAGGTATCGTAGCGTTCGTAGGGGGTTTATTACTTTTTTCGACAGCCTTCATGGAGACTGGAAAGACAAGTACTACATCAATGTATTGGAGTGATCCTGCAACGATAATGAATGCTGCGGCATTATTGAACTTTCGGCCGGAAGACTTTGATTTAGATTTACTAAATCAAGAGTGTTTGGACAATACTGCTACTACTACTGCTGCTACTGTACCAATGGTGGTGGATGATTTTAAAAGAAGACAAATGGAAGAGATGGAAAATTTTGTAAAAAAGCAACGGGAAGAGGAAGAAATGTTTCTTCTTCTTCAACAACAACAACAACAGAAAGAAGAAGAAGAGAGAAGAAAACAAAGTGAAGAAGAAGAAATCAGACAGCAACAGCAGCAGCAGCAGTTACAAGAGGAGGAGAAGAAGGAAACAGGAAAGGAAAGGCTATCAGTTTTCAAGAAAGATCTGTAAGTCCTTATGGAAGAGTATCTATATGGAGTTAAAATGGTTGACTAATGTCTATAAGTATTTCTTTAACTCATCATCCACCTTATCGGAAAAGACCATCACGGGCTAAATAATCATTCGTCTTCTAAGCCTTCCTCGCCACCACCCCACCTCCAACACCACCAGTGACTACCACCATAATGAAAACGCCATCAGTAGCAGCAGCATTAAGAGGATATGGATTGGGCCGTGGTAAAGGACTACGGCATTTAAAGTTAATTTGAAAGTTTTGTTTTGAAACCAAAAAACAAAACAACCCAACTTTCCTTTTAAGGCGCCCCCCCCCCCCCCCCAGATTTCTAGAAAAAGAAATCAAAATTGCCAAAAAAATCAAGTTAATAAAACTTTAAAAAAACATCCCACCAATAGTACAACTGAGTGAGTGCGATGGCGTGTGCGTGCATTTCTACTCTAAAAACAAAATAACACAAAACCACTTACTTTTTTTCTCTCCAGTCTGGTGTATTCATCCAATTTTTTTTACAAAATAATTCAGCAATATAACATATAACACCAAAAAAAAATCACACAAGAAAAAACAAAGTTCACTTTCTGTAATGCTTGTGTGGCTTGAATCGAAACACTGGAGTTTCCTTCTCACTGCTGTCTCTCTTGTGATTCTTCTTCATAGGAATCCTAATCGTCACAGGAATCATGTCTTCCATTTTTTCTTTTTCTTCTTCTTCTTCTTCTTCTTCATTCTCACTGTCTTCCATTTTTCTTACTCTCTTCTTACTTTTCTTGATGATATGTTCTTCTTCTTCTTCTAGGTTTGTTAATTTTGAATCCACTTCCTCCCTCTCCTCTTCTTCTTGTTCTTGTTCTTCTTTCTTTTGTGAGCATTCCGAAGACCAATGTCCTGGTCCTTTACAATGATAGCAGATATCTTTCCCTTTATTACGTTTGGGACAATCTGGTGCCCAATGTCCTTTCTCTTGACAGATGTAACAAGTATCTTCACTTTTATCTCTAGTGACAGAGGAGGAGTAGTCTTTACTCTTACTATACGTAGTATACTTTCGAATCACTGTCTGTAAATCTCTCACCAAAAAAGCAATCTGTCTTTTTGACTCTTCCATCTTGACAGTTTGAAAGTTCAATCACCAAAGACTGATTCTGAAGGTAAGAAGCTCTCTCTTTATATACTCTTCTCTCTCTATATAAAGGTACCTGGGTGAAAACTCAATCAGTTTCAAATCAGAGTTGAAGATGAAAAGATCACGCCCAAACCATGATAAATCAGAACCAGAACAAGAACAAACCAAGAAGCCACGGCGACGAAGGTATTCCGTGCCTCCTGAAACACCCTTAGAGGAATTACTAGCTCAAGTCCATGCCAGTGACTTTGAAGACGAAATGAGTGAACAACAACCTGAAACCCAAACTTCCAAACCATCACTACCACCCAAAACCAAAGTCACTACTACTGCCAACACCAGAACCCCTGACCAAGAAAGTCCTACTACTACCGCTACCGTGGCTCCTGAAAATTACTATCGGATTCGAGAGAAACAAAAAATCACTTCTCGAAAATTTAGGACCACGGCGTATACTCACACAGTACACTTCAAAGACTTCAAGTCTCAAGTACCTCCAGAGAAAGCTGCGCGGTTCATTACCAATTTGTGGGAATCTGTCTTACAGAACTTGAAACGGCAATGTGGAGCCAAAGAAGAGGATCGGTTGAGACTAGCCATTCATCATGACAACTTGAAGAGTCCACTTTGGATTGAGTTCAGCACCCCGGCAGAATTAACGCCAGACAAAGTCATGTCTAAAATAGAACATGTACAACAATCCAACGACAAGTTTACCATCACCGATGGAAAGGCCACCCTTTACATGACACACGTTTCTCCACCTCGAGGAAGTGGTCGAAGTAGGAAACCGTTACTGGTGGACGATCTTCGTACTACCAAACGTAGTGTCGTCCAAATTAACAATACTGAAGATTCAATGTGCTTAGCTCGAGCTATCGTGGTGGGTCGTACCTATGCTAACAAGAACGAGAGCAAAGAATGGAAAAAAGCCTGGAATAACATCCGACATTCGGATAGAGGAGTTCAACAACGAAAAGAAGCAGAACTCTTGTTGAAACAAGCAGGGATCCCTAAAGAGACCGTGTGTGGCATTTCTCAAATGCAGCAACTTCAAGATGTTTTGGCTCCTCATTATACGTTAAAAGTTCACCTTCAAGAAGTGCGCGGAGCTCTATTGTTTCGAGGCCCTAATTTTCCTGAAGGAAAATACATTCATCTTTATCACCATCAAGAACATTTTGATACCATTACCAGTATTACTGGATTTTTGGGATACTCTTACTTCTGTGAGAAATGTAACAAAGGCTGTAATAGTCGGGCGAAACACATTACTTGTGGAGCAAGATGTCGGGGCTGTTTAGCCGACCCACCATGCCTTCCTGATCCACAACAACATCACATTTATTGTGAAACCTGTCGACGCCGTTTTGTCAGTCCTAGTTGTTTCCAACAACATCGCAAGACCCAAGGACAACAACAAAAATGTGCTTGTGAGTTATTACAATCGTGTTCTACGTGTGGACAGCTGATTCGTTCCAACGACCCCAAGAGACACGTTTGTGCTGGCAAGAAAAAATGTTTTATTTGTCATCAGATCGTCGATTTTGATCATCGATGTTTTATTCAAAAGCATGACAAGATAGAGAAGAAAGAAATAAAGATGAAGAAAAACAAGAAATAAGTAGATTTCATCTTTTTTTGATTTTGAATGTATGCAAGAAACAGGCACTCACATTCCTAATTTTTGTGTAGCACATCGGGCTTGTGATCAGTGCATTCAAGAATCGATTCATTTTCACTGTCCTCATTGTAGTAGGATTCCAGGAGGACGTGAAAAAATCTTTCGTGGAGTGAATACTTTGTCGGAGTTTGCTGAATGGGTTTTAGACCCTACCACCCACGACAGTTGGAGCGAAGAAGACATTCATCGTTACGGAGATTGTCATCGGTATGCGACCGTCATAGCTCACAATTTTTCGGGATACGATGGACAGTTTTTACTTAATTATTATTTGAACCATGGAACCGAACGTCCTGAAGTCACCATGAACGGAAACAAGCTCATCTACATGAAAGTAGGAGAAGTTCAATTCAAAGATTCGATGAGTTATTTGGCCATGCCTTTGAGTCGTATGCCAAAAACGTTCGGCATGACAGAAATGGCCAAAGGTTACTTTCCTCACTTCTTTAACACGGAATCTAATCAACAGGCCGTCCTACCTCATTTACCTGACCTTCATGATTATGACCCCGATGGAATGCGACCCGAACAGCGAGAAGCTTTTCACGCTTGGTACCGTGTTCACCAGAACGATCCCTTTGACTTTCAAGAAGAGATGCTCAAATATTGTCGATCGGATGTAGATATTTTAAGGCGTTGTTGTGGAAAATTTAGAGAGTTATTTCTCGATAGTGCAGAGGTCGATCCTTTGAAAGATGCAGCCACCTTACCTAAAGCCTGTTCCTTAGTCTACAGACAAAATTTCATGCCCGAAAACCAACTAGCCATCATCGACTCCAACACGGGGGTTTTTGCTAGTCGTCAATATTCGGTCAAAGCTTTACGTTGGCTTCATTACTTATGTCAAAAAGAAGACAAATGGATACAACATGCTAGAAACGGAGGAGGAGAAAAAAAGATTGGAGGTTAGTCTGTGGATGGTTGGGATTTAGAAAACCCACACATAGTGTACGAGTTTCAAGGATGTTTGTTTCACGGATGCCCTACTTGTTATCCTGTCCGAGACATGAAAAGCCCTTATTCAGATTCTACCATGGATCAGTTATACGAACAGACTTGTCAACGACGACTTCAGTTAGAAAGTCAAGGTTACGAAGTGGTAGAAATGTGGGAACACGAGTACGATCGACGTTTGAAAATCGATCCTGATTTTAAAACCATCACTCAAAGTTACGACGCAACCGACATCGAACCTTTAGATCCACGTCACAGTTTATTTGGAGGACGAACCAATTCCACTTGTTTACTGTACGACGTGAACGAATCCCAAGGAGAAGAAATCAAATACATCGACGTGTGTTCTTTGTATCCTTGGGTGTGTAAATATGCTCGTTTTCCTACCGGACACCCTGAAATTTTAACAGAACACATTGACGTGGAACACATTCGTCAATACGAAGGATTGATCAAATGTAAAGTTTTACCTCCCACAAACTTGTTTCATCCCATCTTACCTTGCCATTGTCAAGGAAAATTGATGTTTCCTTTATGTCGGACGTGTGCCGAAACGTGTAACTAAGATCATCCCTGTCACCACACGGAGGAAGAACGGTCAATGATAGGAACGTGGGTCAGTGCCGAATTGTTTCGGGCATTGGATCGTGGATACCGTTTATTGAATGTGTATGAAATTTGGCACTTTCCAACTACAGCCCAATACCAAAAGGACGACGCTACTAATCATCCAGGCATTTTTTCGGGGTACGTGAACCAATTTCTCAAACTGAAACAAGAAGCTAGTGGTTATCCTTCGTGGTGCCAAACTCCCGAAGACAAAGTCCGATTCAAAGAAGAATACCGTGACATCAAAGGCATCACTTTAGAAGAGGTAGAAAAAAATGAAGGAAAAAGATCGTTTGCCAAAGTGATGTTAAATTGTTTGTGGGGAAAAATGGCTCAACGTACGATCTTACCCAAAACGGAATACGTGGACGATCCTTATCGTTACTTTAAACTGGTGGACGACAAAAGTATTCTAGTCAAGCACGTTGAAATCGTCTGTGAGGATTTGATCATTGTTAATTTTGAAGATGAACCCAAGTTTGTTAAACCTGACAAGTTTAGTAACGTAGTCATTGCCGCCTACGTGACTGCTCATGCTCGTTTGAAATTGTATGACGAAGCATTAGAAGTCTTGGGAGATCGTGTTCTGTATTTTGATACTGACAGTTGCATTTACATTCATCGTCCCGGTTGTCCCCACCCTACCATTCAAGGAGATCGATTAGGAGCCTGGACAGACGAGCACCCTCAAGATACCATCCTGAGTTTTGCTAGCGGTGGTCCTAAAAATTATGGGTACCGATACCGAGACCCTCAAGGTCAACTTCACACCTCCTGTAAAGTCAAAGGATTGACTCTGAACTATCGAACTAACCAAATCGTGAACTTTGAGGTTTTAAAAAATGCTCTGTTGTCTGGACAAGTGAAAGATTTTCAAGTAGCCACGTTAGAACCTTACAAGATTGTTCGCCTACCAAATCATAAAATTGTGACTCGACCTGTTCAAAAAGTGTATCGTATCGTGTACCAAAAAAGAGTGAGACTTCCAGATCACACCACTTTACCTTACGGACACGCCGATTTGGAGAAGTATAAAAAAAGGAAACCCTCCTCTTGAAAACAGAAAAGATGACTTCAACATGGGTCTTGCCTGACTATGGTGAGTGTGGCAGTCGCTTGAAAACGTTCAAAAATTGGCCTAAACACATGCCTGACTATTGTTATTGTCCTCATCGATGGAGCAGCAAAAAACTTAGGAACAATGGATTACCTACTTCCTACGCTTTAGCCAGAGCAGGCTTTGTTTACTTTGGACAGGGAACACAAGTTCAGTGTTTTAGTTGTGGTGTCACTATTCGTATGGATTGTAAGAAGTCCGCTCTCCTGGAACATACCAGATGGTCACCAAACTGTGCTTACCTTTCTTTGGCGTTTCCACCGATCACATTACAATACTTTTCGGATGGTACAGTCGACAGGTATAAAAAAGGAACCCCTTCCAAGCCTAACCTTCATTCTGACTTTTCACGTGAACCGAGCAAGATGAAAAAAGAAAATAGATGAGTATTTTTTCCAGTTTTGAGGAATTTGAGTGCGATGCTGAACCATGCCATGACGAGGCCGATGCCCTACGTTGTGACATCGTGGATTCAGTCACTCACTGTCGATCAAACTCTAAAGAGGCAGAACGCCCTTTTTGCTTCAGTGGAAATACTAAAGGAACTGGTATTGACGTTAATGACAACAAGGTGAATGTGGAGCCTTATTGGCATATTAGAATACCTGTGACTTTATTTGGTTATTCCAAGTATGAAAGTCGACTCGAGTCATTCAAAGACAAGTGGCCACAATTTCTAGATGGACCTAAACCGGAAAGTTTAGCTAGATCTGGATTTAAATACACGGGAGAAGGAGATAAAGTTCAATGTTTTAGTTGTGGTGTGGAACTTCGCCATTGGGAGCCTACCGACTCAGCTTACATTGAACATGCCAGATGGTCTCCGCACTGTCACTTCTTACCTTTAGTGGCTTTAGAACAGTACGGGTACGATGAGCCAGATGATGTCCAACAAAAGAAGAAGTAATACTTATTCTTTAGATGAACTTATTTGTGGTTTACCTTTAGAGTTACAAGATCGTATTTTTCAGTATATTCCTACTTTAGAAGATCGTATTCGTGGATTACCTTTGGAGCTACGAGAACGGATTTACCAAGAATTCGTTCACATTCAACTGAAACGAAAAAAAGAGTTACATCCTTTTCGACAGACTTGTTGTAACCAATGGATTTTGAAGGTAATAAGACATTTGATTGCTAAGAAGATATTCAAATGGTCAGACATTGATGAAAATTTACATCACCAATTTAAGACATTGGTGGGGGCTACCTACAATGTAGCAGTGGAATATAGAATTCCATGGGAGGAAGTGAAGGAAAAAAATGTGACTAACATAGACGAATTCAAAAAACTGTTAGAAGAACTGTCTCCTGAAGACAAATCACCTTTTTGTGTTTTGAAATTAGATAGGATAATCACTGAAACTGGTGTTGGATCATATAGATATCCTTTACCTACCGATTCCGTTTGGTTAGTGTGTGAGTATTTTGTCACCAAGAAACCTACTCTACAAGATCGCATTCGTGACTTGCCTTCAAAGTTGCAAAAACGGATTTACGATGAGTTGGTTCAGATTCAAGTGAAACGTAAACTTCAAGTGATTCCTCGATTTCAAGGCTATGGCTACTTTCGTCGCATCAGAAAATTGATTCTGAACAACGACTATCACCAGTATCGTGAAGAATACAAAAGAGAAGTATTTCTTTCCAAATCGGAAACTTTACCCAAGTACATTAGTGACATGCCTTTGAATGTGCGCGAAAAGATTTACCGAGAGTTTGTGAAATTACAAGTGAAACGTAAACTCAAAGTCATTTCTCGAGCTATGAACTATGCTATCTTCCAAACTCGTAGAAGACTGATTCTGGCAAACTTACATTGCAATAGCTACGTTCACGGAGACTTTCTCAAAAGGTACCAACCTTGGGAGCCTGGCTATAAAAACATGCCACCCAAGATACCAACCTTAGCCATCGACCGCTATAAAGAGGAGGCGGCACGTCTCAAATCACTTTACTCGTGAAACGGATTCTGTGGAAGGAAGTCAAACATAAGCCTTCATACTTTATCGGTACATGAAAGAGAAATTATACTCAAAGTGTTGAAAGTGGTCATGAACATTCCAAGTGGGGAAGAAGACATTAGAACAAATTTATCTTACCGTGACACGTTTGAAGAAGTGTGCCTTGTTAGTCGGATGTACCAAGAACTTAATAAAGATTGGAAAGATGTACGTGACTGGAAAAGTGTTGGCTTCAATGCTTGGCTAGAAGAAGTACCACAGTTTGCCAAAGATCTAGCCCGTCACCACTAAGTGTCTAGTGTATTGTTTTGACACAGCCGCCTGACTATAAAAGAGTGGGTATGCCTAAACTCTACACACCAGTTGTGAAACTGATTCCGTGCAAGGAAATCATAGATAAAATTCAGACCTTAGAGGATTATAAAGAAGCGATACAAGAACTGTGTCCATTGAATTTTGGACGTTATGTGATATGTGTCATAGTGACTTCTTATCTTGGAATTCGTTTTCCAGGACATTCGTTGTGGACTATTTTTGAGAACAAGTGTTTGCCTTGGATTCTTTTGGAGGATCCGTGGTTGTTTTGGACTCAATTGTTGAGTTCCAAAAAACAATATGACCGTGTGTTCTTCTTCTTCGGACTTAGCAGAAGAAGAAGACTATAAAAACTTGATTTTATCAGTCCACGAAAGAAACATTGTACGTTTAGCGTTGAGAGTGGTGATGAAAATTAGTGACGAACTTCCATGTGAAGAAGACATTCGTCACACTTTATCTGTGCATAAAACATTTCAAGAAGTGTGTACTGCTAGTGAGTTACACCAACAACTTTTTAATTGGAAAGATGTACGCCCCTGGAGAAACCTTGGTTTCCAATATTGGCTACAAGAAGTGGCTCAGTTTGCCAAAGATTTGGCAACTTGTCCATAAGGGTCCAAAAGTGAAAAAATGGGAACCTCAATGGGAAACCCTGAAAGAAGAAAAAGAAGAAGAAGTACCTGACACCACCACCACTGTGGTTCCAATACCTCTTGAGGAGGAACACCACTACCCTTCTTTACCGCTACCGTCAGAGGATTCAAAAAAACAAAAGACGACGAGCAGAAGAATGTTACCACAAACAGTGTCTTTCATGACTAGGACACGAAACTATTGTTGTACATTGCCTTGTTTAGAGATAACTTTAGCTATTTTAGTGGTAGTCTTCATTGTGTACGTGTTCATTTTAATCGTATATTTTCTCACTAATTCACTTCTTCGTGTTCGTGTAAAGTTGTAAAATATGTTTTTGTTGTTGGTTGGTTGGTTACTTTTTTTTAAAAAAATAAACGTGTATGAAAACGTATAAAATGTCTTGGGTTTTTTGTCTTCTTCTCAAAAATCTTCTTACCTCAAACATGGCTACATCTTCTTCTACCTCGTCTGCTTCCTCCTCCTCTTCTGTGGTGAAAGTGATTGACGAAAAGTTACATCGTCAAAGTTGGAATGCTTTGTATCTGCGCCATCCATTTAACATGTTGATTGCTGGACCGAGTGGTTCAGGCAAAACCGAATTTGTCAAACGATTGATCGAACACAAAACTGATTTGTTTGATCGTCCACCTCAACGTATCGTGTGGTGTTACAAAGAGTGGCAACCGTCTTACACGTTATTGAAAGAAAGTCAAGGAGAAACCATTTCCTTTGTGGATGGTATTCCTCACGAAGACGATGGAATCGTGTCTGACGTGAGTCAAACTCATTTAGTTATTTTTGATGACATGTTAGGAGAAGACGAAGAAGAAATTAAACTTTGGTTTACACGAAAAGGACACCATCGTAATGCTAGTGTTGTCTACATTACACAAAATTTATTTCAACAAAGTAAAGCCCATCGAACCATCAGTTTGAATGCTCATTACGTGGTCTTGTTTAAAAGCCCCAGAGACAAATCTCAAGTACAAGTGTTAGCCAAACAGTTAGGAGCTCCTTGGCTCAATTATGCGTACGACGATGCCACTCAAACCCCTCACGAGTATTTACTCATTGACTTAAAACCGACCACTCCTGACTATTTGAGATTTCGTGCCAGTATCTTTCACTCTTGGGGTCAAGAAGGTGGTCCTGTCATTTACACGTCCCCTTCAGCCCATTTTTAAAAAAAACTATAAAAACAACCTACGACGTCATTTCTGTCTCACACTCTTTTTGAGAGAAGATGACTTCCTTTCAATCTCATCCTTCGGCTAAATTGATTCGTGCCTTGTATGGCATCAGTCGTGAAAAAAATGCACAAGTCCGTGCTCATTTGTTAGAAGCGAGTCTTAAAGAAGTGTTACGATGGTTTACTTTGACAGCACGTCAATTACTGCAAGGCATCATTCACATCCCTCATCAAACTCAACGTTTTTTTCAAAAACATAAAGTAGCATTGTCATAACTGGCTGATCCTAGAATCGATTCACGGACTAAAAAACAAATCATTTTAACTCCTGGTGGAAGTGGTTCTTTAGGAGGAGTCATGATTCGTTCCCTTTTGAAATGGGATCCTAATGCCCAAACCAAGGCCAAAAAAACCAAATCACCTAAAAAGAAGAAGAAAAAAAGTCCAAAGAAGAAGAAAAGTCCAAAGAAGAAAACCAGCCCTAAGAAAAAGAAAAGTCGTGCCCAGAAGAAAAAAACCACACCTACCACCACCACTAACACCCGACGTAAAAGAGGTACTGCAGCCAGGACGCAAACGTACACTCGCAAAACACCACCACTACCCTTACCATCATCATCATCACAGTCCCCCATGATGATGGCGAGGTCTCCTTTTGCGTCCACCTCTTCCTCTTTGTCTTCTTCACCACCCTCTTTTTCCATGATGCCTGTCAAACCAGACTTAAAATCCGTGTTTCCTAATTTGATGCAAAAATGGAAACCAATTTCGAAAGTGACCCCGTCGGGACCGTCGACTTCAGCTGATTTAGCCATGGCAGCAGCCACCCACAAAGTACCATCCCCTAAAACCAAAGTCCAAGAAAGAACTGGTATCTTACAAAGTTTAGTGGATTTATCCAAACAAGAATTGAGACGATTTAGTCCCTTGAAAACACCTCAACGTCGAGTGAGACCTGTCGTGAAGTTGGTACGTCGTGCAGACAATCAGTGGAGACGTGTTCCAGTATAAAATAGAAGGGTACCCTGCTAAAAGACTTCAGACTTGTTTTCTACCGACTAAAAAAGATGGCTCCCAAACGTGTACACCACCACCACCAAAAAAAGAAGAAAACCAAAAAAGGACGACTTCCCCCTCGTTTGGCAAAACATTGGGATGTCTTGTCTGTCCTGACCAAATCCAAACCTCCCATGCGAAAACAACTCATTCAAACAGCTCCTAAAGAAATCATTGATACCGTGTGTGAATGTTGTTTGAACGTGTTGAAAGGAACGGTACCTTTGTCCAAGATACAGAAACAAAAATTAGGGAAACATCGGAACGTTCTTCGTCAAATGGTCAAAAAGAAAATACCTCTTCAACAAAAGAAAAAAATGTTGGTACAACGAGGAGGATTTCTACCTATGTTGATAGGACCGTTGTTAAAAATAGCAGCTCCTTTGTTAGGAACGATTGCTGGACCACTTTTAGGAGGGGTCATGCGATAAAAAAAAGAAGATAAAAAGGACCACCCTTCTCTGAAAAGACCACACCTTTTTGGTATCTTTGGATGAAATGGAAGGACGAAAACTGACTTTAGTACCTTACAAACGATGGATGGAATTTCATCGTTGGAACGAACAACGGATACCTCATTTACCACCCAATCCTAATCTTAACGAAATGTCTCAGTTACAACAAGAAATACAATCCCTGATGGAACGAAACGATTTGTCCGAAACAGAAAAATCCCAACGGTACGGTCAACTTTTACAACGTCTACAACTCTTTCGTCAAAAAGCTGTCGACGAAACAGCTTCACCCACTCTGAGAGATTTTAAGGCTCTGATGAAAAGCGAACCTAAAGTGGCTAAAACAGACACCGGTACAGGGATGACCGTCAAAGAAGAAGAAAAAGAAGAAGAAGAAGAAGAGTTACCAACTCCACCTCTTAAAAAGAAAAAGCTAGCCACACCCAGTTGGATGAAAAAGATGTTGTCTACCCCTTTACCCTCAGAAAAGAAAAAGAAAGAAGTGAAGAAAGAAGTCAAAACAGAACCGATGACCCCTGATCAAACTCCCTTTACCCCAGTAGCACGTCGGACACGTAAACATTCCAAAAAGATACCTCACGAAGAAAAGAGTATTGGAACTTGGTTAACTTATTCTTGAGGAAAAAAATCATGGAGAAACTGTTAGCTACCATTTATTACAATCCTGGTCATACTGCTGGTTACGGAGGAGTTCAAAAATTATATCGAGCTGCTAAAAGTCAATTGAAAAGTGTACGTTTGCCCGAAGTACGACGATGGTTACAAGAACAATCGACGTACACGTTACATAAACCCATTCGACGTAAATTTTCTAGAAGTACCACTCAAGTGGAAGGGATCGATCATCAATGGCAAGCCGATTTAGCCGACGTCTCTCATTTAGCCACTTACAATCGTGGTCACAAATATTTGTTTTGTGTCATCGACGTATTTTCCAAATTTGCTTGGGTCGTGCCTTTGACTTCTAAAAGCAGTACCGAATTGGTACGGGCCTTAAAATTGGTCCTGAAACAAAGTGGACGTCAACGGACAAAGGCACCGAATTTCTAAACCAAGCTTTTCAAAAAGAATTGAAACAAAGACACATTCATTTTTTTACTACCGAAAATCCTGAAACCAAAGCCAGTATCGTGGAACGTTTTCAAAGAACTTTGAAAGAACGCATGTGGAAATATTTTACACATCAACATACTCTCAAGTACATCGACGTGTTACCTCGTTTGGTCAAAGCGTACAATCAATCGTACCATCGTAGCATCGGATGTACCCCCGAAGAGGTCAGCCCTGAAAACGAAGTGACCGTGTTTGATAAATTATTTGGTTCACCACCCCAGAAGAAAAAAAAGAAAAAGACACCCTTGTTGGAGTTAAAGACGGGAGATTGGGTTCGCATCGGAAAAACCAAACGTACTTTTGACAAAGGTTATTTACCTAACTGGACTACCGAATTGTTTCGTGTCACTACCCCCGTCCGTGGACGTGATCCTCCCGTCTATAAATTGGAAGACATGCACGGTGAAGTACTCAAAGGAACATTTTACTTGCCTGAGTTACAACGAGTGACTAAAAAAGAAGACACCTTGTACGACATCGAAAGCATTCTCGAACAAAGAACACGGAAAGTAGGTAAACGACGAGTAGAAGAAGTCAAAGTACGTTGGAAAGGATATCCCCCTAGTTTTGATTCTTGGATTGCGGCTTCTCAAGTCGTCGACTATAAAAAGAAAAAGAAGTAAACTCACAACATGCCATTCAACACAGTAGCCACCCAGACTCCTTCACAGAGTTCTTCTCTTCAAGAATTACAAAAACAACCACTTTGGGTGTGGTGCGGAGAACGTGTGCCTAAAAATCAAATCGTCTTTTTCTGCCAAATCTTCGTAGTAATTTGTGTCATCGGAGCAGCCATTACTAATTTGAGTTTGCAACAAGGGGACAAACAATTGTGGACCGTTTTACTGAGCAGTTGCATCGGTTATATTCTACCCAGTCCCTCTTTGAAATTTACGGAGAGTCACAACAACAGCCATAACAACAACAACAATAACAGTCAGCACAACGGTAGTACAACCAACGCCAGTCCACCTTCTTCTTCCAGTCACCACCATAATACCATTCCTCTTTTGGAACATCCTTTACACTCGAGTGACTCCTCGGAGAGCAAAACAACCCTCGAACTACTATGAATGACCAATTTTATTTAACGTTACCTAGTGACAGTTCCATGGATGTGTTTCCCAACAACCGCTTATGTTGTTTCACGGCCAAATTACCTCAAGCCATTCAATTGGATCACGATACTCATTGGGAAGTGAGTTTGGTAGAAATCATTCATCCTACGCAAATCATAAACATCAACAAAACTCAAAACACTATGGTTGTACAAATCTTGAACAAAAAAATACATGATCACTTGGTAAATAATGATCCTGAAATCTGGAAAGAAGACCCTGAAGATTCAGACATGAAAGGATCATTCAAAAAGTTAGTACCAGATCCTAAATCTACTCAACCTACTGTCTATTCTCAGATTACTCTGAGAATTCCTACAGGATATTATTTTAGTCCTGAACATTTGGTGGGCACCATTAGAACCCAGTTTGCACGCCAATTTAGCCAAGCCATATCAGCAGCCAATAAATTTGTAAGAATTGCTTACCATGCTTTGGCACGACGTTTAATTGTCCAATTTTTCAAAGAGAGAGGGCAACTCCTTACTGAGAAAGATAAAGGTTTACCTTTGGAAGAGAGAAAATATTTGACCATTGAATTTTGCTCTGGATTGTTTGGTATTTTGGGTGGAAATAAAGATTTTACCGCTGAAAGTGATTTAGAGTTTGGAACCAACGTAGAATTTGGACATAAATTTAAACATCCTATTGAATTGAATGGTGGACTGAATTTAATGTTTGTGTACTCCGATGTGGTGGAGTACAACGTGGTGGGACACACATCCGCTCCGTTACTGAGAGTCATGCCTTTCAAATTGGATATTGGTGGTGCTGGTTCTAGTATTACTGTGGACGAAGAGGGTGGAAGTACTACCACTAGTAATTCTAGTGTTGGTGGCAACACCTTTCACGTTCACCGTGAATTTGTTCATCCTCAATATCTTCCAGTCAGTAAATCGTATTTTGACAGTGTCCAGATTAGTATAAAAGGAGATTTAGGACAAGATGTACCATTCATTGACCAAGGAAAAGTCACGGTGAAACTACATTTTCGAAAAAAACAACAAATTCTCTAACATTCCTCAAAAAAAAAAAAAATGTATCCAGTGTACCAAGGAGTGGCTCGACAACGAGGACATGGTTTAGGAGATATGTTAAAATCAGCTTTTCGGACGGTAGCTCCTATTTTGAAACCGATGGTGACTCGAGGATTTCATGCCTTAAAAGATGCCGCTTTGACACAAGGAAAAGAATTTTTGCAAAATGTCCTCATCGACAAACAAAATCCAAAAGAAGCCTTTATGAGAGCAGGCAAAAATGTGTTGATGACGACTGGTAAAGATCTTTTAGGTCTCCGAGAAAATCCTATAAATACGCTTCACGCTTCAGACTCTGGCATTACTTCACAGCAGCAAGGACAAGGTAGAAAGAGACGACGACGACATCGAAATCCTTTCAAAGTTCATAAAAGAACACACGGTAGTACTTCCAGAAAAAATAAGAAAAGAAGAAGAACTGGTAGAGAATTAGACGTATTTGATTATTAAACTGTGAAAATGATGCACCGAGATTCTTGCGAATGTACCAAGTCCGAACTAGATCTGTTTTCTATGCGTCCCACCATGATGACAATGCAAGAATCCCAATGGGTGGAATTTCATCCTGTATCGTCTTTGACGGATTCAGCTCCTATCGAATTTGATATCAAAGGACAAACCGAAGATTACATCGATCTGAATAACAGTTACTTGTACCTGAAACTGCTAGTACAAAAAAGTGACAACAGCCTTCCTGTGGAAGCTTCCCTAGTTGCTCCCGTCAATAATTTCTTTCATTCTTTGTTCAGTGGAATAGATTTGTACTTGAATAACAAACTGATCAGCAGCAGTTTGGATACTTACCCTTACCGTGCTTATTTGGAAAATCTCTTGTCGTACGGAAAAGATGCCAAGAACACTCATCTGGATGCTTCTGTGATCTGGAAACCTGACACCGCGGGTGCCTTCAACGACATAGCCCCGTCAGCAGGGGCGAGGATTGACCAGACTGATGATGCTGCTCATAAAATAATTCCAGCAGAGCCCCATAATGTGGGATTTAACGAACGCCGAAAGAAAATCAGACGAAGTTTAGAACTGATGGATCGTTTGCATTTGGACATGTGGTTGCAAGACAAGTATTTGTTGAACGGAGTCGATGTACGTCTGAGACTAAATCGCAGTAGTGCCGCTTTCCATTTGATAGCTTTTTCTAACGAGTGGAAAACCATCATTCAACAAGCCAAACTTTATGTGCGACGTGTAGAAGTCTTACCCAAAGTAGCTAACGACATCAGTCAAACCTTGAGTAGAACCACTGCTAAGTATCCTCTTAGACGCGTGGAAGTGAAAACCTTTACTGCAGCCTCTGGACTCCGATCCATAGTCGAAGATCACATCTTCCAAGGACAGCTCCCTAAACGTTTGATCATTGGTATGGTCAGAAATTCAGCCTTCAACGGAAACATCACTCAGAATCCATTCCAGTTTGAACACTTTAACGTCACCAAGATAGATGTCAGTCGAGATGGTAAGACCTTGTGTACCAGACCTTTTGAACCTGACTTTAGCGACGGCCATAAAAATTACTTACGATCTTACTTGACCCTGTATGAAGCCACAGGCCAGTTAGGGCGCGACACCAGCCACGGCATTTCGTACGAGGATTTTGCAGCAGGGTATGCCTTGTGGGGTTTTGATTTCACTCCGGACCAAGGCAGCGATGAAGGACATTTCCACCCTATAAAATCAGGCCCTCTTCGTGTGGAACTTCAGTTTGGTCAACCTCTAGCCGAGACAGTGAACGTCGTCTTGTTTGCAGAATTTGATAACACTCTAGAGATCAACAGTTTGAGAGAAGTGATTTTAGACTATTAAAAGAAGAAGATGCAGAACAAAGAAGAAGAACCTATCGAGATAGATGAGGGATTCTGTGAAGTGATTCACCAGTCAGCAACTACCACAAAGGAGGATGATAATGACGAAGTCATTCGTTCAGAACCTAAAAAAGAAGAGACTAATACTGTTGTTACCGAGTTTGTTGGATTTTTTCCTTCTCGATGGCCAGAAAACAAGAACAAAAGTTAGTGGACTGTTATGCTCAGGAATTGAGATCCATCATTAACAGTCTGATTAAAGAACAATGTTATGGATGTCAAACCGATCATCCCAGTCAGATACAACACGACAAATGTATGATGTTGACAGGCGAAGAACAATTGGATGAATTTTTGGAAAATGCCTGGTTAAACATCTCAGATAAACACGTGTTGACACAGTGGTATAAAGTCTTGCAGAATTATTCTTCTCCTCCACTCATTCCTCGGGAGATCAAACGGATCGAAAGTCTCATTGAACAGAGTGAAGAACCTATCCGACGTGAATATTCCTGGAATTACAAGATAGAACAATTCCAGCATAAAGTCAGGTGTGCATTGCTGACTCAATATTTCTGTTGTTGAAGGACAAAAAAAAATGGATACCAGGGAACTTCATTACTTATTGAATCGTAGTTCCTATACTTCTTCTTGGAATCCTGTGGTATGTGCTAAAGATGAACTACCTCATCGTAAGCCGAAAAACGTTCATGCTTATGTCATCAATACTGACGACAGTCATCTACCAGGAAGCCATTGGATTGCCGTGTACTTTCCCAACGATCACTCTGTGGAATATTTTGATTCTTATGGATTACCTCCTTTGGAAAAAGACATTATTGAGTTTATGAGAAGAAATACCATCTCAACTCAATTCAATAATGTGAGACTACAAGGATCAGATTCTATGGTGTGTGGACAATATTGTGTTCATTATCTTCATCAACGCAGTCTTGGATATTCCTTAGAACATTTACTGACTTATTTTGATAGTGACTATGTTCGAAACGATGCTAAAGTACAACGATGGTTTTGTGAACGTTATGGTTATCTCTTGTCTTTAGCTCACCATCGTAATGTACATCAAAATGATGATGTCTATGTAGAAAGTTTCACATTTACTTTACCTTCCCAACGTTGTCAACCTTGTAAATATGTTCCTGTTTGAAAATTTTCATTGTTACATGGTTACTTTTTTAATAATTGTTAGAATAGTTCTTGTTGAATAAACATTTTTGTGGATTGTTTGAAAAAAAATGGTTTTGTTGTTTTTTATTGAATTTGAAAAAAAAAAATGAATATGTTCCTTTCTCTCTCTTTCTATCGATCTAAAAAAAACTCTCTATCTATGATCTCCCTGTCGATCTGAAAAAAAAACCTTACCATGTTTTCCATCGCGTCCGCGCGTTAAGCATATAAGTCGGTTCACTGGCCAGTGTAGTCATTTCAAAATTGATAGGAAATTAGGAAAATTTCCAAACTTGAAGCATTGTCATAATTGAACAAGTGGCTAACACTTTATTGGTATTAGGGACAGCCCGACTTAGATAACTGGGCAGAATTTGACCTTGTACGATCATGGCGTTTCAGTACTTCCATTCCGCTCCGTGTCTCCCTTGCCGAGCCCAAGCCGCCTGCCACGTTCCTGACATAGCATGCTGTGCATGCATTGCATTTAAACCTGTTAAAATTGAGGTTCTATTCCTATGTACAGGTGGAAAGTAAATGGTTACTCACCCTCCTAAACGTATCGCGCCTACAATGAACCCCAGTCTTGGGGAAACCATGCAGCGATGGAGGGGTGTAACAAATTCACAGAGTGTGTTTCGCACACTCTGTACACCATTGTGTTATTAATAACACAGTTTGGTGAGCAAATAAACAGTGCGCCGTGCGCATATTAACCAGACGTACATGACGAAATTCGTCGCACACGTCTATAATTCAAATTCAGTCAGTCAGTGTAGTCATTCTCGTTGACTCGTCAAGATCTCAACAGTTCCAAGAAGAAAAAGAAGAAGAAGAAGATGGCTGCCACCAAGATTACAAAGCTGAATGAAGCTATGGTGAACATAATGAGGGTGAAGAATCATTTGATGGAGACCAACCCAGAGAGAAAGACCATGACGTTCATTCAAATGGCTCATGATCTAGTAGAAGAGGTCCTGAGAGAAGAAATACTTAGAGAAAGAACAGAATGGAAAGCAGGACAACGTCTACATCAGCAGCAGCAGCAGCAGCAACAAAGACAACAGCAGCAACAGCAGCAGCAACAACTTCTTCAGCAGCAGTCCAGCAAACTATTTGACGGTGAAGTCCAATGCAAGATTGACTGCGAGGAATTTGCTTTTTCTTTCATCCGAAAGAGACCTGCCTGTCTGAAAGCGGTAAGACCAACTATCGCCAAACGTGGTCGCCCTGCTGGAACTGCCACGGCTACATCCACCTAAAGAAGTTAAAAACATAACTTCTTAAACCCAACGGCCCTTCTTAGGGCCACCCATTTTTCAAGAAAAGATTACTAATCTCAAATATTGCCAAAAATAATATCTATAAGTGTGTGTTTATATATGTTTGTATATTTGTTTGTTTTGTCATAGTCTACCCCTCAAACAAAAAAAAAACCTTCTCCCTTATATGATTTGTGTGGTGTGTGATTGATATATAAAAAATGTAGATAGTGTGGTGTGTTTTTTTTTTTGGAAAAAAAAGCAAATGTTTTCCATCACGTTCGCGCTTATCATAGGAATGGTATGGTGTGTGTAAGTTTGATTTTTTTTATCAAAAGTAGTTTCTTTTAGGTCCGCGCTTTTTAGAGTCAGGGTTCATGGAGTGTAAACTCCGCGAAGCCAAGAATGACGTTGAACGAATGACGTCAGACGCAGGGTAGTGGAGTGATGTTTTGTTTTTGTTTTTTAGGTGAAAGGGATGTTTTCCTTCACGTCCGCGCTTTTAGTATATTAAAACCACGTCTTCACCGGTTAAGCTACCCCAAAAAATGACTAGCTTGAGAACACTACGTGACGTAAAAAAAATCTTGAATGTACTATCTCAAGTCATCCAAGATATAATTAGCAAAGAAGAAGAAAAGAGGGAAAGAAATATTTCAATTAGACCCCACCCCATGCTTCAAGAAGAGTGAGAGTTTGAAGCGGACCATCCGCCCTTCTTTTTAACCTTTAACAAGAAGGTAAAAGAAGAAACATGGAGGGGGAGCTGCCCTGCATGCAGGGCAAAGCCAGGGAGATGCTCCCACCTCTAAAATCTTCCACCAAAAAAACCAACGGTCCTTATCAGGACCACCCTTTTTCAAGAAAGATTAATTCTATTTCCCTCCCGTAATGTAGTAACGAAGACAACGTCTACTACTATCAAAAAACACCTCCCCACCCTCCACCCCTTTTTGATGGTAGTAGACGTTGTCTTCGTTACTACATTACGGTACGACTCCCACTCGTACCATGTTAAACTCCCGTAATACGCTCAAGTGCCCCCCTCCATGTTAAACTCCCGTAATACGCTCAAGTACCCCCCTCCATGTTAAACTCCCGTAATACGCTCAAGTGCCCCCTTTTACGCTCAACACCCCCCGTCTACTACTATCGTTGGTCCATCTGGATCTGGTAAAACTCAACTGTTACTCAACATGATAATGAGATGGTTACGATGGTATAAACTTTATTTGGTAGCCCCATCCGTAGACGATCAATATTGCTATAATGTCCTCAAAGAATTCAATGAAAGTGTAAAAGAGGCGACTGGCGGTGATGTTATCGAGTTTATTACCAATATTGATGACGCACCATTAGTCGATGATCATGATGGTAGTATTAACAATCGTGTGGTACATGACGATGTTATGCTTGATAACCCAAAAAATCCAGCCAGAATATTCTCAAGAGGAAGACATAAAAATACAGGTATTATCTACGTGACACAGCGATACAGTCAAATTCCCACGGTGATCAGAGATAACTGTAACTTATTGATTATGTTCAACGGAGTCGATACCCACGCAATTCAAAACATTCATTGGACTTAGTGCTCCGGAGACATGGACATAAATACATTCAAAAATTTCTTCGCATGTGCTGCTCGTCCATATGGGTTTATTTCAATTCATCTACATAATCCTGTTTCCAGATACCATATTGGTCTCGATACTATCTACAAATGAATTTACATGAGGCCATCTAATTTGTGCCTCAGCCCATCTAGCTAGTTCATTAGCCCAAGCTGCTCGTTCGCTGCTTAATTTTGCTGATTGAGCACAAACTTCAGCTTCCTCATAACTTATTGTATGCTTTTTTATTATCACGTAGTTCTTTTTCAAGTTTCTTTACTTTATCTTCATAAAACCTAGTATCAGCAGCATTTTTTTCCTTCAAATAGATTGTCTCACCAGTTATATTACGAGATTTAGTATTTTTGTTTTTAACCTTCTCCATGTTGGTATTCTTGGTAACATTATCCTTAGACTGATCTTGCAACTGTTTACCAGAATTAACAATATTACCAGAATTAACAATAGTACCAGAATTAACAATATTACCGATTTCTGACTCCCCCCCCCCAAAAAAAAATTTGTATAATCGCGCCTCACCAATTTTAAATTTCGATAAAATTTCCTTGACCGGAATCTTACCCCGACTCGACATAATATTTGCGATATCGTTCTCCGATAATTTCGTTCCTGGCATTATTATTACCGCATATTATTTTTCAATATTGAAATTTTCCATATTAAAAACCCTGATATTTCCGGTGTTTCTTCGTTATCGATTTTCAGGATTCGATAACAGATTTCCAATATTCGATAACATTTTTTTTGTCCCAAAATTTCGGTAACCAATTTTTTCACAATTAGAATGATCATTTTTACTTGATGGAACCGTCCATGGTCATTAAATGAACCTGTATTGGTATGTCCGGATACAAGCCTCGGTTCATTCGAAACTTCAGGTCCGCCCCCCCCCCCCCCCCCCCCCCCCCCCCCGCTGCTCCTTTTCTATAACTCAAAAAGACGACCCATAAAGGATGAATTTCTAGGCTCAGCCCACACCATACAACAATATGAAGAACTGTACCATATTTACGGATGGGTACTATATATTTCGACATGTAGCATTTACTACTTGATATACTCATTCAGATGATCTTTAACACTCGCCATCGTTTTTTGGTCGATTATTTACTTATTAATTTTTGGTAGGAATCTCTAAATTATTGATAATTATCAGTTTAAAAGAATATCATAGCAATGAGCAATGCTGTGTCTCAGTAGTTCAGGATTTCGAATAGAAGATAACAGTACATAAAAAATGAACGCCTTTGCCAGAGACATATATAACACATATGTCTCTGACTTTACAGAGCGGAGCAAATTCTGCAGATGGCTCATTCGCTTCTCTCGAAACGTTATTAATTACGTCACTGGAGGACAGGTTGTGAGCCGAGTTTCTGGAAACTAATAAGAGTTACTTCCCCTGATGAAACATGCCCGCGAAAACACATTACACGTACACCTGCAGCTGGAGATGGAGGAGGGTGTATTTACTGTCGCGCCAAATTGTGAGACGTGACTTTATACAGTGGTAAAGGTCATTATTTTATATTTTAGATAGCTGCAGGACAATATAGATTGAAAATATTCTAATGGACCCAAATCTTGAGAGCTGCATAGGGTGGCCTTCGTGAGTTCGTCTACGCCAACAAACAATACAAAATGGATGTGTGGTTCCGGTAACCCGACCTACGCAATTTTGATGGCTCTGACCATATACAATTTTATCACGTACGATAAAGAAAAAATCGGTACCGACTCTGCACAGTTTTTCACCTCCGAACTGGTAAATTCAGATTGGAAACTGGATAAAAAAGGGGGGTCTAATAAAAAAAAAAACTCGTACCTTTTTTTTCCTCAAACCGTTAGTAGAAACACACATACTTGTTTTTGTTGTCCCAACCGATCGCCAGAGCAGAGATAACACACCTACATATTAGCATAGCACGTCGTCTAAAAAAAGAACATTTGATGTTGACACTTACCCTGTGTAAATTAAAGTTCATTTTTTTTGGTATGCCTAAAACTTCGTGAAAAATGTTGAAATTATAATGTTTTGAATTTGTATATGATATTCTAGACGAGGACCAGATCTTTCTGCATACCAATTGTTGCCATAGTGCTAATATCTTCTGACCAGACTCAAATTTGTACTTGTTATCGGCTAAAACACGGTATTGGTGCTGAGAGTAGTCTCACTCACTTAAAAAATTGAAATGTTTGATAGAACATTTCAATGAAGCTCATTATATACCCTAGGGTGTCCCCTAGTCAGATCAAGTTAGATTTAGCTTGAACATGCATGCGATTTTGTTTAACCATTATTTCAATTCATTGGTATAACAACAGTTACAGACACTACACTTGGTGTATAACATGCAAGAAAAACAGCATGAAAACTTTAAAACTTTATTTTTTTTCACAGTAACATCAGTAACAGGATATCAACATTTAAAGTAAACAACATAACTGGAAGTGGTAAACAACTTAATAACAAAATCAAAACATCTATGACAAAGGTATCACTAAGAAAAAAAACCTAACCATGAAACTTTTGCATAACAAACATAAAAGACATAGAATAATCTTATTTAGGCATTTATCTAACACCAAGAAGAATATTTAAACAAACAAAATCATTAATACTGGCCAAAAGTATTGCAAACTTCCATAAGAGTCAGAAGTACATTGTCCATAAAATTGGTTACAGACACTACAAAACTATAGCATTTCAATACAGCTGCAGAACCATACATATCTCCATAAAATTCACTTCAAAAATAATTCAACATGAACACATTGACTAGAATTATTCATTAAATGAATGTTGATTAGTTAATAAAAATGATAAAACCACATTGTAACAGGTATATGTCCAATACTTGTGTTAAAATTATGAACTGGTAAATAGCACTTGAAAGTTTAATACTAAATAGTGTTTGTAAGAGTAAAATATTGAAGTATAATGAATGTTCAATAAATCATAGTCACTAAAGTATTGTTCAACCCAAGGTGCTGACTCAAACACAGACCCATATGTGATTGATCTTAAGGTTACAGACACTACACATTAAACCTTGACTTTATATTGTCATTTCAAATAGAAGTGCTTATGATTTTTTTCCAGATTTGACTTGAGCTTAGACAATTCAGCTGCATTAAACTTGAAATGACCCCTTTCATTGACTATTTGTGGAGCTTTTACCCTGTACAAGATAGCATCTAGAGCCTCTTGTGAATAATCATCTTTTTCAGGCCAAACATACATGTTGCCAGACTTTCTCATGTATTTAAGTCTAACTTCGTTATGAAGAATGTCTATTACTTCTGCTAAGTATACATCTAGAGGTCCCTTCTTTGGCTTAAGTCCTACAGCAACAAATTCTCCAGGGTGGTATTTCTCTATTGGTTTCTCTGTGTTGGTTGGTGCTTTTTTGTCAACTTTGATCTTCTTTGTCACAATGTTTTGTCTTTCTGTTGACTTCCGTTTCTTATTAGGCTTTTCGCTTGTTGCTGAGTTATGATCTTTCTGGTTACTTCCTTGTTTTCTTTTCTTGTCATTATTTTCTATTGTTGATGGATTCTTGTCTTTAAGTTGTTTTCCTTTCTGACTTAAATTATCTTTATTGAGTACTAACTTTCTCATTTCCCAGGCATTAACATTTTCGCTGAAGTTGCATCTCCCGTCAACCTTCATGCATTGCTCACAATAACAGCTCAGATTTCTTATGCTCAGTTCATAATCATTGCTTCCTGACTTTACAGCATGTAATTTTCTTGTACCTTGCAGTGTTTGCACATCAGTTTCTTCTCTATTTCTCTCAACATCTTTAACAAGGATGAACTCCCTTCTCGAAACTGTTTTAGCTTCATTATCTGTATTTTCCATTTTCAGTTTCTCTGTACAGAAATGATATACATCTTCTGCACAACCTATCACCTTTCTATTGCTGATTACAGCTCTGTAGCAAGCATTCTTGACTGTCGCACCGAGACCATCGCAAACACTCTTTCCATGTGATGTTTCGAAATAATTTCGTGTTACAGATGGCTTTTTCCTCAGACTTATGTCAGCAAAGGCTTTCTTCCCCTTATACTGGGCAGCACAGCCATCTGTCCACTCATGGATCTCCTCTACTTTCACACCTTTCTTCTTCAGAATTTCTATAGCTTTGTTCTCAAAAGTGATAGCTAAGTCTGCATCATGTTTGGTTTCTTCACTGATGCCAATAATGGCATGCTTTATCTTGAATTCTTTTTCTCCCTGTTTTTCTGTATAGTAACACATGATTGGATGTATTGTAACTTGGTTCCTGTCGAAGAATCCAGATTGTACTTCACTTTGAAAAACACACCCATAGTTCTCACTAAAGTCCATGACCATAGCAATAGAACCCTCACCAATTCTATCAACACAAATTCCCATCTGTTGCTGTTGCCATTTGGCCCTGAAAACGTGCTCTGGATACTCTTGCATGTCAGTTTCTAAGCATGTAATTAATGTTTTTATGTCTGTTTCTTTAGGCACACAGGAGACGCAACGCTTTACTTTATCATCTTTTGCTATTTCTATACTTTCCCATTGATGCCATGATATCTGCCTGTCACTATACTTTTCAACAAATGGTTTAAGGTAACTCTGCAAACATTTCACACCGCATTGTTTGCATTCTCTTCTTAAACATTTAATAGCTGGATTGGTGTCGTATTTACAAAAAGTAGCATCACTTAAGCTTTTCTTATCTACTGAAATTTCATCCAAATCTCCATTTTCTTTCACTGCTTTTTTTACATTTGTTAGTGCCTCACTTTTTAGGGCCACGTTACAGCACTTTTGGCATAAGCATGATCTTCTGCTTGTTTCAGACACCTTTTTAACATTCACTGGTTTCAATTTAGAAAATGAAGTTAATCCTATTTTGTGACTATGGTTCCTTAACTTGTAGTCTTTGTAGGCTTCTTCTAATGTCATAGTCATCACATGTTTTTGAAGTATTTCTTTTTGACCACCTTTTCTTACTTTCACAGTTTCACGTTTATTAGGCACTTCCCTACTGATTTCTGGACTTAGAAAAAAATCTTTCACAGATTTCTTTAATGGAGAGTTAAGTGCATCCCTTCTTCTTTTTCTTTGTTTCGTCTCCCACCATGTAGAACTAGGTTTTTGCCCTTTCACTGATACTTTGAAATACTTTTTTAGTCTGTGTCTTTTATATTTCTTCAGTAATGCGTCACAAATGATGTTGTATGCATGTTTCTTTGCACCCCCTTTCCTTGTTTTCACTTCTGAAATGCTCTCTGACACAGATTGTATAACAGTATCTGTCAATTCAAGTTTTTTTCTGCAATCCGGTGTCATTATCATTATATTCCTATTTAGAAACTTTGATGTTGATGGAGGTTCAATTAATTTACTTATGATGACTGCTTTTCTCTTTGGGGTATTTGGTAATACTTCCTTTACCTTTTTTAATTGTCTGTACAGAGTTGCTTTAGGTAACACTTTATTCATTGGTGAATCTCTGGCTGACCCAGTATTTCCTATTTCACAATCAGTCTGAATACACTCTTGCTGAATACTTTCATTCAGTTTGATACGCATTCTCTATGCTTGGGTTCTTTTCACAGCTTCTTTCTTCTTTCTACTTAATTCAGCAGTTTTCGGACTTCTTAAATCAACACTCTTATTAACCGATATTGCCAGGGCTGCTTTTTCTTTCTTTTTCTGGCGATACCTTTTCATTTCTTCACGTTTTTTCCTTCTTAATTCTTGTTGAAGATTTGAATCGGAAAGTGATTGCTGTTTTTTTAGTAGTCTTGCATCTTTTCTTCTTTCTCTATCAACCCTTTTTAGCTCCTCATGTTTCGCCTTATTTTCCCTCTGTTTTTTTCTCCAGGCTTGTACCTTTAGCCTCGTCTTCTCCCTTCTAGCTTTAATCTTCTGTTCATCTTCTTCTGGCTTATCTTTGCTTCCTAAAAGCAAACAACTTCATTCTCATTTTTGTTCCTCTATGTATACGGATGAAATTTAGACTTTACAAAACATACTTGTAATGAGTACGCAATATGCTTTCATACATAAGCAAACTGGAATAACCTGTAGATTCTTAAAGAAAAGTATCTGATTGAAAAAGAAATAGCATAAAACCTGATGATTATTCAATGTTCTAGCATTTACAATGATTGCACACTTTCCTTAATAATGTAAACAACAGTCGGGTCAATTCACATGTCTAGTAGTGTCTGTAACCATTTGACAATATCAGCAATGTATCCAATACTAAGTCTGAGCTCATTGAATTCTCATAATATTTCTGTTTGAATTTACTAGTCTAATGATATGGAATGCAAAAATACTCAGTTTCAATTGCATATTGTAAGAAATCACTGAAAATGTTGCCTGTTATCAGAAATCTAGATGAAAGAAACTATAAATATACCAAAATATTACAAATTGCAGACAGACAATATGTCAAAATTTAGCCTTACACATCAATACTGTAATAGGAAACATAATTTGGCTTCATTTTTTTTAAAAAAAACAGGGATAAAGTCATAGACAGTATAAAAAGGGGATATTGGTTACAGACACTACAATTTAAGAGTGTGGTTTACCATTCAATACAAACTTACCAGAGTTGTTCCCAGAGGTTTGCTTTTGTCGTCTTCCCATGTCTTAAGGGATGTACCATGGTAAAGAACAGAAAAAGTAATTAGGCAGCTTCTTCTAGGATAAGAAATTCAGGTTACATTGTCTTGTAGTAAATTACTCAAACAGACAGTGCTGCAAGAATGATGCAATATTCAATCAAGAGAGTTATTGCATCACTTTTTTGCTCTTGGCTGCAGAGGTAAATAGATGATGCAACATTACATCACATAAGATGGAACTTTCTATTGAGAAAAACAATGTTTTAATGACAAGTAGAACAATACTTTTATCTTTCATTTTTATACCTGTTTGTGTAGTGTCTGTAACTTTTTTTATTGAGTTGCTGTTTTTTAATGGTACAATACAGCACCACCAATTTTGGCCAACTTGGACATCACATGGATACACATGAGCCTTTGTAGGATTTATACTTTTCCATAATGAAACAACAAAATTATTGCCATATAAACTTGTAAAGGTTACAGACACTACAAAATTTAGAACTGGAAAGTTTGACAAAGAACAAGCTCTCAATCGAATATCTTGGCTAGCCATGTGATTTAAATGGTTTTACTACTTATTATAATATAAAGTCGAGTTCTAGATGTCAATAAAAGTTATAATGAATGTTATTTTGTACAAAATGTTGGCATATAACAACAGATTAGTGTTTGAATTTCAGTGTTGAAACAAAACTTCTACTGACGGTATTTTGCTTATAAAATCCATAATATTTTACCGATTTCTTTAATTCAAGAAGCAATATTTGCAGGATAGAATTCCGCATAAAACCAGACCAATAAATGCATAATTTCAGTATGATATTTAGAGAATTCTCTATTTTATATTCAAGCTTTTTTCGAGTGAGACTACATAACGCTCAAAAATGGCCATTTTTAGAGCTTGTTTCCATGCATATCTCAACAATGGGTTACACTAACCTCTTGAAATTTTCAGGAAAGTAAGAGAGGTATATGCCAGGCTTACCAATCTTTAAAATTGGTTCATATCTTGTTTAATTTTTCTATTTCATGCATATAACATGAAAATTCCTTTATCAGCACCAATACCGTGTTTTAGCCGTATGCATACCTTTAAAAGATCATTTTGTGAGATACTTTTAAATGTATGCATAATATGTAACAATGGCATAAATTAGTACACAGTGAGAACTGGTCCTCTGCCAGTATAGTGGCATTTGGCTTGGTGACGGAATTTTTGACCTGAATGCACAGCAAGCTTCCAGTGCACCTGTAAATTACGTCATGCTTCACATCTAGGCCAGCAATAGTATTGGTCTGTGGTCTATAGGTATCGGCATGTGTTAGGGCTTGATTGACATATGGTACAGTCCTACCCGTTTATGTCAACATCCTTGGGCCCGAGGAAATATTGTTGACATAAGCGGATGTCGAGATAAGTGTTGGTGGGGGGGTAACCTGTCGTCAGTGAGCAGGATTTACACTTTGAGAAAACAAACAATGGAAATTTTGAGTACATGAAGACAAAACCAGTGTGAAATACACTTCTATATTGACAAATTACATTTTGGTTACCTTTGTGTAATAAAATCCACAATGCGTTAAGTGCATGTATATGAAAAATCCATGAATTCGTGTACGGGTCTCATGTCTACACAATTCACTATGACAATCATTGTCGCCAGTAGCACATGGTTGCATAGTTGTTATTAACATGCTACAAAGTACATGTACATGTACTTAAATTGGCCTAGATTTTGGTCAGCCTGAAACAATACATGTTCCCATCTTACTGAGGCTACCAAGGGGATGGGGCTATTCACAGGGAAATTAAAACATGTATTTATTTACGGAAGTCATCGTGAAAAGTACATAAAATTGAACAAGAGATATGTGGCTGATATGATTAATTTACCTTTAACGTAGCCTTTCTTTATAGACTCAGCAGCTTTCCTCCATCTAGACCAACAAGTTGTTCTCCTTTTTTTTTTTTTTTTTTTTACTGGTCTGCCACCAGTAAAAAAAAAATTAAAAAAAATAAGGTGGAGAACAACTTGTGGGTTTATCATCCATCCTGACAGGGTGTTATGTTTAAGTGAAAAGTTTTCACAGACATCTTTGCGAGATGCCCCACCTTCAACTTCCTTAACAGCCATATATATAGTTTCCACAGACTAAATTTAGTCTGCGTTTACGCTGCCGTTGGTAGCCATCGTAAACATAAATAAAGTTAAAAAGGAAATTTTCACAGCACAAAAAACTTGTTTTAATCACCGATCACTTTGGAAAATGTAACAATCGATCAGATTTCATTGCTTTTATTCAAGTTTGGTGATGATTTTTTTTAATGAAGGGTGGATTGTTTATATTGAACATTGTAACTGGCTTGCTTTGATGAAGATTACATGTGTTATTTAAGTCGCCGCGAGAGGCCAACTTTATAGGACCAAACAAAAGCCAGTTTTTTAATCCACCGAGACATTAAAGCCTGGCGGCAAGATCAATTAATTGTTGAACAAAGTACAGGTTGGAACTGGCCGCTTGTCGACATAAATGATTCGGCTGCAAAATTAAAGCTTGGCAGCAAGATCAACTAATTGTTGAACAAAGTATGGGTTGGAACTGGCAGCTTGTCGACATAAATGATTAGAAAACAAAGGATTTGTTCAAGCTGGGACCAAGGGCTTCTGTCAACATGTACGTTTATTTTTTATCTCGACGTCGACATAAGCATGAAAAATTTGGTAGTAATAGTAGACCAAGGGACCGGGACTTTGCTTTTTTGTCGACATAGGCGGCTTGTCGACATAAGTGATGTCAATATAAGTGGGTAGGACTGTATTACATTTATTGTTCTCTGCCACCATTTGCTGGATTGCAAAGTGATTTTGGCTTATGAATTAATTATGTTTTCTGGAAGTCCTTATGTCCGTCCATCCATCTGGCATCAATTCTAGGGTTAGTTTTGTGCTTAGATCATTTTCTCATAGACTTTTGTTTGTAGAATCACATGACTTGGTACCTGTATGTAAATGTTTCATGAGAAATACAAGAGCAATCACTGCAGATTAGGTCACAGTGTCCAATATATTTTGATCAGTGATTTGTGCTTACCTTTGAATTAAGCTCAGTTTCCCTAGGATAGGGTTTGTGTTTAGATAATTTTCTTGGACTCTATTGCTATCTCATTTGAATGTAGAGAATAGCATCATACACCATGCATCCTTGTGGAGTCATGTCATTGAGTTGCTGTGGAGAGATTAGTACAAGGTGTGGAACTGTTGCAAATCAGTACACATGCCCTAAAAAAGGCCAATATTGCAAAATAAATAAGAAGTACATGTATAACCAAATCTTCCCCTGTATATTACATATCACCATAACTTGGAAGTTTCTGTCTTGTAAGAGAAGATGTTCAGCTTCAGTTGCTTATACTTTACCTGATAATTTGTCAATAAACAGTACTTAAGTTGATTTAAGTATACAAGCTCCATATGCAATATATTTATCATCAGGGCTGAGCAAATCCCATAGCCTGACGTCCCGGACTATTCATTTTCGAAGTCGGGCAAGTAAAATTTTCCAAGTCGCTAGTCCGGGATTTTTTTTTATTTTAAAAATGTCGGGCAAGTCATTATTTTCGTGCTTTAATCACTATATCTACCTTTATTTGGCCATTCATGCCCTCCGGGCATACTGAATACTTGATTCTACCCCTCTTCATGTATACATTTACATCCTGTATAACACCTACAGTTGGTCAGTGATAACTATCGCATATGTTCACGTTCTGTTACCGCTTGACTGCACATTGGGTTTAGCGACAAAATTATCGGTAAATAAAACAAGTCAAACAAAAAGAAGCCGGTATAATTAATTAGTAGTGTTTTAAGCGGCTTTTTTGCACTTTGTTTACTCAAACCAGATTCTCACGAGCGGCTCACTCTGATTTTAATCGAGCGAGCCAGCGTAATTAAATTAATGAAAGGTACTTTACCGACATCAGTGTTGGTTTCCTTTATGAACTGATTAAATGACAGTAATGATTCTTTCAGCGTTCACGTGCGATATTAAGTTTGATGTGAAACAATTACACTAATTATTGAGCTGTCTCTGTTTGTATTTTAAAGAGAAAATGTTTGTTATGATCACTTTAGAAGTAGTTGTCAAGCAAGCTGATATTTACTATGTGGATAAAATGAGTTTGCTAAATTATTTTTGCAAGGAAGGTAATAAGGTCAATTCGAAGAAGGAAAATTCTTGTGAAAGTGGAGGGATAAAACATAAGTGCTACTGAATGTGAGAATTCCTTAAACCATGAGAGTTTAACAATTCTAATGAACATTTCACCAAATGGACCAGAGCTTGAGGACTTTAACCCAGACACAGCTATCAACTGCTGGCTTAGTGCTGGTGCAGGTGGCAGACATGTACATGGACATTTTTTTCAAATCCAGCAGCTAAAACATATATACATGTACCTGAAGTAGCCAAATGTATATCAACCAATGTTTTTGAAAAATTAAATTCTTTTAAGAAATAATTATGTTGTATATTATTTCGTTTGTTCTTTCTATGGATTAAGTACATACATCTCATCAAATCTCGGCAAGTGATCACCATTTTGGGACAAGTGAAAAGTAAGGTGGGACAAGTGAATTTTCTGAAACCACTTGTCCTGAACAAGTGGATGAAAAAATAATTTGCTCAGCCCTGATCATACAAAAATTCAGATTTTAAATGCACTTCTTCATTCATAAATTACGCGTATATGTTGTTGTCTCCCAAATTCATGTTCCACGCAAGATTACTGTTTCTTGCTCACTTCAGTTCATCCTATAAATGAAATCATCACTAATTTACAATCTACACTGATCTTAGTTTATTCACACTTTAAAAACAATATCTGGATTAGTCAATTGCTCAACTCACCGAGATCAAAAGACAGTCGGCTTATGTGAGAAGCCTGTGATGAATAGGAAATCAAAAGAAGCCATATATATAGCTATTCTTTGTGACCCATGAACCAAAACTTCACCTGCCATTACAGACAAGTTTTGAATATTGAATGACCCTTGACCCTAATGAAAGGGGATGTAACTTGTGTCTCTTCTCAAAGACGAACTTTTTTCTTTAGAGATAGCTTTAATTCACAGGCAAATAGATGAAGATATCTAACTATATCTGTCACACTGGCACAAAAGGTTACTTCCATTTCTGCTGCGATAACGCAACTACTTTCCCCACCATCTGGCAAACGAATTGCTTCGACCATCTACCCTAATGATAGAAACTGCCTTGCTTTTGAATTTGACATAGTGACACCTTTGAGTTACGCTATCAACATGACTGGAGCATGGCGAGTACAAGCGAGATAAGAAATGTTTGCACATCGATTCACATGATATTCCTTTATCTAAACAATGCCCTGCTCATGAAGCAAAAGACTGAGCAGTCACTGCTGTAGATACACGCCAGTGACTGCTTAAGGCAGGGAGAAACCATTGTTTGGTTAGGAAACACCTGGCTGCTGAACATAGACATTTATATAGGAAATTTGCTGCGGAGAAATTAGAATGGCTGTTGTGAACAGCTGACTGCTGAGTTAAGGTGACCATTAGGACAGGTTTGACTGTATATTTATTTTATAATAAATATCTTTGGTAATAAATATAGTTTTTGCATGTTCAAGAGAGAGAGAGAGGGTTGTGAGTGATAGCTATAAATTGCATTGCAGGATACTGAGTTAGAGGTAAAAGTAAATGTTAATTATTTTTAAATTAATAATGAATGGGGAAAAATGTTAAATTAATGAGAATAACAGAGGAGGGAACAAATAGTGAAAAATTAGAATTAAAAATCGGGGTCTAAAGGAGTGTGTATATGCAGTATAAAACTCATGAAAACAGAGTATGAAGAACTAGTGATTGCATTATCAACTCAACGTCAAATGAAAATACAATATAGCAAATTGTTTCACAAGAGGGAGAGAGAGAGGCAACATTGGACTGTGCTCATGACTGCCAAAGACATGCAAATCCATACTTATATTTTCATGAGTCGTGTTATTTATTTCCAAAACACTATAAACAATAGCAGATATTGGATGAAGAAGTTTTGTATGCAGTCTCTATTTATAAACAAAATATGATCTATTCTCTTAAAACTTGGTTGTCTTCATAAGCATGTCTATTTGAAGAACATGCACTGACGTATTAAAGTCATGGTTAACAAAGATGTTCATAGCTATAGAAATATATAACATGCAGATATTTTTATATATATTTATTAACTTGATGGTTTACAACAGAGAGAGAGAGAGAGAGGATGAAAGACATGTGCAGGATCTCCAAAGACAAATAACTAAATGCATTTATTTTCATAAAAATTTTAGAGCACTGTAGCTCTGACAACTATACATCTTTCCTAGAAATAAATAAACTAAATAACACTTTAACACTACACACACACAGTGAGATTTCTTTTTTTTAGTCTTGGACATCATATAATTTTAGACCAAAACAGAAAAATGTTAGTGAGGAAGCAATAATTGATGGTGCAGAGTAATTCTTCATCTGAAAAGAAACAAAAATCTCTGAACATCTGAGATTGCAGTGTCTCCATCAGAGAGAGAGAGCAATAAAGAGATTAGTCTGCAAATCCTCATGTGATGATTTCCCAAATTATTATTCATTTCAGCACTAAATTTAATAAAGTTTTATAATGGACAGTTATCAAACCTCCACTGTTAATTGTTTGTCTGTAATCGGTGTGGTAAGATAAAGGTGCCCCAAGTCAAATGGCATTATGTAATATAAGTGACACATTCCCCAAGCTGGGATCGTAAATTGACAGCTCTGATGATAATTATATCAAGAATTTAACAATAGTGCTGACAATAGCTACCTGGTCCTTGATTTATGTAGAACATCCTCTGAAGCCAGGAATACATTAGGCTCTATTATGTCAGAATCAAAGCTGGCCCAAAGTTATTTATTATGCAGCCATTTAAATGCATGCTATTGTTGAGAGTTTGTAACCACCATTACTGCGCAAGGACTGAGCGCATGGGTAACATTTCAGTCTAAAAATGATACAGTTCTGTGTGTTTTCTCTTCTGTTCTTTATTTTAAGTAGCAGTGGTTGCCACTTGGATTTTAATTGCACACATCTCCTCAAATTATTTTTCCTTTCTAACATTTGGATAAATTTATGCTATTCATAGAGAAGCTGAAATCTGTGCCTTTCATCAAGTCAGTTCATAAGCTGGTTCAGATTTCATTGAAATAAAGTGTCAGTGCTACCCACTTTCCTCTAATCATAATGTTTGGGTTTTGTGGGGTTTAATGATTAGCTATACATGGCAGCCAGTATATTTGGTGGAGGAAGAACCTGGGAAGAACCACCAACCCACAGGAAGCAAATGGTAAGCTTTCTCACATACATATGTTGGTCGAGCCAAGACTCAAACTCACGCGGACAGAGATGAGATGTGAGTGATCTGTAAAGGCGAGTGCCTTAGACCACTCAGCCACTATGGGCCCCTAATCATAATGTACAATTGGTAGGCCACATTATTTAAATTCAGTTAGGTATGCACATAGATTTTTGACATCAGCAATAAAGGCACATAGAATTCGTGCATGGAAGCAGACCCACCTTTTCTAAACACACATGCATTAAATACTTAAGACCATTTTTAAATGATTTTTACAAAATTTCATAAACATATAATCAACATAAAGACAATTCTTTATTTGGTATCTGATTTTTAATCACAGACATCCTTCAGTGGGTGGTCCCATACAGTGGCTGTTCAACTGTCAATTGCTCTGATGTCTCACAACCCCACCATGTGCCCGTAGCATCGCAGTGGTGAGTTGCTAGATACTTACCACTCCACTGTGGTGCCTCAACATGGAGCAAGCATGGAGGGGATTAACTGCCTCACCACATCATGTACAAACAAAAACTCCAATGATCTGTACTGTATAACTCATCATACCAGTTCTCATCAATAATATCAATAATTCAATAATATCAATAATATAAATATTAGTTCTTTGTCAAATACATTACCCAATCACATTAACATTAGGAATTAAACTCTGCTATCTCTCAAATCCAACCCTCCCAGAAATGTGATTTTTTTATATTTTTCCTATGTTTAATATAGACGATATAAAAAAAAGCAATTGTGGGAAGAAACTCCTCCAATATACCATTATAATTACCTCCCCCTTGCTACTATTATGTGGTTACCCATATGTAAGCTTTTGCAGCAATACAGTCAACTTTGTATCATCATTCCTTCTAGTGTCAGTCAGGTTTCACCTTTAGTTTTATCCAGAAAGTCGTAAGGGGCAGGTGACATACAGGCGGTATTTTTTTCCAAGGGTGCATGCCAAAGGTGATGCTTGCCTGAAGCGCTGTTTTGTTCAGCACAAACTTGCAATGGCCCTGGTTTATTCCATCTGTTTGTGAAGTTGGTTTGTTCAAGGATTGGTAGCTTTATTTTTTATTTTGCACTAATAATTTTGCATCATTTTTGCCTTGGATGGACTTCGTCGCTGACCTTGTAGCCACACTCAGTATTGTTGACACCCGATTTTTAGATGCATTTTTTAAACAGACACTGCTTATAATTATGCATATGGTTTTTTTGTACTTTTTTATGTAGTTTGCACCTTTTTGGGCAGTTATTATTTATCAATTAGTCGTTTTGTCATTGTCATTTCAGGTGTGCATTGAGGACTAAATGCACATAATGCACAAAGTGCAAGGTCACAGAAGACAACCATGATTTGTGCCTTGCCTGCACTAAGTGTACTTCATCTACACCATGCAGTGTCTGTGCAGACTGGTCAGAAAGGACTTTGTCCTCTGTCTTGCACAAAGATTTAAAGAACAGAGAGAGACATGCAAAGACAAAATCTTTAAAAAAAAAGTGATGTCCTTAGTTAACACTCCAATATGGCATCAGTAGCCAGCTTAGTTGGGGATGCCACAGTAGCCTCTCCCCCTGCCAAAACCTACAAACATGTCTAGTCAACTTAAGGTGGAAGAGTGGACTGCCTTGAAAGCACCATTGTTACATCTCCCCAACCCCCCAAATCCTTGCTTCAGTCACAGATGAGACACCTGATCCAGGAAACGATGTTGTAGATGCTGGTTTTCCAGGACATTGTCATGACTTTCTTCTTGTCTCTCCACCATGGACTTAGACATGACAGAAGAGTTTGCTTCTGCTTTTTGGCAAGCTAGCAGGCATAAGTCCCGTTCCTGACTGAGTGCCAATAAGTCTGGGTGCAAAGAGTTTCGTGCTGACTGCACCAGTGTTTGTCACCAGTAGCAGCAGCTGTCCTTGCCATTAGCCACCATCCCAGCTTTTGACCAGCCAACCCGACATTCTTCACTCCTTCCATCTGCTTCTACAACTGGTGAAGCTTAAAGAGATTTCTAATCATCTGTACGACAAAATATCCTAGACTATGGGAATTCTAAAGCAGCCTTCTCAGAAAGCTAGCTGCCAGCACCTTTCCCTTCCCACTTGTACCATAGCCACTTGAATGTCTACTATATTGAAGTCCCAAACTTTGACAAAAATGTTGCAGCGTTTAACATGACCTCCCTGTAGTTCTTTAAAATTGATGAACACACTTTTCAAGTTACTTCAAACTGGTATGGAATATTGTAGCAACTTTGTCATTGCTTGATCTGGCATCTCTGGCAATTTGTTTTTGCCTGGCAGAGAAATCGGGTAATAAACATGCCTGGGAATTGGCTTGCCACATTGTCCAGGTGATTAATAGAGCAGCACACTGCACCATGGCCAGCACTCTGACGGTATCATGCAGCCTTGTTTTAGAAAGATGAGATGCCTTTCTTTGCTTGTTCTCACTTAAGCCACACTATTCTATGGTACTGCATCCACTACTGATTGGCTGTCCCTTGCTGTTTGGTGGTGCATCAAGGATGTTAGGAACTAGGCTGCACAAGAACTGCTTCTTCAGCTCACATTGCCTCTTCCATCAGTTTTTTGCTCATGTCAGTCTCAGCCACGATGATGAGACGATCATAGGCAGAAAGAGAAGAGATAGAACCATGTTCAGCAACAGTTCTTTCACCCTTAGTCGAACTGAAAGTGGCAACAGGCCGATCAGTTTCACAGACAGCCTAATAGAGAGGAGTGGAAGCCCAGTTTATCCTCCCCCAAGTCTCGTATTCACAGCCATTGACTCTCTGCCTTAGCTGCTCCAACAATCAGCCTCCTTATTTTCATCAGATGTGCATCAATCTTCTTCTGGGAAATGAATGGATCATCCAGTTTTGGAGAGGCTTTGAAGTTTGTTCATCCAGCCCCATCTCTTTTCATCCTCCCCATCTATGATGAAAGTCCTGACTGATCCTGAGAAGGCAGAGATTTTACAGTAGGATATCTGCCTTTTGTTAGGGATAGTTTACAGGCCAAACTCTCTGGACTTCTACTCCAGACTTTCCCTATTGCTGAAAGCTAACAGAAAGCTCTGACCAGCTATAGACCTAAGCTAGCTCAACAAATGCATAGCCATGCCAAGGTTCAGAATAGAGATGGCATGGTCAGTAAGGCTTACCATGAAGAGGGATGAGTCTGCAATCTGTCTCAATTTGACCAACACCTAATTTCATATCCCCATCCATCTGGCTTCATGCAAGTTCCTTTGTTTCATGTTTCAAGGAACAGTGTTTCAGTTTCATGCACTCCAATTTGGACTCAACCTTAGCCCCTGGGCCTTTACAAAGACTATCAGCTGTGTCGCCACCCTGTCCAGGTCAATCTCTTCAATAGTGACTGAAGCATATTCGCATGACATCCTTCACAAACATATGGTAAGTTTAATTTTAATTAAGAACATGCGCAGCCTCCTCTAATTTTTTGTCAGCTGGACTTTCTTGTGAACAGGGAGAAGTCAGATCTCACTACCTCCCAGCATTTCCTCCATCTTTATATTTAGTTTTTCACTTATCTTCACTCAGCCTTGTTTGCCTCCCTCCCAAGTGCATTTGGATCTCTTGGTGTTGATTTCCAACAGGGAGTGGATTTCTGTGAGGAAGTTTATACAACTCTTTGGTTTACTCAATTCAGACCTGCTCCACCTGAGCACCTGTTGCAGATGGCCCTCCTGGCCCAGTGGCATCCCTTTTCTGGTTGCTTACATCATTGGATTTCAATCTCAACTGAGATAAAACAGTTCCTGCATCAATGGCAGAACAGAGAATCATTCACTTCAGGGATACCTCAAGATTACCCACAAATGGAGATTACAGTCTGTATGGATGCCAGTTCATTTAATTGGAGGGCCCACATGTTTCCCTGTTTCACTACAGTCAGTTGTAAATGGGAGCTGGAGGAAAGGGTCTTTCACATCAACCTTCTGGAAATGAAGGTCATAATCAGTGGCTTCCATGCCTGGAAGGATCAGCTCTGTGGGAAGGTGACCCTCATCTTGTCCTACAATTCAGTGGTGGTGACCCACTTACTCAAACGAAAGGGGACCAGGTCACCAGACCTTTGTGTCTTGGTCTGGGACTTTCTGTGCAGGTGTTCCAGGCACAAGATCACAGTCCAGATCAGGCACATACCTGGCAAGCTCAGTGTTCTAGCCAATTCATTATCGTGGAGGGGCCACACTTTTCATACAGAGTGGTTCCTTACACCTGTCAATCTTTCATCAGTTTTGCACACTCTGGGATATATCTCATTGCTGTGAGGTGGAACCATAGAACCACAAGCTGCCCACCTTTGTCTCTCCAGTTGTAGACCAAGAAGCATGTGAAATGGACACTCTGGCAGTCAGTTGGGATGGGTTTTGGGGATTATTCCTTCCCTGCAACTATTCTGATTCAGAGAATAATTAAGAAAATAACGGGTCAGACTGACTAAGTCATTATGATTACCCCTCTCAGATGGGACCAATCCTGGGTCAGCAGTCTACTCTGTCGAGCAGCAGATGCTCCCAGAAAAATCCAGGCAATGTCCAACATGCTCAAACATGACACATTCAGACATCATGGGAGAGGGGATATAGGCCATGACAAGCCCTGTTGGCTTGCAGGCCACTTTCAGTATGAATTATCCCTGGTCACTCACCTTGTTCCGCAAATGGAACCTTTTCCAGGTTCTGACATGGCTCAACTCCAGTAAGTTTGAGCCCTTGTTTAAAACATAATTGAAGCTACTATCATACAAGACACGCTTTTTGCTGGCCTTATCTTTAGCCTTCTGGGTGATTGAATTGAATGCCTAATCAGTGTCCAGTTCTGGTCAGATGGTTTTTGTCCTTCTAATGATGCAACCAGGCTTCGTTGCTAAAAACAGATTGATATGTATCGGTCATCAAAAAGTGACTATTGTTACAACTCTAGGTCTTAAAAATATGTAACAGAAAGAAAGTGAAACCAACAATGTATGTAAAATCAGCAAGCAATTTATTTCCAGACAATTAAAGTGAAAATTTAAAAGAGTTAAATTCCAAATAATCATAAATGTCCTAATCACAAGTCCAAAATAATCGAATGTTCCAAATGAATTCCAATATCCTTGAATGTCCTGATGTACCACAAAGATGTAATCCAGAATGTATTTGAATGGTTCACATAAATCCCAAAATCATGTATTAATCCAAAAGTCAATGAGCAATTTTATATTTCTAATGAATATTGTAAATAAATAATTCCTCTCAAATTATATCTGATTTCAACAACACAACTAAAAACAGATTCCTTACATACTGATCTTTTAGAACTGAAATTCTAGAATAGGAATGAATTTGTTTACCAAAATCTGTATATAAATACACATGCCTAAATGACCTATGTCACATCACAATATGAGTAATTCTTATGGAAAATTAGTTTGTGTACCTGACTTTTGTCACAACAAGACATGGAAATAACAGTCCAGCTGCTAACAAAACCGGCCGTGAACTCAAATGCTATGTAAACATATAGTTTGCAAAATGACCATAATCTGACTAAAGTACAATCATGGACACTTATTATAAATTCAATATACATAACAATATTCGCTCACTCTCTTCATTCCATCAAGAAAGGCAGCTCAGGAAGACCTGATCTATGCCCTCATATGCTACTTGAAATGCATGGAAAACATTTAAAGTGCCTGACATTGACTCATCTGGTAAAGACAGGGAAGCAAGACAACTCCCCAAGCATTAGTGGGTCATCCACTCACTATACTCTGACATTTCATAAAATCAGATATGCTTTATGAAGATTTCTGCTCATGAGATTCATACTCAAGCCATCTTTGCAAGACTTGCTTTTGAATGCAACTTTTTGATCCTTGACATCACTGAGGCCTTTGGCTGGCATGTGTATTCGACCATCTTGCATGTAGCATCGCAGAGAAGAGAACAATCTGGTGGAACTGCTGGCTGCTGCCAAGGCGATCACCAGACCTCATTCACCACAGCACATCCTTTTTATAGGCATTGGGTTTATAGCTTTCGCTGGATTTGCCCAGATACTTTCTTTGATAAAGAAATGCCACTCATTTTCAAGGTAACATTGTGTAGGTGTCATGGTTTGCATGACCCTCAGTTGTGCTACCTAGCATTAAGGAAGCAGTTTTATCCTTTGCATAGGGACTCCAGTCATATTTCCTCCAAACGATAAGTGTGGTAGACGTTGGATGCTCCTGCATTTCCTCCTCCTATTACCTATTCTCCTAACATTAATATGATTGGCTAATGTATTTGGTGGAAAAGAGTTGGATTTCTTCCCACAGATGCTGTTTTTGTAGTCTATATGGTAAATGGCTGGGAAAGACAAATAATGTTCAGTATTCTGTGAGGGCTTGATTTGAGATGTTGCAGAGTTTAATTCCTCAGGTTATCAGGTAAGTATTCTTGATAATTTTTGATACAAAATTTCTTTCTCTTCTGAAAATCGCTTTTAGTATATTTCCAATACTTAAACAATAAAATTAGTTTTTATCTTTCTCTTAAAGAAATAACCACCTAAATCACTCTTTCTCTAAAAGAAACTACTGCCTAAGTTGTTCAATCATGAATAGCTAGCCAGTTAAGCTGTTTCAAAAATAGCCTGATTGGAGCAGAGGTCCTCACCCTGCTGTACAGTTCACACCACCCACCTTTACAGTGCTGTAATATACTCATTTTAGTGTTTGCTTTATTTCAGTAAGCACATTTCCTTTAAACTTTTATAGCAAATATATTGGTAGTGATAATCAATTCAAGATGCACCATTGATCTGAAAATGACATCGCAACTTTTATCATTGGCTGTCCAAATTTTCCCAAACTGGTGGATCTCAAAGTCAACATTATCCATGGAGTAAATGCAATTGCTACACATAATTTATAGCTCATGCAATTCTTAAATGCATATATTTATTTAGCCGTCCACCACATGTACATGTAATAATATAATCATCCATGAATTTTTCTCATTGTATGTCCCTTATTACTTCTCCCTGCAAGGCAGTGTAAACAAGACGGATTCATTGTGGTTCAGGTCTGTGATTTAAATAAATGTGTTTACAAGCAGATGTTGATTGTTGCTCTTCAAACTTACTTTGAAAAATCTATGCATAGTTCCTGTTCAACTCAGCTGACTTCACCCCTGTCACCATTTTGCAGTTTGTGATGCAACTTGCCCACTGGGCAAGCTCAGAATTTGTCATAATATGCCATCTTACAAACAGTTAACACTTTTATTTACCAGAAAAATGCCACATAGAGCTGATAAAGAAACCGAACAGAAATGAAGCAGACCAAAATTCAGAAAGTGTTGGCATAATCTACATTAAGAGAGTATCATTGAACCAAGTTTCATGTGCCTTGCTCTAACAGTGCAGGAGGAGTTCAAGGACATTACACATATACATACAGTACATCTGTACATATATATGGACAGACTATACCAGTATTCTAAGGCTTTAAAAGCTCAGTGAAAAAAAGTGGCAGAGAACAACTTGCTGATCTAACTAGACCTGGTACATAGTAAAAAGACCACATAGGATTACAGAGAAAAGTAATACCATAGGATAAGTTATTTAGAGATCCTGTTAAGTTATACAGTGGAGGAATGTATTGATTCAGATGTTAGGACACCAATCTCTAGTGTCAGAGGTTCCTGATTCAGATCTTGATGTGGGTTGGAACTTCTCTTGTTTTTTTACAGTAGCCCAAATATATATTTTATAAAATTTAGCAGCCATCTGGGAAAATTGGTAATCAGTGCCAAAATTGGCTAGAACAAATGGAAACATAGATAATTGAAGGTGTAACAATAAATGGTAGAGATAGATGGATGGATGGAAGTTTTGCTATGCTTTAACCTGAGGTTCAGAGCAACATAGACCTTCCTGACTTTGCAAATCCTACATAAACTGGTCAGAATTGTCAGACAAGAATGTTAAACTTTATGTCAATTACACAACAAGTTCTAGCAACTTCTGCTGCATGCTCTTGACAGCTTGGGTGTCATCATCAGACTTGCATGTTATTAATTCCATTATAGAACTGATCACATATGGGTTCTGACACTGCTCTGGAATTTGTGTGATGAGGTCTGTAAATTGGAGATAACGGGAGAAATCAGAGTTTAATCTCCTTGAGTACCAGATAATGGATGGATGACTACATACCCTTGCAGGGGTAGAAAAACTTTGAAAAGCCAGGGTTGTCCCAGGGCAACCAGCTTTGAAAAACTGGTTGTCCAGCAGATTTTTCTGGTTTCCCGGTAAATGACTTTTATAGCCCAAAGATTGCCCTAATCAAAATTATTCAACAACTTTTGTGATATATATGTCATATACGTGTGTGTGTATATATATATATATTGTTATGTATATTGAATTTATAATATGTCTCCATGAGGCAAGTTGTACTTTAGTCATTTTGTAAACAACATATTTACTGCATTTGAGTTCAAGGTCAGTCTTGTTTACATAGCATTTAGCAATTAGATTGGAATTTTCCATTTCTTAATGTGAGAAAAGTCAGGTACGCAGAGAAATTTCCATTAGAGTTACTCATATTCTAGAATATTTTGTCAGGTGACTTATCGTTATATTTATACAGGTTTGGTAAACAAGATTTCATTCCTATTCTAAACTTCATATTATTAAGATCAGTCTATTAAGGAATTTATTTTAGTAATAAGATGTTACAGCTGTGAAAATCAGATCAAATTCAGAGAGAGGAATTATTTATTTGAAATATTCATTCGAATTACTAAAAGTGCTCATTCTCATATTTGATTAATATTTGACTTTGGAATTTATGTGAATTTATTCAAAGATATTCTGGATTACATCATTCAGGCATATCAGAACATTCAACGCAACTACTCATCGGGACATTCAAGGCTACTGGGATTCATTGGAATATTCTATTTTTCGAATTGTGATTAGGACACTTAGGATTATTGGATTATTTGGACTTTAATTCATGTTATTGTAAGTGTCTTTTTGAATTTTCACTTTAATTGTCTAGAAATAAATTGCTTGTTGGTTTCACTTTCTTTCTGTTATATTATTTTAAGCCCTAGAATTGTAACAATATATATATATATATAATACTTGTAATATATGTATCATACTCATCATACTCTAATTGTAACTCACCATCATCAGTCCTGCTAATGTAAAGTGTCACATAGGTTGACACTTAATGTGTTTGAGATAAGCAATAAAAGATAATCGAACAGTTTCCTTTTTTTGATGGTGTTTTGAAGTCTGATAAATCAACCCCCAGACCTATATTGTTATTGATGGGTAACCAGACATGGTGTCCTTTTGTCCATCAGCTTTCTAGTAGTTGGCCACCTCTGACCAGAAACTTATCTTTATTTTATATTTATCTGAGTTTACATCATTACAGTTAACATTATCGAAAATCTGATACTTTTATTCCTGTGTCTAAACTGTCAGGTAAATGAAAAACTTTCATCATGGAATTTTTGTTTAGTCATTACTCTAGAAGCCAATATAGTATGCAACAACAAATGTGATTGGTTTGATTCTTTATGCTTACCATATTCCTTAGCTAAAGTTAGCCAACATTCTATACAGCGAGTGCCCATTTCTTCTACTGACCAATGGGAAAGCTTATTACTATATCATAGGCATTCAGGGTGTCAAGTAAAAGATAAAAGATACTGCTACCGTATGTTGATGAGGGGCTAATAGTATGGACTGTGATTACTTAATCAGATAATGAGTAGCCAACACATGTAGATTAGTGTAGCTTCTTACCGATATAAATCACTCCAACACTGAACTACGGAATTATATGGAGATAATTCGGGTACCCTGCTAAAGGTACCCAGAGTGGCAATTTAATGATATAATGTTAGTCACTGGAAAAAATATAAAATTCTATTATAATTTTTAACATGATCATTTTTTAAAAATATTTTTTGGGTTGCCTGACTGGATGTTTACATTGGGAAATATTGCTGCCCAGCATTAATTTTGGTTGTCCCAGGTTCCCAGGCAATGGATTTTTCTACCCCTGAATTGCAATGCATGTCAGAACCAAAGATCAAACCCAGGACTGCCGAGGTGCAAAGCAAGTATGTAACTGCTGTCTTATCCAGGCCCCCACATAAATTTTTGACCTACTAGATTGGCAAAGGTGATGCAGGAAAAATAGTCTGAAAAATTTACATTTTTGTTCTCTAATGTAAAAATTTGGGCTACTTACATTAAATTCACTAGCCCAACAATGATTTTTACTTGCCTGGGCTAGTTGGGTTTTGGAATGGTCTTCCCCTGAGACTTCACTTTAAAGTTTATCCATTTCAACCAGGCATTGGGCGACCATATGATTTTGAACTTTGTTTCTTGGATTCTGATATATGACACTTTATACAACTGAAGGATCTTTTAATTTTATTCATCAGTACCATGATTCATAATTCCTTTATCTTTCGCCATCCATAGTGACAGCACTCTGATATCATGGACAGTGGCCTAATACATGTATAGACTTTGAATGTTACCAATTTAAGTCTACATGTATGTATCGTTTGTTGGTTAGTTTACTAAACAACACAATTCTCCAGTCCTTCTAGAATGTAACATTTGTATCTAAAGATATCAAACCATTGTCATTCTTTTATTTTCTTCTGTAGCCAATGTTAGTCCAAGATGGAAAATTACACAAAGGGAGAGGTCAAGGAAGTATCTGAAGCTCCAGTCTTTCCCCTCCAGGAAGACACAGGGGTAGAGATGAAGGTTAACTCTGGAAGTAAAATAAAGAATCTGATGGGTTTTGCCATGAAAAAGATTAGGGTAATTTGAATTTCTCTGATGTTTTGGTGTCATAATTTTTTCCCAATTTTGTTTATTTTCTAACTTTATTAATGACATAAAATAACATTGAATAACTTATAACAAAATTCAAATATTTGTCATTCTTCACTTCCGTGTATCATCAATTAATTAAAAATACTTCACCCTTTTTAAGCTAGTAATTTGCTTTTTGCTATTTTTGCATATTTTTGCTGTTAGATTGAGTAAACTGACATTCTGCCCAAAATATTGAATCTTATGTGGATTTTTGTTACAAAAGCTATGTTTATAGGGTGTAAAACAGTGGAAACTGCTTTAAAATCAACTTTTGTGCTTATTTATTAGCTTCTGGTGCCTTTAGTATGCACCTAGTTACAGTTTTTACTGCCAGCCACACAGATGTGAATGTCCTGGAAGTGTGTGAAATCTGAAGCTTTTTCAACCCAAAAACTAAATCCTGTATTGTTAAAGAAGTTTTGAGACTAAACAGTATGAAGAGATTAATGAGTTTATCCAATATTTCACTTGGAAACATAATGGAGTGACATGATATACCTTCAATGAGTATTAGTCAGCCGTTTTTGGTGACAGTTACCGTATATACTCGCATATAAGCTAATACCAACTGCAAACTGCATAGACCAGATCTGCCATCGCATAATGCGCCAGCAGATCTGGGTTTATGCAGTTTGAAAGTACTAATCAGTAGAACAAACAACATAGACTGTGATCTGCCGCTGCATTATGCGATGGCAGATCAGGGTCTATGTTGTTTGCATTTGGATCCAGATTATACTCGAGTATATACGGTACCTATTTTTGTTTTGTGCTGTTTAATACTATTAATGAAGTTATGCATTAGTTTTTCAGATTTAAAGAAACAAAATAAAAAGTTTTGATATTTTCACAAAGTATGATAAGTATTTTGTCTATTTTAATACTATCTGACTTTCAGGGCCAGGTAAAATAGGACTTGTTATCGATCTTATTTACTACAACAAAATGTGACCTCTGCTTCCCCCTATTTACCCATCACTTCACCTGTAAAGACCGGAGGGAAGATGTCACTTTGACTAAAACTTTTCATCCAGCATTACCCCTGATATTAGGAAGATTTAAAATGATGGGATAGAGTAAACAAAATTCTTTGATTGCAAATACATGTACATTGAAATTTTAAAACATGAAATACATTGGGTCCAAATGTTTTATTCAAGTTTTTTGAGCTCCCTTGGCCAAAAGGCCAATGGAGTTTATGATATGACCTTGTGTCAATTGTGCATTATCCATCCATCTGTCAACAAGTGCTTGTCACCACTCTGGAGTCCATATTTCTGATCCGATTTCGGTTTATGTCATCAAAATCTCAGACAAGTTCAATAATGAGCAAGATCCTTGCATATTAATGAAGATATCTTGTACCTGAGTAGCTAACCTTGTTACCACTCTGGAGGCATATTTCTGATCCAGTTTTGATCAGGCTTGAAATGTATGCTTAGATCTTGGATGAGTTTGAATGAGTGAAATCCACGAATATTGATTAGGTGATCTTGCATCTGATTGGCTGAGCTTGTTACCCTGCTGGAACCCATAGTTCTGATTTTGATCAAATTGGCAATATGGGTTTATATCATCAAGATCCTGGATGGATTCAGTAATGAGCGAGATCCACGCATGTTATTAAGATAATTTTGCATATAATTGGCTTAGCTTGTTACCTCTCAGGACGTCGTATTTCTGATCCGATTTTGATCAAACCTGGAATATATGCTTATATCATTGAGATCTCAGATGAGCGAAGATCCACACATACCAATGAGGTAATCTTTTATTTGATTGGCTGAGTTTGTTACCCCTCTTCAAGCTATATTTCTGATCCAGTTTTGATCAAACTTTAAGTATAAGCTTTTATCATCAATATCTTGGATGGGTTTCATAATGATCAAGATCCATGCATATTAATGATGTAATCTTGTATCTGATTGGCTTAGCTTGTTACGTCTCTAGAAGTCATATTTATGATAAGATTTTGATCAAACTTGGAATATATACATCAGTTGTCAGGATCTTGGACTGTTTCATTAATGAGCAAGACGATGGATATTAATAAGGTGATCTTATATCTGATTGACTGGGCTTCATACCATTCTTGAAGCCATATTTTTAATCGGTTGGGTTTATTATCATCAACATCTTGAATGACTTCAATTATGAGCAAGAGATTGTGCATATTAATTATGCCTTCATCTTTAGAAAATCTTTTATCAGGATATAGTAAAATAGGTATAATCAACATGATATAAAGTTTTGGAGATAGTTCATATAGGATGTGTTCTTACACTACTACATAAGCCTGCTTAGTGAAACAGTCAAATGTTATGTAAGACGGGTGAGCGATATCAGGCCCACTTGGGCCTCTTGTTTGAATTTTCATGCTCACGGGAATTAGAAAGCTTTTTTGCTTGGACTGAACAATGCTGAATACAGTGCACCCTCTTTGTAATGCTGTTAATAGGAGCAATAAAAGTGATGCAGATTATAAGAGTAGGATCCTTATCCAGAGCGATGTTCCAATAAGGTTGTTTCATAATAATGCGTAAAAACACAACAGTATGGTATTTAATGATGTGAAATCACATTAAAATTGGTTCTCATTATCCAGGAACTAAAATGAGTGAAGTGATTTAAGTAGCAATGATTAAACAAAGTTTAAACAATTAAATGGAATCCGTGACGACACCCACATTATAAGAGGGGCATCAGTATACTGAGGGATTTTATAGTAAGGGACCACTATATTCAAGTTTTTGATGTTTTGAATTACCATATTTAATGTAATATCCACACATAAGGGACCACTATATTCAAGTTTTTGATGTTTTGAATTACCATATTTAATGTAATATCCACACATAAGGGACCACTATATTCAAGTTTTTGATGTTTCGAATTACCATATTTAATGTAATATCCACACATAAGGGACCACTATATTCAAGTTATTGATGTTTTGAATTACCATATTTAATGTAATATCCACACATAAGGAACCACTATATTTAAGTTATTGATATTTTGAATTACCATATTTGGTGTAATATCCACACATATGGGACCACTATATTCAAGTTTTTGATGTTTTGAATTACCATATTTGGTGTAATATCCACACATATGGGACCACTATATTCAAGTTATTGATGTTTTGAATTACCATATTTAATGTAATATCTACACATGACTAAATAAGCACACAAACCTCTTTTGGTCAAAACTCACTAAAAAAATTAAATTTCAAGCACGTGTCTCAATCCCAGAATGCCTCATGAGAGGGAGGCAGCTGATAAAATCATGCAAGAACAGCATGATTGTCTTGGAACCTACCACCACGCATGCCTATTATTTCGTTGCAACTCAACTTTATGGGTTAAATCAGTGTCAATAATGGATCTTAAATGTGTTTTGTTGGATGGCACCATATTGGTAGAGAGAATGAACCACCAATTTGGAAAGTTCTCAACAAGAGAAAGGGAGCTAACACTTTAGTATATACATTCACGTGATGGGGACATTGTTTATGACATTGTCGGTATGCACTTATTATGACAAGCTTTAATCTCATGGAATTTATCAAAATGAGAATTTGTTACATGAACAATGAGAGTATTATGTTGAATAAGGCATCAAAGTTTTACATCATATGGAAAATTAAATATAAATTTCATCAAATTCAGTTTTCAGAAATGTATTAATTTGAGAAAAATCCTTACATGCTGTATGATATTTTTTATTTTACTTTTAGGAACCTAAGATAAGACATATCAGCTGGAATGGAAGTGGAAATGCTATCACCAAAACTATCTCCTGTGCAGAGATTATGAAGAGGAAGATTAAGGTTTAGTATGGATCGTCAACAGTGTTCAAAATAATTTTTCAAAAACTGCTGGACCTCAGACCAGCAACTACTGAAACAAGCAGCAAATTCCTATAAAAAAAAGTTACTGGTTTCGAGCTGTCAAGCAAATGCCATTTGTCCATGTGATTAAGTTTCTTTTTGGGGGTAGTGTGTAGACACGTTTGCATAGAGGTAGCAGGGTTCACCTCAATACACTTTTAAAGCTGGTGGAGTATGTGCAGAAGAATCTTTGAAGTTGTCAAACATGCAAATTGACTGTTCAAGAGCATAAATATTCATGTTTCTCATCTAACTGCAGTATCATAAGATTACATAAATGGTAAAGAAACTTCCAATACATTTAAAAGGAATTTCAAGATATTATAATAGTATGGGAATCATCTGCAAGTTACAGCTGATTTCCACTCCCCACCCCCAATCTTTTAAGTATGAGCTTTTTCTTAATATTAAAATATTGGCATATATATATATATATATAGCTTCATTGCATCTCGACCATTCTTTCTTCATAAGTCCTAGGCAACAGCGTGGAGATTGTTTCATAGCACCCACTCCATGGAGATGGGGCTAAGAGGTGATAACTTTTTACATGTACATTAGATGCCAAGATCACTTAAGTCTGAATTTATTTTCTGCATGATAATCAATGTTTTACGAAGACTACTGGAGACTACTAAAAGCTTCTTCTTGATGAGCTGTGTAATCATGGATTTACTCTGGTCATCTGATCTTTTGGTTCTAACCCATCTCATTTGGATAAGAAAGGAATGTGAAGTAATAAATGTAGCCAGGAACATTCATTCTGTTGAAATTTGATGTAGATGCTAACACATTCAGATTAACAAAGATCTATGTTGGAACTTGGGGTCACGTAATTTGCCATTGTCAATTAAAGTTTTGAGATGGCATTTTCTTTCTATAATAACAACAAATTTGTTGATTGAAAATTTCAACACTTATCCTATTTGTCCACTGATTTGCACCTCTTGGTTAATGCCATCCACTAGAGTAATGTATTTTAAAGGTTGTATACATGATATTAGGGAAAATAATTTAAAGAAATGCTGCACTTAGCATTAAATGAAATATTTATTAGTTTGAAAAGAAAATATGTTGAAAAGGAAAAAAAATAAAGCAAACACTAATAGCTCATGGGTGAAGACTTTAGTTTAATGAGAGCATTAGTTACAGAATGAAAAATTCTATAGTGCAGTCCTTTTCTGGTACACTCAAGAAATGTCTTTTTTTTACTAGAGTAAAATTTTATGACCATTTGGAAAGCTGTAGCACAAATCTAAAGAAATGGTGCATGAAAGGCATCCACGCTACATTATGGTATAACATGTATCTGAATTATGGCTAAAAATGATATGTAGGAGTAATCTGGATAAATTTGGACACATTTCTAAAGTATTTACTAAACACTGTCACCCTTTATCACATGAATCTCAGATGCTCTTAAGCTGAATTACAGGTATAATGAATGTATTTTTCCACAGAATGGATTATATGTTCTGTGGGTGAGATTTGAGTAATTTCAGACAACTGTGTAGTCCTGCATGAAAATTGTATCTATCTATCCCTGTCCAAGAGTCTTGTTAATTAGGACAAAACGGTTTGAAAAGTCGGTTCTATATGCTGTGGTTCAGATTTGGGTAAATTCAGACATCTGCTTAGTCCTGTATGAAAACTTTGTCCATCCCTATCTTTAGTACCATTAATTAAAACATAATGACTGGAAAAGAAGTATACTCCAGCACAAAGGGATTATGTAAAAATTGCAATATTGAAAACAGAAATTTATCTGTTGATGTAGAGACCTTTTTTCAAGTCATTATTTCAGTTCTAAAATTTAAAATAAACAATTTGGCCTATTTACACAGACTGCATTATGTAGACCTAGTACTTGGTCTTGCTGAATCATTGGCACCCCTTGACATCACAATGTTACATCATGCTGAGTATTACAGTTGGTGACATGAGCCTCCAGAAGAGGTATCTATTGTGCAGGACAAATGCTCATTTTTCCCAATGAGTTGTGAAGGGAGATTAAATGGATTTGTGTACAGATATGATAATAATATTGACAACTTGTCAAAGGACAAGGCTTTTTTAGACCCAAGTCAGATGCAGATGAAACACATACAGATAAAAGAGGAACCTCTCTCTTCCTTAATTATGTATTTAATTTTTATCCAGGACTGCTTTTAATAAGGAAAAGTGACCATTAAAAATCCAATGGTTTTCTCCTCGGTTATGGCAACTATTTTCGTGGATTATAGACATCATGGCTAATAAGCCCCGATAAAGCTGACTGCCACAAAAGATACATCTACAACTGTGTATTTGCTCACAAAATTGTGTAATAGTCAATGATATTATGTATAATTTTAACTTTTTGTTTTGCAACATTGTTTAAATGAAGTGTATATTTACATTAAGTTCGGTTGATTACTACTGACACCTATTTTCAGTTTCATTTAAAAAGCTTTGCTTATGTTTCTGTTTAGCACTGACTTGCATTCCAAAATCATGCCAGAAGCACCACAAAATAACAATTTATGTATTTCTTATCCATAAATAATTATACAAAAGCCATGCATAACTTTTTGATATTAGAAATAGCCAGATGTTGCTACAGTGTATAATTGAAAATGAAAACTAAATGTTCAGAACATCAGCAACTAGATCAGTTTTGTGTATGTCTTGGCTCTGGGAAGCGTACATTATACTTTATTTTATTACCAATTTGATAAAACTATTCCTTCTGTTGATCAATGATCACAAAATTGGATACTTGTATATCAGTTTTATGAGAGAGAGGGAGAGAGAGAGAGAGTACATTATCTGTAAACAATATTGCATGTGAGGCACCTGATCATTATGTATAGGATGGTTTTGTTACTGCACAAACCATGAATATCAAATTTGATATATTCATTGTCCAGCTGATAAGTGGACAGGCACCAGTATCTTATTTTATATCAAATGGTTCTCCAGAATGAATGGAAGCATAATAGAAATAAAACAGTAGACAGATTAATACAAATGTATTAGTTCCAGTGTGTATTCCTGCTCATTCCTCCGTTATTTTATCAACGTCATTACTGTGACTTAATCGATTAGAAGTCCTCATTATTTCATTTTTAAATCAATACAGGGCCTTTATCCCTCAAGTTGGTATATATTCAGTGGTCAATATTATCATCAAATGGTGCCAGATTTTGACTTTGAAGAAATTCTTGCCATATTTATACATTTATTTGCCCAAATTTCTCAACTTTATATTAATCTATTTAATTTTATAAATGATTAGGAACTTAAAGTTGATCGATTATGAATATCCATATATACAATATAGCGATTTTTCTATTAGTAGTATCTAGTCCAAACTGCCAAAATCTTGTACTTTACAATAAAAACTTGGTCAAATGATGTTGAATTTCAAATTGACATGGTAACATTTGTCCTCGTTTCAGCATGTAAATACAACCAATCATTGAACACAAGTACACCACTTGTATAATGTTTGATTACATTATGAAACAGGAAATCAAACAATTTTCAGGTCTAAAAATTTTCAGAAATGTCTTTTCTTGTGCATTAATTGGGAATTCATTCATAACAAGAATTTATACACTCAGGCACACATGGGCACACGCCTACAGACATACATATATATATATTTATATACACACACATACACACGGAAAAGCAACAATACCATTATTTGAAGTTTTGATTGTGTGATTTGTTTTTTTATCATATATTAATTAATTATATATTTTATTTTTTTTGTGGCATTTTTACTATCCAGCAAACTGCAATACCAGTAACCAAGTAGTGGAGCTTGTCCTGTTGCTTACATCTATGTGCAGACAGTTTTGTTAGGAAACTAGCGGAGTCACCCCCGTGCATTGTGCTCAGACTATGTCAACATGTGGCTACACCCATCCAGAAGCCTTTAGGAGACAACAGTATTTATATATTTAGTGGCTGAATCATGCATTAAGTTGGATATAACTGCCTGACAAAGATTATTATACAGGCAGACCAACAGGGAACTTGGCCATTCATTTTTCATTTTTAAATAGAATACTTTTTTGCAATTTATTGTTCGACATAATTTCCTTTTGTATAGTTGTAAAAAAATATTTTTAAAAAGATAAAATTATTTAATACTTTAGTAATTCTCAATTTTTTTGGGGGGGAGGGGGGTATGGGACATCTATACCAACCAAACATTTCAGTTAGATATTTTGTGTGGAGCAATGGTAGCTCAGTTGGTAGAGCGTCTGATTCATAATCCAAGGGTTGTGGGTTCAATACTTGCCCAGGCCACAGACATGGTCGGCTGCCTCTGTGTGTCCTTGGGAAAGGCACTTAGGTTCCATTTCCTTGGCATGATATAGCCATTGAGATGTTTATAGTGCAGTTAAAACAAACAAAAAATGTATTTTTTTAACAGTATGAATAATGTAAATAAGTTGAAATTACAGTATTTTAAACAAAATACTGTTTGAGTTATTTTCAAGCTCGTAATTCAGACTTGGATAGATAACAGTTTGAGTTATTTATCACAAATATGTAACATTACAAAGAAAACAGATAAATAAAGAAATAGTGTACCAGGAGTAAGCATGAATCACTGAAGGTAACATGAATAGAAGCTTATTTATATGCATTCATTTATATGTATTCAAAGACAAGCAAGAAAATATAAAAAAAAAAGATAACTCGTGCTGGAGAGAGGGCTCAAACTGCTATTATTTTTAGTGTCTGACCAAATGCTGAACCATCTTACCTTTACACCATGGTGCTTGCATACATGACAGCTTGACAGTTTACTATATATAAATATCACATGACTTAGTGAGGCTCCTTAGGTATCGTTTGATATCTCGAAAAACTTCAGTTTTCCTTTTTTATTTTATATACACATCTTTGCATTCAAATTAAACTCAAATTGTACAATATAATCCCTTTCTTCAGTAAATATTTATTTGAAAACTACTGTAATCAATATTATTGGTCCATGTTGCAGTGTGCCAGTTGCCTACTGAGTAGGCCTAGATCTAGTCTGCAGACGATAATTTGAAGTTATGTATTACAGTAATTCTTGAAATTGAAACAAGTGAACAATAGATCTCACAAATATTACAATTTTACTGCATTCAGTGTTGATTTCACAAATGTATAGGTGTGGTTCACATTATTATTCATATTCTGATCGTGTTTTCCCTAGTTCCAGTATATATTGTCATATGAAATAATAGAAGGGTAGAATATAAAGTAATGAATGCAACTTAAAATGATCAAGGTAATGAAAAAATATATGGAGATTTTTACTTGTTTTTGTTCTTGCTGTGGATCTCATTCCTTCATGTGTCTCTTCTATATTTAGCTACTTTCTTCCAAATATTCCGATTAATTATGATTTGCAGTAAAAAAAAAATCTCAAAATGCGATCAGGATCAGAAAAAAAAGAAATACAATCTCTCATACAAATTGCAATTGACATTTGAACATCAGTTTTGTTTAAAGAAACACAAAATGTCATATTGATGATACTGCGAAGTACTCGGTAGGCATATATGGTGAAATACATGTAATGGGTGATCTAAGAAACGCAGTTTGTCTTAATTTTTCTGTTTGTTATGGATGAGCGCAATCGAGAACATGCATAAAATTCGCATATGTCTTCAGTAAAAAAATCAAACGTTTTCTTGAATGCGCTGCTAGTTTTTGAGGACTTATAAGATGTGGAAATATGGCAAAATTTGAGTTTGAATGAACACACGCCTATTTAGAAACAATTTAACAGTTAATTTTACAGTATTTCATTATATAATGTGTATATGTTGCAGTAGACATATAGTGGATATGGCATAACCATAGCAAATACTGTGACAGACACTTTAATTTATCGCTAATTTGGGGGCCAAAATCGGCCCTTATCGAACCTTGTCTTTTATTCACTTAGTTTGCCAGATCTTCACATGTTTGAGGTGTAATTTACAAATTTTGAATACACTGTAAGGGGAAATTTGAATTGTTTTGATCTATCTTTAAGTAGATCTTCAATTTAGCATACCTCTTTAGGATATTTGGAAGGACTTAGAAATTGTTATATGACTCATGGAATAACAATAATTATTAAGCTTTCTGAGTAGCAGTTTTTCATGGAATATGGACCATAGGAAAAGGTAAACAGAATCTTACAGTCTCCACTGTTCAAACAACATTCAAAGTTACCCAGTGTACTGTATATACTCCCTTATAAGTCAAGTCCAACTGCAAACAACATAGACCCTGATCTGCAGTTGCATAATGCACAGGCAGATCAGGGTCTATATTGTTGTTCTACTGATTACTCCCAACAAACTGCATAGACCTAGATCTACTGGCATTTTATGCAATGGCAGATCTGGGTCTGTGCAGTTTGTAGTTGGACTCTACTTATAAGCAAGTATATATGGTTCATGTTTACCTGAATTTCCCCAATAAAACTTCCATTGACTACAAAAGAATGAAGTTACATACTTGTTGTGACATGAAAATATAATTTATTTATATGTATTGTAATAGAAACACTTTCTTGATTTTTGTTATGATATTATATTTTTCATTAAATTATATAATGTTTCCTTAAAAAGAGTAACAAGTCATTTTCTGGCTTCCATCCCAACAAAGAATAACAGTTTGTTGGACTTCTGCGCTTCATGCCAATAAAGAGTCAGAGACTGCAAATGGACTCAGTTAATCTGAATGTCACCCTACTCTGCAGGTTATCTCCCTTTATATGCTGTTGCAGTCATTTTCCTTCTCACAAGCCAAGGACAAATTTTAAAAAAATGATATAACAAATTATACAGAATTTCTTAAATTTAAGCAATGACAATACTGTAGACCACACCCATGCCAATGACTGAATACAGCAAACCCATGTGTATGATACAGTATAGTGGGAAGTTGATCTTGCTAAATGTGCAAAAGGTTTTGTGAATCAATTAGTAAAAATAGGCAAAACGACAAGAAACCAAAACATATCAATGCTGTTTATATCCTTCTGTGTCTACATATGTGAGTATCTTAATTGATTCCATCCTCTGATGATAGATCAAAGTTATGAATAATTTTATCATTAACGTTGTACCTGGCATTAACCAGTCAGAAACTGACATTTGTTAATTTGAAAAAGCGATTTTCTCTGTATATAGAAGTGAGTTCCTTCCATTCATCACACTTTTGTTTCCAGAGCATAACTCCAAAACTGTTCAAGATTTCCCATTGAAACTTGGTATGCATATCAGACTGATAGTCCAGCTGTGCCTTTCGTTATTCACAATTCTTCAGTTTAAATATTTTTGAAGGTTTTTTTTCCATTTGTTTGTCCATTGTTAACATTCCAAAAATCAGTTAGCCCAACACCTGGGGCCCCCCTAATTCTAGATTGGTCCAATTCCATATTTTCAAATATCCCACTAACATGCTGATTTAATATGCCTTGCATAACCTTGAGCTTCAAAATGTGCCATGTTTATTTTGAACTTCCTGAAAGCCACTGGTAAATGATAAATACTCAGCTCCTGCTGGGGCTCCATTTGTCAGTCCTTCACACGTAGGAAGATTGTCTCCATACTTGTATATCATGTCATAAACTTTACATACAAGGAGAAGCACATGACCAATGATTAGGGAACAATACTATTTCTGTTTCCCATATTTCATTGGTTACCTATAATAAGGCCTCACATGTCCTTTGTGAATAATAATGAGCTGCTCATGTGTTTGATATAACTTGCTGACACTAATAGTGTAATGCATCAGTGGTTAAATATATCAACCAGTACTTGTGTGAGTGTTTGACAGTAGGGCTAAGCAAGGGAATTAGTGATTAGTGACTTGTCAAACTGTCCATAACAATAGTTTTCATCTTGAATGAACATTGATCATTATTTAAATCCTTCAGTTAACAGAGCTGCTTGCTGCTGTTTCGGTTGATATACTGAGTGAGCATCTGTAATTGTTATGTATCCACTTTACTGTGACATTATCTAATTATGAAACTAAAAGCTGTTGTTTTTAAAAAGACACAAATATATGCAGTACCTTTTTAAAAAAAATATATATATATATATAAACATAACTTTAAGTGAAATGGACTCAGAACTTGAATTAACAGAGTTAAGCATAACTGTTAGAAGGTACTGCCTGATGGAATGTGGAGGTGTTCCCTTCCATCTGCTGGGGTGGTCTAGTCACCCCCAGTCCCTGACCGGTTTTATTATCTTTGTAATTCATCAGAGGGAATAGGTCTTGTGTATTCATAGGTTCACTTTTTGAGTCATGTGACATTAGCTTCCCCACCCCCGTTTATGGTGGTTGTATTATCACAACCTAATGTTGCAGCTGGTGCACTGTTTTTTGGATGGCATTAATGTTTAATGCAGCTGGGTTTCAAATGATATCATTGTTGCACACAGCCGGGATTCAACTTAAGTAGCCATAGAACATAAAAACCAAAATAAGTTTTTATGTAAAAACGGGTAAAAAATGAAGTGGCTAGAGAACTCTTCTGAATTATTTATTTAATAATTACGAGGACTAGTTATCCTGTATTGTGTGAGCAAACATAGCTAATATTTGAAATCACAAAACAGAACCGCCATGGTATTATATAAGGATATTGTTGCTTCTGTGTCCGCTGGGGTATCATATTGTCAATATAGCACCATTCCTGGTGGGATCATAAGATTGTCCACAGGATTAATGAATGGACATATCATAACATCGTCTGTTTAGGAAATTAACTTTGGTTAAGTTCAAGGACTTCGAAAACTTTTTTCAACATATGAAGTTGAAACACTTTTTTCATCACTCACCAAAACCAGATGATGAGACGAACTCTTTCGAAGACGAAATAGTTCGTCAATTTAGACAAAAAAGTACATGGATGCTGCCAAACAACAATGAATATATTGAAGCTTTCTGTAAACTTGTAAAATTATCAATGTTAAACTTTAAACAAAAAAAGAGATAGCGCCTTAACATCACAACATGCCCTCCTCGAACATCGCAATAACAAAAATATTGTCCTTAATAAAACCGATAAAGACACTGCTATTGTAATCATGAACGCTGATGATTACATCAAATAAGCTGTAAGACAGCTAAATGATGAGAATTATTACATCAAAGCAAGGAATGACCTTACAGAGATACATCATAATATGGTTAAAAACCTGGTACATCAAATTCATGATAAAGGGGAACTAGATGATAAGGCATTTCATAACCTTATCAGTGACAAAGTCCGTACACCTAGATTTTATCTCCATCCAAAAATACATAAAAGGCTTATTCCTGGAAAAATTCCTGGGAGACCTATCATTAGTGGGAATAATTCTCCTACTGAAAAAATCAGCAGTTTAATAGACGAACATATCAAACCGTTTGTCAAATTTATCCCTTCTTATATTAAAGATACCATGGATTTTATAAATAAAATTCAAGCCATCAATTATTAACTGGATGATTTCCTTTTGGTCACAATGGACATCACTTCCTTATACACTAATATACCCAACCACAAAGGATTAACATCTATTGCCAGAACTCGGCTACAAATAAACTTAATTATCATCTCTCAAATCAGAGTATATTAGTCCTATTAAAACTGGTACTATACTGTAATAATTTTACCTTCAATGATTCCCATTACCTACAAATCGGCGGCACTGCTATGGGAACCAAAGTGGCCCCATCTTATGCCAATATCTTTATGGGTGAACTGGAATAGAAACTGCTGAACTCAGCACCCTATAAACCTTTTATTTATTGAAGGTTTATAGACGTTATTTGTATCATCTGGACCAGATCAGAGTTGGAATCAAACAAATTCCAATGATACTGTAATAGTTATCACAAAACTATTAAGTTTACAATGGAATACCCCAAGGAAAGAATCACATTCCTTGATCCTACAATATTTCAGGAAAATAATAAAATATTTTTCGATTTATGCTGTAAACGTACAGATAAACATTGCTATATACATTATGATTCCTACCATCCCTAACATTGCAAGAAATCAGGTCCGTACAGTCAGTTATTACGAATTAAACATATCTGCACTAATGAATCAGACTTTGAGAAAGACGCATCTAATCTCATATAATTTTATGAGAGAAGAGGCTACCCAACTCAAACTTTAACAGAAGCTTTAACTAAAGCAAGACATAAAAACCTTTCAGATCTACTTAATCCAACTCAGAAGATTTCATTGCGATACCAGCTATCTTTACATATCACAAAGATAATTATTTTCTGCAACATGCAATTAGGTCTCTATGGCCAATTGTCAACCTGACTCTGCCAGATACGTTCCAAAATCCTCCCATGTTTGCACAGAGAATTGGTTTTAAATTAAGCAATCAATTAAATAAGAGCTAAGTTTTCAAGTAAACACCCAGGTTTTATGGGTAAATTGTTCGCAAACAAAGAACTAGATTGCAAGACCGTTAATTACACCTTTTTCATGAAAATGGATAAATCTAAAATATTTAGAAGCACGTTTACAAACCTCAAATATACATCCAGGATAAGAGGTCATTGAATTACACGCAATGTTATTTACTTACTCACCTGCCATTTCTGCGGCAAACAATATGGTCAGACTTAAAGGGAATTTGAAGTGAGAATAAAAGAACACCTTAGGGATATCTGTAATAATAAGGAGACCCCAGTGTCCAAATACTTTAACCAACTTAACCACAACATAAGTTCTGTTCAGTATCAGATAATAGAAATCGTCCAGTTTGATCCAGAGCTCTCTAGTAGCAACATTAAGCGGAAAGACAGAACTTTATTGGATACACCAATTACATAATCTACATCTGGTAGAGATCAACATCTCTGTTTAAATGGAAGTCCAGGCATTTTTAACTTAAACATAACTGATGATGAAATAAAATGTAAAGCATAAACTATTTTAGTACTGAGTTCTGGTTGACATCAGGACCTGAAGAAGCATTGCTTTAAATGGATTTGAAAAAACATTAGTTAAGAAATGAAACATAATTGTTGCACTGGTTGACATCAGGACCTGAAGAAAACATTGCTTTAAATGAAATGGAATAAAAATTTTAGTAAAGAAAGTCACATGATTTTTGCTAAAGTGCACTATAATGTGTAAACTAAATGTATTTTTGTATTTCTCTTAAATTATAGCAGTTGGTTACTGTGACATCTCAGAGTACAAATTACTAGGCTAGTGGTTCAAATGTGCCTTTTGCTATTCACAATTCTTCAGTTTCAATATTTTTCATGCTTTTGCCCATTTGTTTCTCATTCAGTACATCCATTATCCACACTTTTGTTTGAGGGGCAAAACTCCAAAACTATATAAGATATATCTCTGTTAAACTTGGTACAGATATTAGACTAGTGGTGCCTTTTGCTATTCACAATTCTTCAGTTCCAGTATTTTTAACATTTTTTTCATTTATCAGTTCATCCATCCATCCAGCCAGCCAACATTCTCACTTTAATTTCAAGAGTAAAACTCATTATGTGTGTAACTTTCCTGTATAATTTGTAAACTTCCTATTTATGAAATCTTTGAGAAATCCTTCTGTCACCTAACAGATATTTGGCATGGCTGGGGGATAACTGTCTCCTAACAGACATTTGGCATGGCTGGGGGATAACTGTCTCCTAAGAGACATTTGGCATGGCTGGGGGATAACTGTTTCCTAAGAGACATTTGGCAGTGTTGGGGGATAACTGTCTCCTAACAGACATTTAGCATGGCTGGGGAATAACTTTCTCCTAACAGACATTTGGCAGAGCTGGGGGATAACTGTCTCCTAGCAGACATTTGGCAGAGCTGGGGGATAACTGTCTCCTAACAGACATTTAATGGTGCTGGGGGATAACTGTCTCCTAACAGACATTTAATGGTGCTGGGGGATAACTGTCTTCTTATTATACCTACCGGGTATAAGTCCTTCAACTATTTTGGTACATACAGACTAGAAAAAGTGTTTCTCTTTGTTTTGAGAAAAATGAATGGCATGAAAGTCTTAATAACATTTACTGTATACGAGTCCAACTGCAAACAACATAGACCCTTGTCTGTCATTGCATAATGTGCCAGCAGATCTAGGTCTATGTTGTTTGTTCTACTGATTACTTCTAACAAACTGCATAGAGCCTGATCTGCCAGTACATTATGCAATGGAGATCTGGATCTGTGCAGTTTGCAGTTTGACTCAACTTACAAGTGAGTACAGTACTTCCCCCGAGTTGTGACATTTATTTCAGATGATTCATTGGTTACTGATATTGATACATTAGTACATTAATATGGATAAGGTCCAAGTAAACAAAATGTTTTCAACTAATGTGTATGATACAGTGATGACTATAATTTACTATAGTTTTGGAAATAGAGGACCTTAATATGACTGCTTTTTTCAAATACAGTTTACATACCTGCCAACATCCCAGACAGTGTTGGGAGATTTCTGATACTCAAAAAAGTGTGTTTTGAGGTCCGTAGGGTGGGGGTCAGTGTGAGCGACTAAAGAAAGTGGCTTCATACAATTGAGAATAAGTTATCTACTCATAGAAAATGACTGGAAACTCCAGATTAAATAAAAGAAAAGAAAATATATGTTTTCTGTGAAGCATTTAATACACTTTCAAACATAAAATAGTTGGTAGATTTAGGGACCGACTGTTTAATGGAGGGGGAGGGCTTGGATTTTCTTTTGAACCAGGATATTTTTTATTTTATTTACTGCAAGATAATTTTTTATTTTAGCTAATATAATGGAACTAATTAGTCCTTTTTTTTGTAAAAATCAGAGCAAGAATATTTTTTTAAAGCTATTTTGGGTTTTAAAATTTTTTTCTTAAAAAAAAGTCCAGTCCACCTCCTCCCTGAAAATTAAATGTTTGGTCTCTTAGCATTCTCAAATATAATTGCTACACAAACACACATATGTACACACATTCACATCATCAGAACCATATAGACATTGAAAAAAAAAATACACCAAGCTTCTGTCTTTAAAATCAGTGGAGTACATTCTTAACTAGATGCAATCTGTTCTGCTGTCAAAATGGGGGGTATGAAGGTGATGCAAGTGTTATTAGAGTCGATCTTTGAAATCATGTTTTGTGTTTTATATATGGAGTAAAATCTGACTTCAAAGAAATGTTGCCACTGATCAGGAACTTGCCAATAATCTTTAATAAAGATGGCTTAAACATTCTCATTCAAGGCAATGATGTGTAATAACTTTTGTTCTTCAGCATGCATCTCTTTGATGTACTCAACTTCAAACAAATTGGGTTGTTCCACTTAGTGTGGTTTACCTATGCAAATTAGCCTAATGGGCTCTCCCACAGAAGTAATCTGTGAAATAGTGGTTGTTGATCTATGGCCACCTTATGTTTTAATTGCCTCTATGACAGTCAACTATATAAACTGCCCTGAGGATACTATAAATAAGTACTAAGCAGGACTGTTTACTGTTTATACAGGTTACAGACATATATTGTGGTGGTCAGGAAAGGTCTCTTTCTCTGTTGTTTATTTTTTTCTTTTTAAGATCACTGAAAATCTTTTTTTTTTTTCGAAACACGACCATGTCAGGGGGGTATGAGAGTACAAAATCATGGTTTTCACGTGACACTTCATGTTATGGCAGGTATGAGTTTACATGATTGCTCTTTTCAAATGCAGTTTATACAAGGAAGTGAATGGTTGATATCTTTTGGGAGCCTTTAAGGTGAGCAAAAGATTTATATTATTCAAAGAGTTCAAAAATTTCATTTGAAGTGATTAAAATGCAAGATTCTATTTATTACATGATTAAAATAACAGATTGTATGAAAAAATGTAGGTATAATACCAGATTTTCCATGTGCAAACTTTGGCCAGATCAAGAGGAAAGAGTTTGGGTTTGAGTGTACAAAGTCTTTTAGGAGTTTACACACAGCAAAAGCTCTGTATTGTTCTTGTTTGATCAATTACTACATGTTGGCACATACAATTATTTATCACAAGACTACTGTATTATTTATGTTAATATACCCATAAAATTTTATATATGTAACACATGTACCATATATACCAACTGCAAACTGCATAGACCCAGATCTGCCATTGAACAATGCGCCAGCAGATCTGGGTCTATGCAGTTTGTAAGGTCTAATTAGTAGAACAAACAACATAGACCCTGATTTGCTGGCGCATTATGCGATGGCAGATCAGGGTCTATGTGTTTTGCATTTGGACCCAGATTATACGCGAGTATATACAGTAATAATATCTCGTGACATCAGAAATGATGCCATAATGTCATGCAAAAGATAGGCGTAATGATCAGTGAATCCGAATGTATTTCCAAGTCATTTTCACTTCACTGTTCTGCAGTTTGGTAAAATAAATAAAATCAGTATTTTTTTCCTCGTGTGAAAAACAGAATCTTACATTTGTGCTCATTTTAGATGAAAATTTTTCCCAACTTGTAGAACAATTTCAATATTTTTCTCGCCAAGGCTCGAAAATGATAACAATTATTAGACTCATTTCATAAATTTCATTTGAAATGAGCACTCATGTAAGATCTTCTGTATACAAAGTACCTTTAAAAAAAGGAGATTTTAAACAAAAAACAAACAAATGTACTCATGCAGTATGTGAAATTTCAAATAAAAAGAGGATTTTACAAGAGTGTATCTCATAATTTTATTAAATTTTGTACAGTGAGTTGAGTAGTTTTTATTTTTTGATTGTCCTGGTTTGACAAGTTAAATAAAATGTATTTAAAATGATCATAAGGGTATGATTCTGTTTATCATATCATGAAATATATTCTGGGGTAAAATTAAGACATGTGTCATGGTTTCACCATACAATACAGTTTGATGCTTTTAATATTACATTTTATGCTTGACATAATGGTCATTAACATTTGCTTTATGCTATGTCATGGCATCTCACAGTCAAAATACAAAAAATATGTAAATCTGTTATGAAATGTAATATTAATGACATGCTATGACAAGTCAAATGTATGTATCCTGTAGGACATCTAACAAGAAATGTGATACTAATGACATGCTATTACAAGTTAATTGTATGTATCCAGTAGGACATCTAACAAGAAATGTAATACTAATGACATGCTATGACAAGTCAATTGTATGTATCCAGTAGGACATCTAACAAGAAATGTAATATTAATGACATGCTGTGACAAATCAGATGTATGTATCCAATAGGACATCTAACAAAACACACATGCTTTGCCAGTTTATTTCAAGTGTATTTTTGAAGTCCCATTATCTGGGGATGTATTACCTTTTACTTTTATTTTTTCAGGATCTTCATCAAATAACAAAGATACGATACAGAAGGTAAGATTCTAAAAATGAAAATCGAGTCTGATCCAGTTGCTTGAAATGACAACTCATCATTTAGGATGAAACTTGCATTTCCCAAAATAGTTATAAATTGTCAATAGTAGAGAATAAACCAATGCCAGAGGGAGCTCACAGTATCATGTTGTGTAAAACTGACAACAACAGAGGGTACAGAATACAGTTTATGACTAAGCATAGCTTCCCTTTATTGAAAATAACAATTTATTAATGCCAAACATTGAGGCCCTTTGGACTGAAATAATTTTTAATGGAAGAAAACGCTTAATCAGAACTTTTTATATACACCCAAGATTCAGTGACTGGACTTGGATCGAACTGTCAATCGCACAAGCAAAAGAGTATTGTCAAAATATAATAATCTTAGGGGACTTAAGCAAAGACCTCACTATTTATAAATTCACACTAACCTGATATATCTCTGGAACATATTTAGTGTACTACATATATATCACCTGAGCTGAAGTTAATAGTTCTTTACTTACCACCACCTCCACCCTTCTATCAGCACCAACATTTTCTCTTTTAAATGTACAGTAATATGTACGAAGTGAATATATGCTTAATCTACAAGTTTTAAAAGTGCAGTAATGTAAAGTGCACATTATGCAATCATTAATGACAAGCTGCATATGTATATGCAACTTAAATAAATGCAGAACTAAGTTTGTATGCCAGAATGACTAATAAAAACACTGGATAAGAGAATTGTTTCCTCAATAAATCTAACTCTATCTTTCAAAACCTTTTTGGCAGATATATCAGTACCAGTACTTAACAATTCAAAAATGATGATATAAATTTGAAGAAGTGATTCAGATATTCATCCAGGGATATGCCTATACCTAAATGATCAGAAAAGTATATATTCAAAATGTTCTAGAAGTTAAGATTATTATTAATGGGGAGAGAGATTGAAATCAGTTTAAGCTTGTTGCTCAGTCCTCTATATTTCTTTTTTGATTTTTATGTAATTTCCATGATAAGTTCTGCAAATATTTGTATCCTCCATCATTGTCATTTTTACACACATGATCCTGTGGGCTCACGAGTGGTTTGGTTTGCCCTCTATCAATGAGAATTCAAACAATTTGGTATGAATGGAATGTTGTAAAATACTTACATTTTAGATTATTTGGTGTGCCAGAAAAGGGCTGCACTATGCAGTTTTCCATTCACAAACTGACTCTTGTGTAACTGTTATCTTCAACCTTTATTTACAGGTGTTTTTCTTCAAAATTCCACTCCTTTCCCTGAAATTTGTTTTTCTTTAAACTAATGCCTGTAGGTATTTCATTTATTGCTAAATTATGTATTTTTGTAAGTTCTTCTCAAGAAATTGAGTCCTTCTCATGATTAATGTAATTTTGAAAATATATTGAACTGGTACATACATGTGACAGAACCAGGATTTCAACCCAGTTGATTTACAAATTTTGATCAGTAGATTGGCCTCTAAACCAGTAGATTTTTTATCGGCATAAATTTTACATTTCAAGGGGATGGAAAACAAAACAATTGCTTTTTTGTGCCATAATATGTATTCTCTTCGTACTATAATAAAACAGCAGGTTTGAACATGAATCAGATTCGGATTCTGATGGAAAATGTTACAATAATAATCAATTAATAGTAGTCAGTATATGATAAAATAATGAAAAAGGAAAAGTTGTTTATCTGATAGTTCACTGCAAAGATTTTTCTTTCATAAAATCCAATAGCGTTTTTAGTTTCCTTCACAACATCACTGTCTAGTGACTACTGATGACATTCATTGTGATTATTAAGCTTCATGTGTTACAGGCTCTAACCTTCTCTAATCCAGATTTCCCTATGAATCACTTTGTATTTTGCGAAGAATGGAGAATGTCCTCTCTGTATTGGCATTAGAATGTTGTAATGACATGACAACCACGCTCAGCCTGCAAAGAAGTTATAACTTCAGTTTTCCTGTTGCTGGGTTTGTAAGGTTGCTGACTACTCTCCAATACTCCTCCAAGCTATCTTCACCCCAAGGAGGAAGTTCCTGACTTGGACTTAAGATGTATTCCTGAGCCTCATCCTCAAGGGCTTCTTTCTCTTTATGACTCAGATACAAAAATCAGTTGGCAAGTTTCGCCACTGTAAATAAAAAAGATAAAGACTGATTTAGACTTGAAATAAAAATGAAAAATATACATGATGTTTTTATGCTTTATGAATAATTTATAAAAACTTTAAAATTAATTATCTTGTAATATATTTTTAACTGATATATTTTATCTAGGGCTTGAACTTAATGTATGTGCATGAAAACTTCAAATAGTTTATGAAATACAGATGCATACTTTCGAAACACACAATGCAAACTCGGGACCTTTGCTACTCACCTGTACACACTGAAACTCTGATATCTAAGCATTGTTGAACTTGTAATATTTCATAGCCGGTTGTTTTTTAGAATTGGGAGAGAGCTGTCCTTTTAAAATGTCTTGAACAATACAACAACAATTAAACAAGTAAAAAATCATAATACTTACTCTTGTGTGTCTGCCGAAATCATTTTTTATGGTCGGTCTCTTCACCTTATCTCCCCTCCGCCAAGGGTCGGCTGATTTTCATGAAAGACTCAGAAGAAATCATGGACCACCTTTTATCCCTTTATTACTTTAACACTTCAGAAAACATCCCGCATTTGGCCTTGAACTCCTCAAATTCCAACAATAAGGTAATCAATTAGCAACTTGCTGTGTACACATATCAGCTGTTCTTTAACAATTCTAATCCTATTGCTCTGCCATGCATCATCGCACCAGTCATTGTAGTGGTGGAGCATTTCCGGTCCCCAGTAGACTGGTTCTCGCTGGTTTCTCTAATGTGTGAATAGAACGCGTAAACATACCGTGTTTTTTTTGTGTGTTTTTTAAATAATTCTTTTAATTTTCAAAAGCGGTAGATATTAACTACTAAACGGTATGTGCGGTAGACGGCATTTAAAACAGTATTTTTAGCCTACCACCAGTAGAATCACATGTATGCTGGTGGTTGGAAGTCACTTTTTAAGGTGAAAATTGATGGTCAACAAGAAAAATTTCAATTGTCAAATTTGCTTATTTTCCTTGAAATTAGTGACCATCTAAAAATATTGATTGCATTTGGTGACTTTTACAATTGCTAATGCCAACATAGATCATTATTGATTAAAAAAAAGACTGTTGGATTATGGAGTTGCCAGAATATTGAATAATGTTGAATCTAAAAAAATAGCCTACACAATTTAGAAAAAGCAGCAGATTATCTCATTCATTAGTATTTTTTTATTCAGAGTATTTACAAAGATAACCAATGTTTGAGATGAACTTACTTTTAAGAATGAATGACAGTAAATGAAGAATTAAAGTTGCTTCAAGTAAGTATATACTTTGTATAGCTTGACCAGCATGATCTGCCTTGTCCAATCAAGAAAAAGATATAGCAGCATGCATCCATTGTATTTTAAAAAGTCACTTAAATTGCATCAGTAGAAAGTTATATCCCTTCTGTACATCTTAGTATATTGCTTAACAATTTGTGTTTGAAAATAAATGTACATCAATATTATCCCCAAATCTGAGTTGTTGCTTCTTTTTAAAATGAGGAAAAAATGAATAAAGTGAACAAGTATTCAAATAAAAGTAACATCATTACATTTTTAATGCCTGTAGAATATACCAGTATATTACAGATACAAAAAAAGCAAAGTGTTATACAAAAGGTATATCGTTGATTGATGAACATAATTGTCAGTCAGCTCATATGTTTCACATTCATCACATTTTTTTTAATTATAACTAGCAAACAAAGTCAAAATAAATTACATCAGTACATTTTTATATCTTTTACAAATGAAAAGATACTTGTATAATATTTGTAAATAAATAAATAAAGATGCAGTGAGTTGTAGATATCAAGTACTATAAGGTAATGTGTCAAGTGCCTGGAAGCTCCAGTGGTACAACTGTGATGTATGATGGGGCAGAGAAGTAGAGATATATCCCTGTAATTCTAGTAACAGACTTGTAGTTGTTTCTCCTTACTGTTCTTTGTATATTGTACCCTGTTAAAGGAAATCTAAAGCATCTAATGCAACACTAGTAAAGTTATCATACTTAATCCCCTGGTACTGACACCAAGAAGGCATTCACGCCAAGAAAACATATCTACATTTGTGTGGAAATTTCAGACTGGTTTTTTATGTGTTTTTCAGTGTTAATGCCATCATGCGGTTTGTACTTGGAGATTAAGTATGATGACTTTACTTGCAATGTAATAAATGCTTTAGAGTTACTTTAACAGAGTATGATGTACAAAAAATGGTAAGGGGAAGCAACTCTATCAACTCAGTTAAGTTGAATTTACTACCCTGTTCCCAAGAGCCTGTGCCTATTTTGTGAGTAGACTTGGCCCTCATAAATATTGTAATAAAGGGTCAAATAGATAGGATATGCTAATCAAACTTTATTTGTGATTTGAATGTTTGGTGTTGATAACATGATAATGCATTGTAACTGTGGAACAAACCAACATACTTAAAGGATCTATGAAATTGATATCTTTAAATTAGGCATTAATGAAAATTAACAAAATTATCAGGTTTCATCATGGGAATCATATGTTGTTGAAAATATACTGTATTTGATGTAATACCTTCACATGCCTTAACAAGCGTGAACCACTCTTTTTTGTTTGAAACTTGCAAGAGAAATTTCTCTGCTGTTTGCACATTTCTCATTCCTTACATGCCTCATGGGAGGGAAGCAGCTGCTAAAACTTTCCTAGAACATGATAATTTTCTTGGAACTTAGCATGTCTTGTTACTTAACTGAATGTGTTAAATTAACCTAAAAAATGAATCCAACTTATGCTTTGTTCAGCACAATCATGTTGGGAGAAACAATGCACCTCCAAAGTGGAGAGCTCCCAACATAGAGTTAGTTAACTCTTGTGCTATTCACATGAACAGGATGGGAACATTGTCTTAAACCTCAAATTATAATTTTGTAAGTGTATAGTGCAGACATTACACAGAATACAGTGTCTCTCATATATGTGGGCAGATGTTTGCCACCTTTAACTTCTCTTACTCTACATGCATATGCTTCTTATCAGAAATGAATGAAATACTTTTGATAGCTACTCTTTGAGACAAATGTACTTTCAATACAACTTTTTTTAAAAGAATCAAATAGCTTATTCACTTGATAGGCTTACATTATGGCTTTTTTATGGGCCATTTTAATTTCAGATATTTAGGTTATTTTATAATTCATACAGTTCTTTCTTCTGCACTTATATTAAATCAAACTAATTGAAGGTTGCATTGGTTGCCAAGGTTTAATCTGTTAATTCAGGTTTTCCATGTAAAAAGAGTAAATGAAAAGACCTCCAGATATATCACTTAAATAACTAGAAATTAGTATTCTAGAAATGTTAATGTTCCCCATGCTGTTTCTTATCCTCCCTAGCCAGACTACCTCCCTCCCCCTCCCCTCCACAATGTAAGATTTAGCAATAGGAAAGTACCTACTCTAAAATCTGGCTATAGAAGATGTTGAAGATTCATACAATTTTGTCCTTTATATAGTGATTAAATATGTACAGAAAACGAGTAAAATTGGTTCTTAAACATTATCTTTGAGCAGGTGCTCTTTACACCGTATATACTTGCTTATCAGTTGAGTCCAACTGCAAACTGCACAGACCCAGATCTGCCATCGCATAATGCACCATCAGATATGGGTCTATGCAGTTTGTTAAGAGTAATCAGTAGAACAAACAACATAGACCCTGATCTGCTGGCACATTATGCGATGGCAGATCAGGGTCTATGTTGTTTGCAGTTGGACTTGATATATATGTGAGTATATACAGTATGTATATATTGTCTAAGATGGGTTTTGCTGTAATTTGTACATTGTCCCAACCAATATTCTCATTTCTTTCACTCCTCCATTTTGTTTCATTAATTAGTAACACTGAAGAAAAAACGCATTACAGAACAATATTTTAGCAGCAAAAATAATATAATAAGAATTCATTCCTTTTATGTCTCCTTTTTTTTCATAGAATTGAGGAATATTGGGAACCAAAGGTGGAAGGACTAGAAAGGTTTGTAAATTTGTTATGTTGCTAATAATTTTACATTCTCTTTTTATTAAATTGCATTAAATACACAATTACAACATATAAAATAAGACATAACTATCTAAGATGTGCACAGATATTGTGAGAATTTGATATATGTACAGTTATCCATCAGCATATATATACATATATATATTTATGTTTTAATTTATACGCTTGTATTACCACATATACTCACGTATAAGCTAATACCAGCTGCAAACTGCATAGACCCAGATCTGCCGTCACATAATGCGCGGGCAGATCTGGGTCTATGCAGTTTGTAAGGACTAATCAGTAGAACAAACAACATAGACCCTGATCTGCTGGTGCATTATGCGATGGCAGATCATGGTCTATCTTGTTTGCATTTGGATCTAGCTTATACACAAGTATATACGGTATTTACATACTTAAGGAATTTACACACTTTCACTAGGTAAGGGTTTTCATACCCTTTGAACAGGAGCAAAAGGAGTATAAAGTGCTGCTGTGTTTTCAGTGTGGGATTTATAATGCCTTTTTGCCAGGAACAGTATATAACACGAGTGTACCTGTATATTAGTCTTCGCTTTTGCTTACGCATACAGTATATAGCTTATATTTGATATTTACATGTAAAGTGTATTCATTATATCAATGCACAGGCTATAAGTGTAAACAGAATGTATATTGTTGACCATGGGGTATTGTAGTAATGTGTGTTCCAATGTGGTTGCTGCCCATGTGTTGCATTTGGATGACTTGCCCAATTTTTCTACCTAAGGTCAGAACATGTTCTATCCTTTTAGGTGTAATAGACCTGATCCAAAGCGAAAACCAAAACATAACTACTGTGCATGGATATCATGAACAAACTAAATCTCTTTTTCTCTGATTTTACTTTCACTGACTGGTTTTTGTTGAGCTCATGTTAGTGAGAAGACGAGACATAACAGTCACTTTTCTGCCTCTGGTGTTTTGGCATGGTGTCAACAGTTTATTAAGATTTTAGGTAAAGTTTTTCATTTGATGGATTTTCTTCATACTTGGGGTGAATAATTATGAAAAATCATCCATTTGACCTTGTGGTCAAGGTCACATTCACTAAATTGGCACGAAGATTTTGGTTAAAGTTCTTTCATTTGGTTCAGTTTCCTAAACCCCTTGATGGATTTTCTTCATAGTATGGAAGAATCATTACAAAGCTAAAACAATTCATTTTGTGACATGTGTGTTCAACCTTTTGACCTTGGGGTCAAAGTCATATTTTTACAGCAATGCTTTGATCATGGGCTCAACATGCAGACCCTGCTCTGGTCTTGTGTATTATAGTGACCAAGGAATTTCAGTTTCTTCCCATCTGGTATAAGTTGATTTTGTTCTCTCATGTTCATAATGACTTGAAGGAAATTTTTACAGCTTCAGAGGCAACTGTTGGTCTCTTTTAATAGAGAAGATTTGTTTAATTAGGCATTTACTCTTTGTTGCAAAATCAGTTTGTGACATGCTAAACAGAAATGTGATGAATATTTCCCTCTATGTAGGATGGGGTAAGTAGAATAGGCTCAATGCACTCTCCTGCATGCTGTGATAGGTGACTAATGAAGGCAACCTTTTTAACCTTGGATGCATCGTGTGATGATGTTCAAGTCAAGAAGGTCCTGGACTTTTAAAAGTGTTTTTTATATTTTAAAAAATTTCACTTTGTATTTGAAGGATTTTACTCATTTTTAGCCTTTATCTTTGTTTTGTATGCTTTTTTGGGGATGATGAAACTTACCCTGCACTATATAACCAGTAATGTGCTGATATGCTGTTAAACCCTATACATACATACATACATACATACATACATACATACATACATACATACATACATACATACATACATACATACATACATACATATAGCAGTATGTTAGTGGTAATACATTATAACACCTCAAATTTTCATGATAAACCCAAATACTTGCATATAAGCCAGTCAGTCATGATTACATATACATAGAAAGAAGTATGCCCTACAATATTGTGTAAGAGGAACACGTATCTATTTATACATCAATAATTCTGATCAGTATAGACAAATACCATCAGACATGTATTTGTTATTTGTAAATAAAAGAGTGACTTTAATCAACTTAAGTATCAATTGCTTGAATAATCAGTATCACATATTAATAAACAATTTGTTCAGTCCTGGTAAAAAAAAAAAATCTTGAGCAGTGAAAACTTTTAACTAAAGTTTTGGGCCCATAGCACTTGGAGATTTTCAAAGTCCTACTATACTAGCAGCATGAGTTATAGTAATGACTGGGATGTTAGCATGAATGTAAGAAAAAAAGAAACAAGAAATTATATATGTAAAGATTTTGATTGATTCAAGTTGTTTATACTTGAATTGCTAAACTTCCTTCAAATCTTTCATTTAGTTTTAAAATAAACATAATTGCACTTCCAAGATAGTAGTTTTAGTAGGAGTTACCTCCCTTGGATTGCACTTGCATTCTTAATTTATGGAATGAAATTACCTTGTTTTTCTGGGGGGTTTTCTTCAACAGAATTGTGACTTTTTCTTTCCATGGTGCTTTAATGTTGAGCTCACATTGATTCTATTATCCTTCCTTTTAAAGAGCTGTGATGAAAGTTTTCATATGTATTTCATTCTTAGCAACATCCAGGTATAAAACCTGGTTTCTGTTAGAAAGTCATTCCTTTTTTAATCCACCTTTTCTTTATTTACACTTGATATTGGATTTATTAACGCAGGGCTATTCCAGGAACAAAGATAGGGTGGGTTGAGGATTAGAAGGTGCCTTTTCCAGAATACTCACTACCCATCCAGTTTTAGTTTAGAATATGGGACAGTCATGTACATAGGAGAAAATGCAGTAAACCAATTACAACCCACAGAAGTTTAACATATATGCCTTCATACCTCCATATAGTTTTTCTTTTCTAACTTGCTTCAAAAATGGTTCCCTAGTAAAACAGTGTAATCAAATCAGGTGTTAAGGGTGCAGTGACACAGGTTTCTGCTATATGAATCGTTTGCCAGTTTTTGCTCATGAGCACACAGTGAGGCACAGTATGAGGTACCTTATTGCAATAACCACAGTTGGAGAGAGAGAGAGAATGAGAGACTGATAAATGAGATGTATGTACATTTGTGTATGTTCTATTTATTAAGTAATATGTCAACCACTCTTTTTTGCAGGCTTAAAGTGAATAAGGACATTCCTGCTATATCCATTTTGTTGTCAAAGGATTCCTTAGATTCCAGTGAGCCTGGGTTAGTAAGATATACTACAACACTAATGTGAAAATATATTACAACCCTTGTTCATCCATCTGTTAGATGTCCTTCCATGCTGTCCATGGGCAAGGCACATTCCTCTGATTTCCTTGGCACTATGTAGTCTTTCATGTGCTGTTGTACTGTAGAGCTCCAAATGATTACAGCAACCACCTTCCATCTGTCCATCCATCAGACCATGGTTAAGTTTTTCATTAGGTTAGTTTCTCTTGCACTTTTGGCTGCAGATCATTCAACTTTGTGTAAATTGATGACATTTGGTGAGTGCATGGATCTTTCACAAAAAGTAGGTCATTATGACCAGTATTTCATGTTTCAGTGACTTGGTTAAGTTTTGCATTTTAGAAAATTTCATGTTCAGTACTGGCAATAAGGTCATGTAAGTTCTTGTATAGAAATGTATTGGTCAGTCAAACACTCGTATTGCAAAAGAGGTCTGGTGGGGCATTTAATTTCTACAAACACATTTCTGGTTGTTTTTATTTAAAAGAAAAAGAAAACTGCATTGTTTACTATTAGCTAATACATTGCACTACAACAGCATTTCATATGTATCCCTCCCTGAACAGAAAAATGTGCCGTACAATTTTATTGAAACACATGGGAATTTTTTTCTGTCCCTTCTGAATTGTGAGATGAGCTCGCTCTATGAAGTGGAGCAAATAGAGAGAATTTACTATATAACTAGTACTAATTTAAATATAGAATATGGACGTTTTTCATCCAAGTTTCATGACATTTTCACAATATACTTACGAATCTTGTTTCAATGACTGTCAAAATGAAAAGCAGTGGTTTTAAAGACACAGATACGCAAACAAATAGGCAGAGCACTCTCTGTTTTTCCAGTACTAAATGTTCCAGTACTAAGTGTTCCAGTACTAAGTGTCCCAGTACTAAGTGATCCAGTACTAAATGTTCCAGTACCAAGTGTTCCAGTAACAAATGTTCCAGTACCAAGTGATCCAGTGTTAAGTGTCCCAGTACTAAGTGTTCCAGTACTAAATGTTCCAGTAACAAATGTTCCAGTACCAAGTGATCCAGTACTAAATGTTCCAGTACTAAGTGTCCCAGTACTAAATGTTCCAGTACCAAGTGATCCAGTGTTAAGTGTTCCAGCACTAAATGTTCCAGTACTAAATGTTCCAGTACTAAATGTTCCAGCACTGAGTGTTCCAGTACAAAGTTTTCCAGTACACAGTTTTCCAGTACTAAATGTTCCAGTACTAAGTGATCCAACGCTAAGTGTTCCAGTACAAAGTGTTCCAATACTACGTTTTCCAGTACTAAATGTTCCACTACTAAGTGATCCAGTACTAAGTGTTCCAGTGCTAAGTGTTTCAGTACTATGTGATCCAGTACTCAATGTTCCAATACAAAGTGTTCTAGTGCTAAGTGTTCCAGTAATATGTGATCCAGTGCTAAGTGTTCCAGTACTAAGTGTTCCAGTACCAATTGTTCCAGTACTATGTGATCCACTGTTAAGTGTTCCAGTACTAAGTGATCCAGTGCTAAGTGTTCCAGTACTAAGTGTTTCAGTACTGATGATCCAGTGCTAAGTGTTATAGTACTAAGTGTTCCAGTATTAAGTGATCCATTGTTAAGTGTTCCAGTACTACGTGATCGAGTACTAAATGTTCCAGTACTAAGTGATCCAGTACTAAATGTTCCAGTACAAAGTGTTCCAGTACTAAGTGATCCAGTACTAGATGTTCCAGTACAAAGTGATCCAGTACTAAATGTTCCAATACTGAGTGATCTGGTACTAAGTATTCCAGTACTAAGTGATCCAGTACTAAGTGTTCCAATACTACGTGTTCCAGTGCTAAGTGCTCCAGTACTAAGTGTTCCAGTACTAAGTGTTCCAGTACTAAGTGATCCAGTACTAAGTGTTCCAGTACTAAGTGTTCCAGTGCTAAGTGTTCTGGTACTAAGTGATCCAGTACTAAGTGTTCCTGTGCTAACTGTTCCTGTGCTAAGTGTACATACATTTAATGTAGGTCCAAATTTGAAATATCAATGTTTTTTTTCAGTATGGTAGATACTGGTAAGCCAGATAACTACCAAAGTGTTCCAAATGATGCTGATAGTGATGAATGAAGTTACATCATCAATTGTGAAATAAAATCATGAATTTAAACATTTGAAAGGATTGTTTATTATCATTTTATATGATAGCATGAAATATCAGTGATAATCATACCAATCATCATTTAGCATTGGATAACAGTAAGTATTGATGAAGAAATTAGTAAGAATTGTCCATAAATGTTGACAACACCCACCCCTGCTTCAATAGTGAAACCACTACGATCAGTAAAACTTAATATATGTGGCTAGACTGCCTGCCCTTTTCAGTATCTTTGGATAGCTAGGTAGGATTATCAATTTGCTTTTCATTCCTCCACCATATCTTATGGACGGGACATCCAGTGTTGCCCATGTTTGTCTGTCACATCATACCATGCCCCATCCCATCCTATCTTATTGCCCATGTCTGTCTGTCACATCACACCATGCTCCATCCCATCCTATCTTATTGCCCATGTTTGTCTGTCACATCATGCCACACCCCATCCCATCCTATCTTATTGCCCATGTTTGATTGTCACATCATGCCACGCCCCATCCCATCCTATCTTATTACCCATGTCTGTCTGTCACATCATGCCTTACCCCATCTATCCTATCTTATTGCCCATGTCTGTCTGTCAAATCATTCCACGCCTCATCCCATCCTATCTTATTGCCCATGTCTGCCTGTCACATCATTCCATGCCCCATCCCATCCTATTATATAGCCCATGTTTGTCTGTCACATCATGCCACGCTCCATCCCATCCTATCTTATTGCCCATGTCTGTCTGTCACATCATTCCATGCCCCATCCCATTCTATCTTATTGCCCATGTTTGTCTGTCACATCATTCCATGCTCCATCCCATCCTATCTTATTTCCCATGTTTGTCTATCACATCATTCCATGCCCCATCCCATCCTATCTTATTGCCCATGTCTGTCTGTCAGATCATTCCATGCCCCATCCCATCCTATCTTATTGCCCATGTTTGTCTGTCACATCATGCCACGCCCCATCCCATCATATCTTATTGTCCATGTTTGTCTGTCACATCATTCCATGCACCATCCCATCCCATCCTATCTTATTGCCCATGTTTGTCTGTCACATCATGCCATGCCCCATCCCATCCTATCTTATTGCCCATGTCTGTCTGTCACATTACACCACGCCCCATCCCATCCTATCTTATTGCCCATGTCTGTCTGTCACATTATGCCATGCCTTACCCCATCCTATCATATTGCCCATGTCTGTCTGTCACATCATTCCATGCCCCATCCCATCCTATCTTATTGCCCATGTCTGTCTGTCACATCATGCCATGCCCCATCCCATCCTATCATATAGCCCATGTTTGTCTGTCACATCATGCCACGCTCCAAACCATCCTATCTTATTGCCCATGTCTGTCTATCACATCATTCCATGCCCTATCCCATCCTATCTTATTGCCCATGTCTGTCTGTCACATCATTCAATACCCCGCCCCATCCCATCCTATCTTATCGCCCATGTTTGTCTGTCACATCATGCCATGCCCCATCCAATCCTATCTTATTGCCCATGTTTGTCTGTCACATCATGCCATGCCCCATCCCATCTTATCTTATTGCCCATGTCTGTCTGTCACATTACACCACACCCCATCCCATCCTATCTTATTTGCCCATGTCTGTCTGTCACATCATGCCATGCCTTACCCCATCCTATCATATTGCCCATGTCTGTCTGTCACATCATTCCATGCCCCATCCCATCCTATCTTATTGCCCATGTCTGTCTGTCACATCATTCAATACCCCGCCCCATCCCATCCTATCTTATCGCCCATGTTTGTCTGTCACATCATGCCATGCCCCATCCAATCCTATCTTATTGCCCATGTTTGTCTGTCACATCATGCCATGCCCCATCCCATCCTATCTTATTGCCCATGTCTGTCTGTCACATTCCACCATGCCCCATCCCATCCTATCTTATTGCCCATGTCTGTCTGTCACATCATGCCATGCCCCACCCCATCCTATCATATTGCCCATGTCTGCCTGTCACATCATGCCACACCCCATCCCATCCTTTCTTATTGCCCATGTTTGTCTGTCACATCATTCCATGCCCCATCCCATCCTATCTTATTGGCCATGTTTGACTGTCACATCATGCCATGCCCCATCCCATCCTATCTTATTGCCCATGTTTGTCTGTCACATCATGCCATGCCCCATCCCATCCTATCATATTGCCCATGTCTCTGTCACATCATGCCATGCCCCACCCCATCCTATCTTATTGCTAATGTCTGTCTGTCACATCATTCCATGCCCCATCCCATCCTATCTTATTGCCCATGTTTGTCTATCACATCATTCCACGCCCTATCCCATCCTATCTTATTGCCCATGTCTGTCTGTCACATCATGCCATGCCTTACCCCATCCTATCATATTGCCCATGTCTGTCTGTCACATCATTCCATGCCCCATCCCATCCTATCTTATTGCCCATGTCTGTCTGTCACATCATTCCATGCCCCATCCCATCCTATCATATAGCCCATGTTTGTCTGTCACATCATGCCACGCTCCATCCCATCCTATCTTATTGCCCATGTCTGTCTATCACATCATTCCATGCCCTATCCCATCCTATCTTATTGCCCATGTCTGTCTGTCACATTATGCCATGCCCCATCCGATCCTATCTTATTGCCCATGTCTGTCTGTCACATCATTCAATACCCTGCCCCATCCCATCCTATCTTATCGCCCATGTTTGTCTGTCACATCATGCCATGCCCCATCCGATCTTATCTTATTGCCCATGTTTGTCTGTCACATCATGCCATGCCCCATCCCATCCTATCTTATTGCCCATGTCTGTCTATCATATCATTCCATGCCCTATCCCATCCTATCTTATTGCCCATGTCTGTCTGTCACATTATGCCATGCCCCATCTCATCCTATCTTATTGCCCATGTCTGTCTGTCACATCATTCAATGCCCCGCCCCATCCTATCTTATTGCCCATGTTTGTCTGTCACATCATGCCACGCCCCATCCCATCATATCTTATTGCCCATGTCTGTCTGTCACATCACACCATGCCCCATCCCATCCTATCTTATTGCCCATGTCTGTCGTTCACATCATGCCATGCCCCACCCCATCCTATCATATTGCCCCTGTCTGCCTGTCACATCATGCCACACCCCATCCCATCCTTTCTTATTGCCCATGTTTGTCTGTCACATCATTCCATGCCCCATCCCATCCTATCTTATTGGCCATGTTTGATTGTCACATCACGCCACGCCCCATCCCATCCTATCTTATTGCCCATGTTTGTCTGTCACATCATGCCATGCCCCATCCCATCCTATCATATAGCCCATGTTTGTCTGTCACATCATGCCACGCTCCATCCCATCCTATCTTATTGCCCATGTCTGTCTATCACATCATTCCATGCCCTATCCCATCCTATCTTATTGCCCATGTCTGTCTGTCACATTATGCCATGCCCCATCCCATCCTATCTTATTGCCCATGTCTGTCTGTCACATCATTCAATACCCTGCCCCATCCCATCCTATCTTATCACCCATGTTTGTCTGTCACATCATGCCATGCCCCATCCGATCCTATCTTATTGCCCATGTTTGTCTGTCACATCATGCCATGCCCCATCCCATCCTATCTTATTGCCCATGTCTGTCTATCACATCATTCCATGCCCTATCCCATCCTATCTTATTGCCCATGTCTGTCTGTCACATCATGCCATGCCCCATCCCATCCTATCTTATTGCCTATGTCTGTCTGTCACATCATTCAATGCCCCGCCCCATCCCATCCTATCTTATCGCCCATGTTTGTCTGTCACATCATGCCATGCCCCATCCGATCCTATCTTATTGCCCATGTTTGTCTGTCACATCATGCCATGCCCCATCCCATCCTATCTTATTGCCCATGTCTTTCTGTCACATCATTCCATGCCCCATCCCATCCTATCTTATTGCCCATGTCTGTCTGTCACATCATTCCATGCCCCATCCCATCCTATCTTGTTGCCTATGTTTGTCTGTCACATCATGCCATGCCCCATCCCAACCTATCTTATTGCCCTTGTATGTCTGTCACATCATGCCACGTCTCATCCCATATTGTCTTATTGCCCATGTCTGTCTGTCACATCACACCATGCCCCATCCCATCCTATCTTATTGCCCATGTCTGTCGGTCACATCATGCCATGCCCCACCCCATCCTATCATATTACCCATGTCTGCCTGTCACATCATGCCACACCCCATCCCATCCTTTCTTATTGCCCATGTTTGTCTGTCACATCATTCCATGCCCCATCCCATCCTATCTTATTGGCCATGTTTGACTGTCACATCACGCCATGCCCCATCCCATCCTATCTTATTGCCCATGTTTGTCTGTCGCATGATGCCATGCCCCATCCCATCCTGTCATATAGCCCATGTCTCTGTGACATCATGCCATGCCCCACCCCATTCTATCTTATTGCCCATGTTTGTCTGTCACATCATTCCATGCCCAATCCCATCCTATCTTATTGCCCATGTTTGTCTATCACATCATTCCATGCCCCATCCCATCCTATCTTATTGCCCATGTCTGTCTGTCACATTATGCCACACCCCATCCCATCCTATCTTATTGGCCATGTTTGACTGTCACATCATGCCACGCCCCATCCCATCCTATCTTATTGCCCATGTTTGTCTGTCACATCATGCCATGCCCCATCCCATCCTATCATATAGCCCATGTCTCTGTCACATCATGCCATGCCCCACCCCATCCTATCTTATTGCCCATGTTTGTCTGTCACATCATTCCATGCCCCATCCCATCCTATCTTATTGCCCATGTTTGTCTATCACATCATTCTATGCCCCATCCCATCCTATCTTATTGCCCATGTCTGTCTGTCACATTATGCCACACCCCATCCCATCCTATCTTATTGCCCATGTCTGTCTGTCACATCATTCAATGCTCCATCCCATCCTATCTTATTGCCCATGTTTGGCTGTCACATCACGCCATGCCCCATCCGATTCTATCTTATTGCCCATGTTTGTCTGTCACATCATGCCATGCCCCATCCCATCCTATCATATTGCCCATGTCTCTATCACATCATGCCATGCCCCATCCCATCCTATCTTATTGTCCATGTCTGTCTGTCACATCATTCCATGCCCCATCCCATCCTATCTTATTGCCCATGTTTGGCTGTCACATCATTTCATGCCATATCCCATCCTATCTTATTGCCCATGTCTCTCTGTCACATTACGCCATGCCCCATCCCATCCTATCTTATTGCCCATGTCTGTCTGTCACATCATTCAATGCCCCATCCCATCCTATCTTATTGCCCATGTTTGTCTGTCACATCATTCCATGCCCCATCCCATCCTTTCTTATTGCCCATGTTTGTCTGTCACATCATTCCATGCCCCATCCCATCCTATCTTATTGCCCATGTTTGACTGTCACATCACGCCATGCCCCATCCCATCCTATCTTATTGCCCATGTTTGTCTGTCACATTATGCCATGCCCCATCCCATCCTATCATATTACCCATGTCTATGTCACATCATGCCATGCCCCATCCCATCCTATCTTATTGCCCATGTCTGCCTGTCACATCATGCCACACCCCATCCCATCCTTTCTTATTGCCCATGTTTGTCTGTCACATCATTGCATGCCCCGTCCCATGCTATCTTATTGGCCATGTTTGACTGTCACATCATGCCACGCCCCATCCCATCCTATCTTATTGCCCATGTTTGTCTGTCACATCATGCCATGCCCCATCCCATCCTATCATATTGCCCATGTCTCTGTCACATCATGCCATGCCCCATCCCATCCTATCTTATTGCTAATGTCTGTCTGTCACATCATTCCATGCCCCATCCCATCCTATCTTATTGCCCATGTTTGTCTATCACATCATTCCATGCCCCATCCCATCCTATCTTATTGCCCATGTCTGTCTGTCACATTATGCCACACCCCATCCCATCCTATCTGTTTGCCCATGTCTGTCTGTCACATCATTCAATGCTCCATCCCATCCTATCTTATTGCCCATGTTTGGCTGTCAAATCACGCCATGCCCCATCTGATCCTATCTTATTGCCCATGTTTGTCTGTCACATCATGCCATGCCCCATCCCATCCTATCATATTGCCCATGTCTCTGTCACATCATGCCATGCCCCATCCCATCCTATCTTATTGCCCATGTCTGTCTGTCACATCATTCCATGCCCCATCCCATCCTTTCTTATTGCCCATGTTTGTCTGTCACATCATTCCATGCCCCATCCCATCCTATCTTATTGTCCATGTTTGTCTATCACATCATTCCATGCCCTATCCCATCCTATCTTATTGCCCATGTCTGTCTGTCACATCATTCAATGCCCCATCCCATCCTATCTTATTGCCCATGTTTGTCTGTCACATCATTCCATGCCCCATCCCATCCTTTCTTATTGCCCATGTTTTGTCTGTCACGTCATTCCATGCCCCATCCCATCCTATCTTATTGCCCATGTTTGACTGTCACATCATGCCTCGCCCCATCCCATCCTATCTTATTGCCCATGTTTGTCTGTCACATCATGCCATGCCCCATCCCATCCTATCATATTGCCCATGTCTCTGTCACATCATGCCATGCCCCATCACATCCTATCTTATTGTCTATCACATCATTCCATGCCCCATCCCATCCTATCTTATTGCCCATGTCTGTCTGTCACATTATGCCACGTCCCATCCTATCCTATCTTATTGCCCATGTCTGTGTGTCACAGTGTTTAGAGTATAACTTTTGAACCATTGAAGATTTTTGCCAAATGAAACTTTTGCCAAATATGTATCATGACTAGACGGTGTGTTGCATACCATAGCCACACCCTGTTTCAAGGTCAAGGTCACTGCAAGGGAAAGTGTAATTCTGTGATTTGTATCCATATCCAAAATATAACTTTTGAGCCACTGAATACATTGTAATTAAACTTTGCCCAAGTATATATCACGAGTCTTGACTAGATGGTGTGTTGCATACCATATACCGAGTCTTGACTAGATGGTGTGCAAGGTCAAGGTCATAGCCACTCCCTCTGCCTTAAGGGCCAGGTCATGGCAAGGGAAAATGTAATTCTGTGACTTGTATCCTTGTCTGAAGTATAACTTGTAAATCACTCAAGATATTTTAATGAAACTTTTCCCAGTTATGTATCATGACTAGATGGTGTGATGCATATCATAGCCATGCCACCCACCTCAAGGGTCAAGGTCACAGCAAGGGACATTATAATTCTGTGACTTGTGTCATTGTCAGGAGTATAATCTTTGAACCACGGCAGATATTTTAATAAACCTTTAACTAGTTATATATCATGACTAGATAGTGTAGCACATACCATAGCCACGCCCCCTGCATAAAGATCAAAGTCATAGCAAGGGAAAATATGAATCTGTGACCTCTATCCATGTATAGATATAACTTTTGAACCAATGAAAATATTTTAATGAAACTTTAGCCTGTTACAGATCTTGTCATTGTCTCACATATTCACAGTCATACCCCCTGCCTCAAATTCAAAATCACAAGGGAAAATGTAAGTGCCTGTTTCCTTATCCAAGCTGTCTTTTTTTAACCCTTCAGATATTTTGATGAAACTTTACCTGGGTCCACGCCTTATCATAGAGTAGTGAAGTTTCTAGCTCAAAGTTCACAAGATGGGCATATCATGTGTCATTGGCAGTATTTTTGTTTTACAGCCATCTGCATCAGGATCACACCTGATAACTTCTTCATGGTGTTTTTATCCTACTGAAATGAATATTGTTTCATACTTTACTCTGATGATGAAAACACTGCAAGTGAGGGAAATGCACATGCATGTAAATTGCTATTAGTTTTTTTAAATCTCTGTTTGTACATTGTATTATTTTAATGGAACAGCTCTATTTAGCCATATATACACTCAACATGAGCAGTGAGGACTCAGATCTGCCTTCACATGATTTTCCAGCAAATCATGGTCTAGTCTTTTAACATGAAACTTATTTGGCTCATTAGCAAAGCATAGATGAGACCTATGTACTTTTTTTCTGACTGCTGTCATTGGCACATTACAACATTAGGTTTTTGCATTAGCTCAGTATCCTCTGACACAGTTGCATGTGCAGTTATGAAACTTAATGAATGTATTTATCTTGAGGGGTACTACTCACCACTGGCAAAAGTAAGTCACAGTGTCATATCTTTTATGCTCCAGTAATTATGATAAATTATTACTTTAGCTCTGTTTGTCTCTGACTTTTTTATGTACAGTCACCAAACTTGATGAGTGTATTCATCTTGTGGTTTACTACTCACCACCAGACTTGATGAGTGTATTCATCTTGTGGTTTACTACTCACCACCTGACTTGATGAGTGTATTCATCTTGTGGTTTACTACTCACCACCTGACTTGATGAGTGTATTCATCTTGTGGTTTACTACTCACCACCAGCAAAAGTAGGTCATAGTGAAATATTTGTCACTCATAGTAATTACGTCAAGCTTAGAACTTAGCTCCATTGCTATGACACTTTAGGAATTGCAGTCAAAAACTTGATTGGTGCATTCATCTTGAAAAGGTACTACACACCGATAGCAAAAGCAGGTTTCATTGATCTTTATGTTTATGAAACCTAGTAAGGACATTTATTTTTATTAGAATGAACAGCATAGACCCTAATCTGCTAGTACATTGTATAATGCAGATTTGAATCTAAGCTGTATGCTGTATATAGTACATTGTATAATGCAGATCTGAATCTAAGCTGTATGCTGTATATAGTACATTGTATAATGCAGATTTGAATCTAAGCTGTATGCTGTTGGATGCACAGTATAAGGGAGCAAAGTCAATAACCTAGGCCTGTTACCCTCATTTAGAGAAGGCATTGTCAATGGAATTGAATGAGGGTGGCATTAATCAATCAACTGGACCACTAACCAATTTAGTCACCAACTAGTTGGGAATTGTTGCATAATCCAATCTTTCCAGCCGCCCTAGTTTCTCCTTTGAATATATTCCCGATCACAATAATGTCAGGAAGATAGTCTACTACCTCTCAAAATCCAGCAATTGTGGAAAGATGAAAATATATCTTTCCTATCTATATTCCATATAGACAAGGGGAAGAAACTCTTCCCAACCCTTCCCCTTACCTCTTGTCACCACTGCTGGGTGGCTATGGTTGTTTACCAGTTTATTGCTTTCACTTATATGATATACATTGTATCTAATACCTCTCGCAGGATCTCAGTCAATCCTGTGGATTATTGACCATCCATTGACAGAGTTGGTGTAGTATTGAATGTAAAGGTATTTATTAAATGTTGCAATCATTATTTTGCAAAATTTGTTGATATTTAAGTGAATTTTTCACAGTTGTGGACTTCATTGTTTTTCTGATCTTCAGGGATCTCACTGGGCTTCGCCAATGTCGCAAATTGTGATTTTTTTTCCTGATTGGTGAAAAAATGTACCATCTGGCGATTGTTTTGGCGACAACATTTTTGGCTGTTAAAACTTGTATATACAATCTTGGGTTTGGAGTGGAGGAATTCAAAAGCACCATGAAAGGAAGCCGCAAACTTGGATATAAAATGCACTGGAATCTATCTATTGTTACATAAACAAATCCTTTGTTCATATTGACAAACCATCTTACTAGTGTATTGTTATATCATAATCCACTTATGCTGACATCTTGCCTGAGTACTGTATGTTGTGATACACTCAAATAGTCATGCTATTGTACATCTGGTACAAAGCCCAAGAATTCATCCACATCGTCTGATTGACCAATTATAGTGCTGAAATCCTCGATCGTCATCTAGTCATTGTACATATCATCTGACTCCAATTCTTCATCTTTACTGTCATATGTGGTTGCTTACGTGGAGACTGAGCTTGGGCTCTGTAAGTGACACTTCGATCATACAGTCTGTGAAATCTATTAAAGGATGCAACTGAACAGGTGTCCATTGTGTGGCAAGATCACAGGGAGTTCAAATAACGACCCTCTATTACTTGGCACTGAACAAGTATCAAATACGCGGCTTGATCAAAGGGTTGTAATGTGGGAAAACAAAGAGGGTGCTAAGGGATTAAGGTCAAACACGTATATGTAAGACGTGTAAGACTCTACTTGGCACAGAACAAGTATCAAATAAACAAGGTATAAATCATAAACCAGAAAACCGGAGAGAGTAGCTAAGATTGCTGCTGTTAGTAAAAGTAAAAGTGCCATTATCAGCAACTGTGAATGTGGGTTCAGTAAGATGAATCTCATCAAAACTGACATCATGTATAAACTCGGCATCTCAACTCTGGAGAATCTAATGAGAATCGGCACGTACAAATATGAAAGAGGCTTTGAAACTGCATTCAGCAAGTGGGCAGCAGTAAAATCATGACACATACTCGTGTGACATTCGATTTTATTATTTTTATGAAACAACATTTTAATAGTGCAGAACATTATAAATAAGCAATCAAAACAGTCATATAATGATTTATTCTGTAATATTGTGGTATTGTATTGTTTGTTGTCAATAAAGTAATAAATACCCCATCTTTTTCAATTGTCATTGCCTACTACATTATTAGACATGTACAAATATTGACTCCTTGCTTGCCGACATTTTTTTGAAATTTGGGGACAAAATATTGAGGTTGGCGATTTTTTTGGGTGACAACTTTTTTAAAGCCAGCACCATCCCTGGATCTTGTGCTCCAACACGGTATCATTGGTGCTTGTTGTTGGTTATTTATACATGCTCACTGTATGTATTTTCATTTGTTTAAGTTACAAGTATGGTTATTGTTATATTTTAATAATATTGGGTTGTTATTTCTGATTTATCATTATTCTTTTCATTTTAGATAAATAATGACAACGAAATATGCTAAGTGCAAGATTTTAAGTTGACAGTGACATACATGATATGTGTCTCTCGCACAAAGTGTTCTTCCACTGTTGTTATTTTATATGTGAACACTTTCAGGTTGTTATTTCAGATATTTGGTTGTTCTTGTCATTTCATATTAAACAAGGACAATGTTATGTGCTGGTGTCAATGAAGACATGCATAATTCATGTTTGTCTTGCACAAATTGTTCTTCCAGTGAACACTTTTGGGTTGTTATTCACGAATGTTCTGTTGTTGTTGTTCTTGCCATTTCAGATTAAGCAATGGTGACGTTATGTGCCAAAGTCTGTGTAGATATGCATGATATGTCACACCATTACAAAGTGTTCATCAACTTCTAACTGCAGTTTGTGTGCAAAGTGGTCATAAGGAATTTGGTCCATAGTTTTGCGAAAAAACTTGAAGAGACAGCTCAAAGGCTTGGGCGATGGAAAGTGACGTAACCTCCAGTAGGGGCTTGGAGTTACAGGGAAAGTATCCTCCTGTGTTTTGGCAGCCCAGTGGGCAAAAGTCCTCCATCATGTCCGAGCATGGCCTTAGGGTCTGTAAGTCTGGGCACATGGGGTATTTTTTGGACATAAATGATCCATTTTGCCATCAGTCCAGATCACATAACGCTGTTCCATCTGCCCACCAGCCAGTCTAGTCACCTGGCCAGACATATTCCCCAATAAGTGACTGGGAATCCGTCACTATGGCAAGCTATGCCGTATACCAGCCTGCTGCATCCTGGTATGAAGAGTTTTATGGGGATCCAGTTAGCTGATCCTTCTGTTTCACCACACAGACCAATCAGGTGGTTACCAAACTGGTGGTCCAGCCAACAACCAGACCAATCATCCAGCTGATAGATGAGCTGACTGCCTAGCTGGATAGCTGGGCTATCCATTGAGGTGATAGCTGTGCCGACTGGCCAACACAGTTACCGACATTTCATACTGGCAAGACCAACCATGGCATTTGACTGGTTGCCGATGCAACCGCCATCTCAAATATGGGATCTAGGCAATTCCAAGGCTTTTTTTTCTTCAGAAATCCAGCTACCAGCATCATTCTCTCCATGCTGGTATCATGCACATTTGCTGACCTTCAGAACTGAACTGCTGTACTTGGACAAAAACTATTGTGGCAGTCAGTATGACCAACCCTCTGTTTTGTAAGGTGGACATATATGTCTTGCATGCCACCGCCAAGTTAATGCAAAACATGATTGCTACCTCCTCGATGCTAGATTTGGCTTCGCTAGCAATTTTTTGACAGGCTGAAAAAGCAGGTAGCGAACATGGGTGGGAATCCATGGCCCACATTACCAAGGTGATTAACAGAGCCATGCATCACACGATGACTGATGCCTTGACAGCTTTGACTAACATGGATCTCATGAGACTAGATGCCTGCCTGTGCTCGTCTGCCCTAAAGTCACATCATGCCTTGGCTCAGTGATTGGCACCTTTTGGCATGCCATTGCTGTTAGGTGGAAAAGTTGAGAAAGTATGTAAGCAGGCATCACAAGAACTGCCTCTTCAACTTGCCTTGCCGCCTGCACCTACTTTCATGCTGAACCAGTCTCAGCTGCAGCAAAGAGACAATCACCAGCAGAAGAATAAGAGCCAGAATAATGTTCAAAGGCAACAGTTCTGTCCCAATCCAACTTCAGGTGGCAGCAGACCCTACAATTCCGGAGGCAGATAAATAAAATGGAAAGGAAACAAGGTTTATCCTTCCCCAAGTCCTTGACAGCTGATGTTGACTTGCCATCCCGACCATCCACAGACAGCCTTCCGGTGGGGGCCAGATTCCTTCATTTTTTAACCATGTGGATGAACCTGTTTCCCGAGAAAAAATGGGTGATCTAGCTTGTTTCAGAAGGTCATTTATTGACTTCCCCTACCTCGATGGACTGGCTGTTTGATCTAGAGAAGGCAGAAATTTTACAGGAGGAGATCTGGTTGCTTCTTGATGAGAGGGTGGTGGAGATAATTTCGCAAGTCAAACTCTCTAGGATATTACTTCAGGCTGTTTCTAGTACCCAAGGCCAACAGGAATCTCAGACCAGTCAATGACCTCAGCCAGTTCAACAAGCACATGGCCACGCCAAGGTTCAAAATGGAGATGGGAAGATCAGTCAGACTTTTGGTAAAAGGGACAAATTTGTAGTCATTTTAGACTTAACCAACATATACTTTCACATATCTATACACATCCTTGCACAAGTTCCTTTGGTTTGGTTTCCAAGGAACCATTTACCAATTTCGAGCTTTCCCATGTTGCCTTAATATCAGACCATGGGCTTTTACTAAGATCATCAACTATGTCATCTCTCTCTTCCAGTTGACCTCGTTAGCAGTGATGGTGGCGTATCTCAGTGACATCCTCCAAAAGCACATGATAAGTTTATCTTTGGTCAGGGGCAGAAACAATCTTTCCCGTTTGAGTCAATTAGGGTTTTTGATCAATTGGGACAAGTCAGATCTCACTTCATCCCAGCATTTTGTCCACCTTGGCATGGAATTTTTTACAAACCTCAGTATTGTTTGCCTCCCACAGTTGCACATGGCATAGATTATTGAGGTGGCAGAGTCAGTTTCAGACAGGGAGTGGTTAACGGCAAGAGAGTTTTTGCAACTTCATGGACAACATGGTGGCAGATTTGATTCTCCTTAGCTGCCTTGTCATGCATCCTTTGCAAATGGCCCTGCTAGCCCAATGGCACCCTTTTTTCTGGTCGACTAGATCAACAAATCATGATCCCGAATGGCACAACAAACAATGGCTCACAGCAGGAATTCCTCCAGAAAAGCCCCATCCAGAAACTACAGTCTGTAAGGATGTCAGCTGACTGAGTACAGCAAATAGAGAGAATTTACTGTATGACATACAAATTCAAGTCTTTATAACATCAACATTTTTCATACAGTTTTCATGATCTTCAGATCAATGAGCTGGGGTCCAGTAAACTTCAGAGTGCCAATGGCCATTTTCATAATATATATTCCAAAAAATGCACACCTAATTTTCAAAACTCAAAAACACCCTTTTTAATTAAATAGATATGCAAATGAGTAGGTGGAAGATTGTTCTTCTGATTACATCACTCCTCACTATAAGGCCCTTCATTATAACACAGTTCTTGTTATAAGGCAGTGTCATTATAAGGCCCTTCATTATAACACAGTTTTTGTTATAAGGCAGTCTCACTATAAGGCCCTTCATTATAACACAGTTCTTGTTATAAGGCAGGTATGGTCATGGATTCCCTTTCATTAAGTGCTAGTAAAATTGTATGTATAATGTACTTCCTTATAAGGTGGTCTCATTATAAGGCAGTATAATCTGTGGCTCCCATGGACAGCATTATAATCACTAAGTACTGTATTGTTTTACCTGAATGTTAATCAATGTGTATACCTAGTTCTTGCATAGAATTTAATTTCACACATCATATGTTTCAAAATTTTCAGCTACCAGGCCCCTGGTTCATTTGATGAATTCTGGAAAGATGTCGTAGCTGATGACAAAAAGCCCCGAGTAAAGAGAAAAACTCTTGGTCTTACTGGAGCAGTTTTACAAGAACACACTGGAGTCCCATCGGAATTCAGGAAAAAGAAAAAGAAACCTGGACAAAACTATAGAAAAGACTCGAGAAATCAGAACCAAAGTAGACAAAGTAATTTGGGGGTCAAAAATGACTCCTATGATTAATAAAGATGGATTAAAAAGCACTTATCATTATTGTTTTATTTTATCTCAAACAGCAATGTATTTGGTGCATTCAGAAAACTGCACAAAGAAAGATGTATTATGAAGTGTAATTGTGTTGGTGAATTCACCGCAGATTTCAGTAGTTACCCAGAGAATGTGGTTTCAACTCTTGCAATTTTATGATACAAATCCTGGATGAAAAGTCTGCTCAGAGTGTACACATTTGTCAGCTTGGGAAGCAGAGGTCCTGCTATTTGTATCCCCATCTTAAGTCAGGCATATTACAGTGGTCCCCCTCTTGAACGGCCCCCCTGACCAGCAGCCTGTCGCTTTATATGGCCAGAATCCCATGGCACTGAAGAGTTTGTGTTCAAAAGTACCCTGCAAGAATGTCCACCACTCTAATGCGACCAGTGGCCAGCATATTAGTGCAAAAACTTAAATTTACCCTTCGTGAGTGGCCACATAATGGTTGTTTCCAGATAGAAATCTCACTCACTAATATTTGTTGATTTCTAAACTTGACACATTGACATTTGTTCCAACATGCCAATAATCCACACAAAGAGGTAAGTAATCCGATTATCCTTGCTGCTGTGTGTTCCTTAGATGTTCGGTTTTGTCACTGAGATTATTACTGGCTATTAATAACCTCTGATAATTATCAAAATGACAAAAGTTAACAACAGCTGAGAAGTACAGTATTGTTCAGCTCAAGTCAGCATGACATTGGTCACCAGATAGTAAAATGGTATGTTAGCTTTTGTAGCTTCTCTTTCATCAATTATGAAATGTACTTGTGATGGTTCCAAACTAAAAACAAAAAGTCGATCATGTGACAAGCCCACTTCCTTTGTAAACAGTGAGCATCTCGTGTAATAACTACAAATTGTCAAAGAAGGAATAAGTTGTTGCAAAAGTGCAAAATGTCGTCAAACATTCTCAGTTTAGAACGAAAAGTGAAAACAATGTGACGAAACAAAAAGAGGGAGAGTCCTTTGATCACTGCTGAGAAATTTGATGCAAGAAAGATTCAAATAAACATTGTCAATATGCATTAAACTGCAGTGAGTGGGAAAACGGAATCGACAGACAGGTATAATTACAGGCAGACGTTTGTGCCCAGATTTTACTGACAAGGTGGTTTTGCACCATTATTGATGAATATTCATAATTATTTTAAATAACATTGATATAAGTTTCATCACATTAAGTCCAAAACCTGATAACATTACTGTAATTTTTAAATGAAAATATTAAATATATCAAATTAGTTACGCCTTTATATGTAGTTACTACTCACATCGGTGTGATCCCCCTCTGGAAAGGCCACCCCTCTTATAAGGCCACTTTCCTGCTGCAGAAGGGGTGGACTTATAAGAGGGGGACCACTGAATGTAAATGGTGTTGTCCGTCCATCCATTAACATTAACATTTGTTTGTCCAGCCCTTAACTTTGTAATAGTTGGGGAGATTTTCGTTAAACTTTGTCCAAATATATATCATAATTAGGTATTTTGTTGCATACCATATCCAAATCCCCTACCTCAAGATCAAGGTCATTCTCTGACTTGTCGAAGTATATCCTCTAAACCACTGAAAATATTTTAATGAGTCTTTATCCAGTTATATATCATGTAAAGACAGTGTGTTGCATACCACAGTCACACCTTCTGGGAGGTCAATGTCCATGTTTGTGTATAACGTTTATACAAAAATAAATATATTTAAATAAAACTTTAGCCTTTTTGATGATGTCTATCCATCCATCCATCTGTCCATCTGGCATCAACTCAGTTTAGGCGTTGCATTTAGGTCATTTTCTCAGACACTATTGCTTGTAGAGTCACAAAAGTTGGTACTTAATGTGTAGTGTGGAGTGCTTTACTGTTCAGTGAAAATTAGGTCAGTGTGACCTTTTGCATTTAATTTATTTCCTCAGGCACTATTGCTTGGTATGTAATTGTGTCATGAGGCTACTATAGTCACCAGTGAAAACTAGGCCACTGTGGCCTATATTTTATGGTTCACTGATTTGTGTGTACCTTTAAATTGAGCTCAGTTTCTCTAGGTTAGTGTTTGCATTGAGTTCATTCTCTTAGACATTATTACTCCTAGAGTCACTTAAGTTCGATTCTAGATATGTCATGGTGAGTACTTACCCTTTCAGTGAAAAATCCTGTGATTTTGCTTAACCTCTGCATTTAGCTCATTATCGCAGACTCTCACTAGCCTATGGAATCATAAAACTTGGTATGTTATTGAATCATGAGGAGTAGTACTACACCCATGAGTGAGAATTAGGTCACTGACCTATATTTCATGGTCAGGTGAGTTAGGTTAACCTTTGTGTTTAACTTATTTTCTCTGACACTAAAAATCATTGAAATCACATACCTTCTTATGTAATTGCATCATGAAGAGTACTACAGCTATCAGTGAAAACTGGGTCACAGTGACCTATATTTCATGTTTCATTGATTTGCACTTGCCTTTGCATTGACCTCTGTTTCTTCAGGTTAGGGTTTGTGTTTAGGTCATTTTCTTAGGCACTGTTGCTCATAGAGTCAAATAAGTTGGTTTTTAGGTGTGACAATCCATGGTTGAAAAGAAACAAAAAGATCTATAATGACTGGTACTCCATGAATGAAAGCGAATTTAATGTATTCATGGTTTGCAATCCAGTTATACTGTCTTTGGTGGTTTTTTTGCATGTGTATGTATATATATATATAAATATATATATATATATATATATATATATATATATATATATATATATATATATATATATATTGTGACTTCACATAGTCTCGCATATCCAGATATACCCCCTGCCTCAAGATCAAGGTTACAACAAGGGATAATGTAAGTCTGTGGTCTGTTTCCTTATTGAGGCTGTCACTTTTTAACCACTACAGATATTTTTCTGAAACTTTACCCAGATCCACACCTTATCATACAATAGTCAAGTCTCCAGTTCAAAGGACAAGGTCAAAAGTAGTGAAAAGGTCACGAGACTGGCATTACATGTGCTGTTTGCAGTACTCTGGTTATCAATTATTCTTAAGTCTAGTCATGATTTTCATCCTTATAGTTAATGGTCGAAGATGAAATTTAACATATTTGCTCATATCTGTAGCGTACTAACGGGGGGGGGGGGGCGGACGGGGCGGTTTCCCCGGGCGCCAGAGGTCTTGGGTCGCCAAAGCAGCTGATAAAAATAATTCGAGCCTCGTATTCTGGACCTTTGAGCCATCATCGTCGCCCCGGGCGCCATTTACCCTTAGTACGCCACTGGCTCATATTAAAGATGCACCCAACTTGAAAGAGAATAGACTCTTATCTGCCAATTAAGGATATGTTGGTATAAAAACTCAATAGAGCTTATGTTAATGTTGTGAAATCCAAGAGTAAATAAGTTTTGCTTTAACTTGAAGATAGGGGTTTAGACTTTTCTCTGAAAATAATCAGTGAAACGAAAAGTGCTGAACTTTATATGCTGGAGCAGTGTCGGTGGCGTACTAAGGGTAAATGACGCCAAGCGTGACGATGATGGCGCAAGGGGTCAGAATACGATGCCCAAATTTTTATCAGCTTTTTTGGCGCCCCAAGACCTCTGGCGTCCAATGCAACCGCCCCGTCCGCCCCCCCCCCCCCACCTTGCCGTTAGTAAACTACAGAGCATTGTGCAATTGCGTATCTGTTCTATGTTATTTGCTGTTGGATGCATATCATATCTAGATGATTAGTTTACAACACTACCTATCATTTATCAACTGTGGTATTTACCTGTAGGCGTTTGATTATACATTTCCAGACTTGACACATGTGTGGGACGATTTTTTCATTCTCTTGTTATGAAACCACACATACATTAAAAGTGATACATTAGTACACCTCAATATAAGTATATATAGCTGCTGATGACAGACACATTAAAAAATCTCAAATGAAAATCCTCATACACCTTTTTATACACGACATCTGCCATGAACGAATTACCCCCTTTTTTTTTGTCAGTAAGTTTCTCGTAAAAGATTTGATTTTTCATATCTCCATTTGATTAATACAGACAGGAAAGGGGACTTTGGATTAACATTGGAACTGTTCCTTTAAAAGTCTACCAATGATTGTTATGAAAAATAACTTACAATGTACATACAAATTTATGTAAAATATGAAATTATCAGGTTGTTGTTTTTTTGTGCAATTAATGCATACCTTTTTAATGAGGATATAAATTTGTTCTTCCCACCCCCGACTGTTATATACATGCTCCACTTTATTAGAAACTATCCATCAGAGATTTCTTTGGAGCTTTGCAAGGAAGATCCAGAAGTTTCTTTTTTCAGTTTCACATGCTGTTACACTGGCTTCACATTAAACAACGTTAGTATTGTGTCTTCATCTGTTTGACTATACTTCTTGTTCTTGTCCATTTACAGTTTCATTTAAAATATTTTAAAAAATTAAGATTTTAAATCAGTTGTTCAACATAACATTTCTAGAACTTGATGTGTATGATGTTTGGTTGTGTGTAATTCAAAAGCGACCTAGAGCTTTCTGTTTGCAAAGATAGATTTAAGGAAGCCATTACTATTAAACTTTATATATTAATGCAACTTGTGATTTGATTGGTCAACCATCAAATTTGTTTCAGTAAAATTTATAGTTGAATTGAATTTCTTTTTTTTTTTTTTTTGTCATTCAGAACTTACTGAGTAAACATTTTCTGACGAGGTGTATGCAAAACTCTTGAAAATGCATCAGAGTTGGACAAACTATTGTTATGTTGGATTTAAAGATGTTAATGACAGTTTTACTATTTCTGAATATATGCAATAAAAGTAACTTGTCACAGGAAAAAACACTGTTTAATGACATACCGCAAGTTCAAAACAGTTTTTCCACAATAATTTGTAATGTTTGAGAAAGTCAACTTTCAGATTTCAGTTGTAGTCTGTGCTGGAATATTAATCACAATGATAAAACATGGAGAGGTCATACTGTAAGCACGAAATTTTAACATATATTTAAATTTTAGCAATTTAAATGAAAAGAATTTAAGAGTATTCATTCATTGGTGCCAATCAGTGTTTAATGTACAGCTCGAAATAGCTGCCCATTATATTATGTCATCAGTGTGGCATCTGTTCTTCCCGTAGTGTATTGTGGCACTATACACTCCGAGGAAATAGGATGAAAGATGAAACTTCTGTCACCTATGACATTATGACATAAAAATGTTTAGGAAATTTTAAGGACAGCGGCAAGAGTACTGTGGAAAAAACGACATTTAACGACAAGTTTACCACACCTTAGGAAACCATTTTGAGATTTACGACCAGCTGTAAATCGGTTTGACATAGATATTTAGAAGTTCGATGTGATCTCAGTAAATGTGTCATACAGAAAAAAAATCATCCAACAATATACACTTTCTTTGATTATAAGAGGAACCTATGATCTACAACCAGTGCAAATTTTACTAATTTTTAAAAAAATACAAAATACAAATTCAGCATGTTTTAATGGATTTTCAAACTAAATATATTGCAACATAATGCACATCAACCTATTATGTGTGTGTTTGGATTGCCTAGGCCCGTACTTATGTAAATAAAAAAGTTTCATACTTCAACATATACCAGCCATCATCCCTAATGCATAAAAACTATGAGTTGCATAAAAAGTGTATGATAGGTGTGTGAGAGGTACAATCGACAATAACTACAGTCAACATTGGATTGTATGGGTATTACTCGATGGTAGGCAAAGAATATATATATATATATATATATATATATATATATATATATATATATATATATATATATATATATATATATACTCGTACCTAGACTTTCGGATCATCTTCCTCTGAATAGAGATACAGACTACATTATTTTGGTAAAGGTACACATACAATTTTATTACATGATTCCCTTAAAAGACGCTTTTTCATTGGCTCACACGTCATGCGATTTGCGATAATTTAATGTTAATACATGATTCCCATGAGAAATTAATTTTCACTGGATGGCATGATGTCACGTGATATGTAATATTTTTCAATGTAGTCTGGTCCCCGGTCCGTCTGCAGCAAAATAAAACAATTACAGACCTTTGTTTCGATGAATACAAAGTTTTTATGTACCAGTAAACCTATCATATTGACATCCTCTTCGCGTCGGTCAATACGAGGTTTGCTGGTTAATAAAATTTCATACTCACGTCAACAAAGGTCTAAAATTGTATGATATTTAACTGTCGGGACATCATAATATTTCTTATTGAGTGGAGCTGTTCAAATGGTTTTCTCACTTGCTGAAATAAGTTTAATTTTAAAATCTTGCATTAAATCATGTAATAAAACAAATTGATGTTTACTGGTTCATAAAACTTCATATACACCTCAACAAAGGCCAATAATTGTATATTGTACACAGCACATGGTAAACTGGAATCGGGATAGAGCAGGATCTTTCGTCACACAATGCACTGCAACATCCGGGTCAGAGCCGTTTATTCCAATTATGCTAAATAATCCTGTATCTACCTGCGCAATCTTCAACGACAGAGCTGGTTCTACACTGTTAGCGCGTGTATATGTATGTGCATCATATACATGTCAATATGCTGTTCCTGGTAAATATCTCGAGAAATCGGATTTGATGTTCCCATAAGGGATTTTGAGTCAAGGTTTGAATTCGTAGACAATGAAGTTCATTGACGATAGTGCTGATACCGAGATCTCTGGACTAGTTTATGTGGATATCTAGTCCCTCTATTCTGATTTTTTCTTGCATGTCACATACTCCTATAAAATAAAATCACAAACAATCAAATTTTGTTACATTTTGGTTTGACCTAAGTCTGCCAAAAATTATACCATGACTGATGTAAAATCCTATTTCTCTGTGTCACGACAAAAACTTGCCGTATTGCCAGTATGTTTTGTACACTTTTTACTCCTTTTTTTTAAAGGTAAAATAGATATCATATGTATCAACGCAAATTTAAGCACGAAAATGTTAAGGGTAAATATTAGATACATTTTCTTTATAGAAAAAAAATTAGAGTACAAAATATAACCTACATTTCTATGGATCTAAGGCCCAAAAAATTATCAAATCAAACTTACTCAGTTTAAATTCTTTTTTTTTTTGGGGGGGGGGGGTAAATCAAGTTGCACAGAAATTCAACACCTCCCCTCAATGATGTTACACAAGGTATCATACCTTGTCATGAGTTGCATTGCATGAGAAAAAAAAACTGCACCATGTTTTTGTTTAGATTGCACAAAAAATCATTCCTCATCCGTAAATTACAGTCCCCCTCCCCCCGCCAAATAAATGTAGACTCTCAAAATTGTTAGGTCCCATTACTGTCTTTTGTTGACATTTTGCACTGTAGTATGTACAAATATTTCTTTGTTCATTTCAAGCAATGAAGCATATTTTCCATCTTACGTGTGTTACCTGAAATAGAGGTTAGAGAACGTATATTGTTGTTTGTCGAAGAGAAGTTTTATGGTCTCACTTGGTATCTTCTTTTAATCTAAAGGGAACAGTATTTACTGACATGAAGTCACTAACACGAACGGTAATAACAATAAATATGCATTCTTACTTGTATCAGGTAGAAACCAAGAGACACCACCTTTGAAAGTATCGATTTTAAATTTTTTTTAAAAATTAATAATAATAATAATAATAATAATAATAAATTCCAAAGAAAAGAACTAGCAATGCACAATTCAGGACATGAATATCGGGAAAAAATAAAAACAGCAGTACTGGCAGTTCAAAATGTATGTATAAAGAGATAGGTCAGTGGATTGATTTGATCAAAGCAATTTTGGGGTAAAATATTCTATTTACGTATGTAGCAGGAATCTGAAAAATGCACCCAAAAATAAGCAACAACAACAACAAACAAAACAAAAACTCGAAATGTATTCATTGGGCATGATCGTCTCGCCACAGTGCCTGAAGAAATGACCAAAACAAAACTTAATCGGACGGACAACATCAACACTACAAGCTGTTTAAAATGCATAAGAGGTGACAAGACCTTTAAAAATGTATATTTTGGAGTCTATACAGTAGGTATATATTTGTCTATTCCTATCTCTGGTTTAAACATCATTTATTACAACAAAAGCATACGATATAAAATATAAATAATTAATCAAAATATCACTGAGGAACTAGCAGCAAGATGGAAATTCGGGTAGTAAGCTATCGTACAAGTACAGACATGTAATTGTCAAAATAAGACAATATATACCGTATATACTCGCTTATAAGTAGGATCCAACTGCAAAAGGCACAGACCCAGATCTGTCGTCGCATAATGCGCAAGCAGATCTGGGTCTATGCAGTTTGTTAGGAATAATCAGTAGAGCAGTACACACAAATGTATGGACAAAAGCATGGCTGATGTAGCGTTTATCGTTGTGTAACTTGACATTGTAGATTTTATAGTGATCCTACAGGAATGCTGCTGATAAAATCTATTTTATCAAAAACAAATGATGATCATTGCTTTCTATGGACCAACCTTCTGCTATAGATATCATTATGGGTTGGAAGGAGGGAGAGAGGAGGAGTAGAGAGCGGGCTTGCAATTGAAATCATATAATTTAAATGCGATACCAGTCCAAATTTTTTTGAAGACCTAGTGAATACTAATACTACTACTACTACTAATAATAATAATGATAACAACAACAACAACATTAGCGATACCTTTATTCAAGCTGGTAATATAGACTTCTGGTCTAGAATTACAGCCCAATACACTTATTATACAAGATTATGCTGCGGAAGGATGACGGTTACATCAATATCTGTTTTCTATGCTGCAAGGATTTGACTGAAAATTTACATTTTTAAGATTTGACTCACGTGGTCAATAAACATTATTTGCTAAATCGCCAGGCTCTACCTACCTACCTACTACCAGCTGTCAGTGAGGCGTTGTCAGTGGCGTTGCAAGCAATTATGCCCCCCTCCCCCTACCCCCTCCTCACTCTGCAAAACATTTCGACGGACCGCTGCCCATTCTGAAGTTTGCATATGTTTGATTTATTACGAAACGTCAGTGGTGTTACGCTTGTCTGCCTTAACATCGTCACAAGCCACAGGCGATAATCCGCTACCATCCTTTGTCACTCGCAAAGGTAGCCACAGGTGATAAAAGAGCGTAGCGGATTGTTGCCCGTGGTTTAAAATGATGCTGACTTAAAGCGGCCTGGTTAAGATGTTGTCTGACACCTTGGCCAGTTTTACTATATAACATGTACAAATTCAAACCAGTGGCGTCACTAGGGGGGTGCGGGCCGCACCGGGTGACACCATCACATCGGGGTGACACCAAAATGGAAAAATGCAAATTCGACAGATGCAAAATGCAAATTCCCATGAGGGAAGTCTGGAGGGGGTGACACCATGAGTTTACCGCACTGGGTGACTCCAACCCTAGTGACGCCACTGATTCAAACTGTTATAACTTCACTATCCTTTACCCAATTTTCGCAAAATTTTAAGCCTGAACAAAACTTTATATCTAATAAAGTGATACAAAATTGTAAAAAGTTGATTCAAAAGAAAATTATATGATAATCAGTACACGTGGTTATCTATGACTTGGTGATTCATCAATTGATTTCCCGCGCTTCTGGTATTTTGACTACTTCGGGGATTTGGCTGTAATCATCTCATAAAACATGAAAAGTTAAAGACTTGTTATTCTGAAGACGCACACAAACAGGGGGTCATATACTTTTGAACGGCTTTTGGAAATCTGGATTGAAACTGCAATTAAAATTACTAACTTTTGATTGTAGTATTTGATTAAATTACATTAATTTTGACAGAGTTTTCAGTTGTTGTTCTATTATTTTTATTATATTTCTTTAAATTGCATATGCATGTATATGTTTTTGTGTAGCAAATTTTAACATTAATACGGTGTCTTTATAATTGGATAATTTAAATGGTTCGTAAGGTACATTTGTTTTTAGGTTGAAATGCCCAAACTCTCCAGATGTATATGTATACTTGTCTTTAATTCACTGTGGAAAGAATTTAAAATCACATGTATGATGCAATGAAAATGTTACAATGTAGTAATGATAAAATAATTTTGGTTACAGACTATTAGTAACTTAAATTAGTTAAATTACAATAACTCGTACTCAAATAATGTTTGTAATTGTACCTAATTACTTACAAATTAGCAACTGATTACATATGATAACAATTATCGATTACATCTACCCCAACTCTCTCTCTCTCGCACACACACACACACACACACAACAATGCCAGTTTAGTACATAGAATATTTCTCTTAAGTCTGATATAAGCATATCAACGCAGGAACAAATTTTTTACAAGTATTGTCACTCTTTTCTCTTCAGAGGTAAACACATATCCCTTACAAACAATTCACTATTTCGTTTTTAAGGAAAGGAAATAACATTGTTTGTATATAACTGTACTCTGCTCACCCCTTTCCAGACTCTATTAGGCATTATGGTGCAAATTATGTAGCAAGAACATTGTCTTGGAGACAACCGGACAAATATTTTCGTTGTGAAGTTCCGATATGCATTTGTTTGTTTGTTTTAACAAACACACTTAAAAATTCCTACTGAATATATTGCGATCTTTTGCAAACGAAACCTCTTAGCTAAATAAGATCGCTATAATCAGATGTTCTTTCAGTTTCAATTTTGCTGTAAAAAATAATGGAAGTTTCTGGCGCAAATTTTCAATATATCGTCGATTTTCTACCATACTATAAAATACCATACAGCTTTCTAGCTCACGCAACACTTTTGCTACAACTCGTGTAAATTATTAAGACGAAGTTGGTCACCAACCTACAAGCAAACCAACCTGCATACAACTCTCCCTGCCTGCTGCCTATAAACCGACCATTTTGCTTACTTAACAATTGGTTTGGTAGCTACGTCATATGATCCAAGTTTACTAAAAAAAATTTACTTTGCCACCCCCTTCTCACCAATCTAATTTATATCATTTTGACGACCCATCCACTTACCCCCACATACACATCCTCTATCTATCTATCTATCTATCTATCTATCTATCTATCTATCTATCTATCTATCGCATATATGAAAAATCGCAGAGACGCGGTGGCACTGTGCTGATCGCGTATATGTGATTCATGCATACCTCCTGATGCTTGAACCTCAACAAGATTGCATACCCTGCCAGTGTCAAATGACACTGGAACACATTCTTGTTGAGTGTATCGACTTGCACCCTGTGAGACAAAAGTTTTTTTGTATGTGAACTCAATTAAGAAACATTGCGATGATGTACCACCAAAGAAAATCTTGGATGTTTGTGAGAATGTTGTTTATATATATATATATATATATATATATATATATATATATATATATATATATATATATATATATATATATATATATATATATATAGAGAGAGAGAGAGAGAGAGAGAGAGAGATGTTTGTTTGTGTGTGTGTGTGTGTGACCTAATATTTAAAGGATTTTATATTTTTTGCTTTAATATTGTATCTTGTAGTATTTCATGTTTACGTTTATTTGGAAAGCTAGTTTTTTTGTTGCAATTCTTTTTTATACCTACATTTTTTTAACTTAAACTTTGAATTGGTACCATATAGCTAGTATTATGCTGACGCGCCGTTATACCATCGTGTTATCTATCTCTTTACTTGCAACAAAATATCAATCTCTCCTGGGGACATTAATCAACAAAAACTATTGCGTGTCAGTTTCCATCGGTCTTTCTGCCTATATCTGTGCATGCCGCAACGGATAGATAGATACATTGATAAATTAATGAATATAAGAGGAAAGCTATTATACATGTATAACTAATGGTGACATTTTAATTATTCTTTATATCTCCTAGAAATAAAGGGTTTGTTGTGTTCAAAAGTTCAATATCATGACAGTGAGAATAGTAAAGCCTACCGGATGTCAGATCAAATAATAACCGTTCATGCTTTTTTTTTTTTTTTTTTTTTTTTTCTACACTGCATTCCATCGTGATAGGACCCACCTGTGCAAACAATTAACCCGATTCTTTAGGTAGAAAGTCAGAAATACTTTTAAATCTACATTTAACTATAGTGTATTCAACCTTAGTCACTACTCACCTATAATGCTTTTTGTCAGATTTAATAGTATTCTCTCTACATAAGTAAAAAAAAAAAAATAGCTTTACCGATATGTAAGTTATTTGACCACCGCAGACTAAATACCTGTCATTAAAAACAGTGCTGATCGATAGATAGATAGATGGATAGAGCTTTGTTTAAAATGTCTGAAGGTCTGACCTAGGAATACTCAACCAACGACGTGCGAACATGATAGACATGCAGAGCACACCACTTTTTTAATTGAGCTTGTGCCTTGCATTCTATGGTAAGAATCGTGCAAAAAATATATTTCGTCCCAATTACATAACGATCAAAATATCTACTTACCTACCTTTCTACCAACCAACCGACCTACCAACATACCTACCAAGCAAACCAAAAAAAAAAAAAAAAAGCAACATACTTACCAACCTATCTAGCTGATCATGGAAGATGTCTTTTATTCGGAACTAGAGCTATTAGCAATGGGTGCATCACACAGATCCCCGCATACAATTTGCTCGTCAGGGCCTTAAACAGAGAAACTTTATGGAAAGAAAAGAGGTATATTCAACTAAATTGAACCGGCAATCAAACTTATGCAAGAATTCAAAGAATTAAAGTTGCAGATGAAGTGCGCTTAAAATCCAAAGATTCATGGCATTGTTTGGATGCAAAAGCCAAAGGTCGAACAAATGGGCTATCACTCCACTAATTAATGACATTGTATCTTTGCAATTAATTTCAGGGGAAGGAGACGTCTGAACATTAAACTCATCTGAGATCTCATCAATATAAAGCTGCAAATCTAATTTGGTTTAAATCCAACAAACCTAGGAAAGGTTATGCAGTGGAAACCAAATTGTTGGAGGATAGTAACATAGGCCGACGATAAGGGGGACAAAGCGACACTTGGATGACAATGAGAAACTAGCGTTATGTCCCACAGAGTCGCTTGTGGGAAATTTATAGGGAAAATGGGAAATTAACATTAAGCGGAATTTAATATTAGTTTATTATGTTGAAAGATTTATAGGGACGAGGGGAAATGTAATGTTAAAAATGTCCATAGGTACAACATGAGTATGACCTTCTGGAGACAAGGGAAACGTAATGTTGAAAACATCCATAGGTTAAATATACACATTGACTGACCATCGCTCACATCTACTGACCATCAACCACACCTACTCAAGCAAAGAGTAAAAGAAGGGGGTGAAATATCAGTCAAACCCCTTATAAACAAAGCTGACACTCCTACCACCCTTGTAATCCCTATTACCCTTTGAAGTGGAGTGCAAGGAGAGGGAGGGAATATATAACTAGGTGTGCAGACAGAACAGTGGTAGATATCTGTCAGAGCGTCAAAGTACGAACATCGTTCTAAGCAAAAAAGAATTTCGGCCTTATATTAAAAATCCAATAATAAATCATACATTATTATCACATAACCAATGTAACATTTTATTTAACGGTAGAAAATTCCAAAAATAAATCATATTATTATTCTCAAGTCATTTTAAGTAGATTTACTACATGATTGCCACTGAATTTTACTAACTTGTGATTATTATGCATTAATTCTTTATAAAGCCGCTGCTATCTCCCACCACACTGCCCAAGTATAATAAAATCAACTTTACATTGAGAAATGACGCTACTACTGTATATAAGAACGTGTTTACAGACAATCCAATAAATTAAACCGATATTGTGCATAGGAATAATATAATTCAATTCAATATAAAATTGCATATTATAATGTTGACTTTTAGCTTCTAGATAAACAATTATGAGTTCTATATTATCAGAAGTTGATAGTGTTGTGACAAATACTGTGTTGATGTAACTCACAATGCTATATTGAAAGGCATTTTGTGTCTCACCTTTATTACTTTATAAAATTTTCGAATCTTGAACTCTGGTCTTTTGCGATATAACCCATGAGGTATTACAATACTATCGCCCCGGAAAAGGGTAGTATTGTTTACACACATACATACACACCAACATACTGATATACTATCACACACGACAGAAGAGTGGAGAGGGGATTTAATTGTGAAAGGCACACAAAACATACAAATAGACACGTAGATTTTAGCAACGATTAAGTAGTATCTCTGTTTCTGAGAGATCTGAGTGGTCCTGAAAAGGGCCGTTGGGGGTTGTTATGGGTCGTAGATCTTATCAATATCCAGGACAACTGTCGGGCCTTGCAACAGGGACAATAACTCTGATAGAAGTTTTCTGTGGTCTATCTATCGAGGGAGACAGAGTGCCTAAAATTCTCCTCTCGAAGAAGCAGGGGCTTTTCTGATTGCTGATATTGTTGTTGCTGCAGCTCCAGTTCCAGCTCCATATTCTAGTATTCTTGCTGTGCTTCCTTCTGCCACAGCCTCTGCTGGATCCTCTCCCACCTTTCAGAGAGGCGCTGCTGCTCCCTCTCCCGCTTCTCTCGCTCTATTTCCCTCTTCTCATCAGCCAAATCCATCTTGATTTTGTTCACCTTTTCTTTTACTATCTCTGTTACCAACTGCTTTGCCGTTCTAAATGATACCATCTCCCTCCTAAGGTGACGCTTTTTAGAGTATATCTCTATTTCCTTCACCCGGCCCAGGAGGTATTCCACTCTGTAAAACCGCCAACGCCTCACTCAGTTTGCCTTCTTTACAACGTTCGCTCATTCTTCACGAATTGACGATGGATGGCAAGACCGGCGAACGCACTGCTTTATATGCTTTAAGCGCTGACGTGTTGGAAAATATCAATAGGTGATGTGCACAGAAAGGATACAGGTCAGGAGGAATCACGCGGACCTAAACGAACCATCCTCCTTAAAAAGTAAAAGAAAAAGATCGACAGATATAAAATGAAAAAGTATGTCACAAAAATGTTCTTAATAAAATCACAAACTAATCAACACCATTTTTCTTAATCAACATTTTTAAAAAAAATAAGCCCGGCCAACTCAATCATGAAATAAGAAGACAAAAATGAAGAGGGAGGATTGGTGCCAGTCCGTCCCTCCCTCTTTTTTTTATTTACAACTGACAAATAAATAAATGTTACATATAAACATATTTACAAGAGCAACAACGTTGAGAAGTAAGACTGGACATTCAATGATATAGAACAATTTCATTTTGCCATCGATGGACACTACGTTGCTGAGCTAAAGAAAACAGATATCCATAATGATCAGTAAATCACATTTCTATTTTTGCATCTTTTCTATAGAAATCAGGTTAAAAAAGTCAGTAAATGTTCTAATGGGAATCCAAGACTGCGTTGATGAAGAAAATACACACAACATGGTCCAAACACCATAGAATCCGATCCTTGTCATCTCACATTATCTCACATTATTTAACTGAATGGATACAGTATTTATTCTCATAAAGTCTACCAGTGGGTTCCTGGGTGATGATTCTCGTCCGTGTTGATAATATAAGCTTGAACCTCTTTAGATTTTCGATGAGGAAGTTCATCTTTAGCACACACTACATGATTCCAGGGAGCTGTGTACGAACTGTGGGCCATGAGGTAATGATGTTCCCAGGTATTCATTTTCACAGGTAATGATGAATAATGATTTCATACTAGACGTTTTGTTTAAAAAAAGGGCTGTCAAGTAAATAGATGAACGGGAAGTTTCAGTATTCTTATGCAAGAGACCTTCGATACATTTCGTCTCGAAGGAAGGCAATGGAGGTATGGAATGATCACTCAATCTTTATACTACTTTTTCAAGATCGTCTCTATGCTTCTTCCAGATATATTTTCCAACTTATCTTCTTGACTCATCATTAAACATTGGTCGCGTTGTACTTGACTTGGATGGTCGATTTGACTATCATAACAAAGTTTTCTCTGGTCAGTGTGATTATTTAGCTAAGTGGCGAGCAAAACAGGACATTAAGTGTTGTTCTTGTTCAGCCCATCGTAGCATTATTCCTGTTTCTTTCTCTTCTTCTCCACTTGGGGGTGGGGTCTGTGACTGCTGTAGTTTCTGTTCTAGGTGGAAAACATTATCATCGCCTATGTCCATGGGTCGTATTCAATGTTTTTTAAAGGTCTAGAATCACTTGTCTCAGACTGTTGATTTCAAGGGTATTATCAAATTCTGCATAGATCACGTTCACTGTGTTCACAAAGGCAACTGTATACTGAAGTTTCACACGAAGTTGGCCTGATTTTACAGAGTGTAAATGCCCCTCTTCGCTGCCTTGGTCTGGAGAGAAATCAAACCCCCACAAACAATACCCTCCTGCATAGTGGTCCTACGAAATGCCGTGGATAATGCTGGTTCCTAATTTGAACTTTGAGAGGAAAACAACTTGTTCAGAGGAACTGAAGTGAGTCTTGTCCAACACTTCTTCTTTTATATAGGAATTCATCTCTACTGATTGTTGGGAGGTAGTACCAATCTGACTTTGGGCACCACTGGACGATGATGTGTTATCAAAGGGCTCAATTGTGCTAGTTCTTGTTTGGACAAATCCAATAAACTTTTTGTCATTCCTGTTCTGTCTTGCACTTTTGTCTTAGGGGATACCACCTTTTTGGCCGCCGCAGCAGCAGCTACAGCAGCAGAAGAAGACGACAATGACGACGGAGAAGAAGTGACAGTCCCTACGGAGATGGGTTTCTATTTTGTCATCAGACGTGTCTTAAGTCAGCTTGTCTAACACTTGTCTTAAGTCAGCTTTCGCTGGCATCATCAATAACGGAGAAGTAGTAGGAGGAGAAGAGGAAGACACGACGGCCACGGATCAAGGTTTTCGTTAGTACGTGCACGTTCAAGCCGCAGTAACTCTCTTTACTTATTATTTCTTCTTCTTGGGAGAGATTGATGTGGAGTGTGAACTCACTGCCACTTTCTTCTTTTTTGTCTGTCTTTTGGAATTTGGTTTTTCGGTAGGTTTTGCATTTTTAGCTTTGGTAACGGTATTAGGATCCCATCGTAAAAGTGAACGAATAAATATATATGCTAGAGATCCACTTCAACCCGGTTTCAAGATGATTTGTTTCTTCGTTTGAGTATCGATGCTTGGATTGGCTCGTTGTGTCAAAGTTACTTTATATTTTTTCCAAAGAACTTTGTGTTTGATGAGAAATGTGAATAATTTCTTTTAGTAATTGATGTGCTGTCAAAGAAAACAATCGTAACACTTCTTTGCGACTGGCTTCTAACAAATGCGAACGCACGTGTGCATGTTTTCGCCACTGACGGCAGAAGGATGAGATTCAATAGAAGCCATGTTGAATACTGTCAGAGAGGAAAGAAGTGAATAGTGTTTTTATAGTTTTTTAGACAGACGAAAACGAGGAAGGCGATGTGTAAATGACTGGACCTCCTTCTTGGCACCAATCATGAAAACAAATCCGTACGAAATCTGTAAAACAAATCTGGAGTGGTAGTTTAAATTTGATCAGCAAATACGCATGCGGCACTTGAGTGGTATCGTCATAAGCATAATTTGGCCAAGGTGTTCCTAATTGTTTTGCCAAGACTTGAACTTAAGATTCATTTCTTGGACTTTTAAACAACACGACATAATGAGCATTGAGACTGATGATGCGATGCGCTTTACTTTGTTGAAATAAATGTTGAATAATGTAAATAATACTGGCGTTATGACAACATCTTTTCCTTGTAAACCCAAGTTTAGATTCTTCTTCGTCTTTTCCTAACATGTCATCGAAGATGACGCGATGCGTTTGACTGCTGCCCCATGGAGGTGAAATATTTGTCGTATGACGGGTAGCTTTTTAATCGGTCCCGTCAAACTCATCATTGGACTGTTGGGGGTGTTGCATTTTGTTCAATATTTTGGAAGAGGTTAATTCCGCATGTGTACTAAACTTGATCCAAACGGGAGATTTCAACGTTTCGTAAGTGATCGGCAGTCTGCTTGATACTGCCGTTCAAACTCCTTTAACGTAGACTCCAGTAAGTCGGTAATAAATGCAGCTGCTTTCTTTGAAGGGATTTGGGACTTGGACTCTTTAATTTGATCGTGTAAGTGTAAGCAGTTATTCTAAGTCATTTTGTGAGTAGGTAGAATGTGAAAATAATCTTCAGGGGCTACCGAACGACTTTCTTTCTTGGCCGATCTTGACTCTCTCGGTCTTGGGGTGAAGGAGGTGGAGGAGGATAGTATTGGAAAAGGATCCATCATATCCTCTTCAATATCACTAGGGTGAACTTCTCCCAAAACTTCTTGGCGAATGTTTGGTGGCACAGAACGTCGTCGTCGTTTTGTGTTTGGTTTTTGCTTAGAAGGGTGTGATCGTTTCATGACGGTAGATGATTCAAACTTTGATTTGACTAGGCTACCTCTCACTTCCTATATATAGAGCACACTCTGCATAAGAAAATATACTCATTCAGTTTCAATCTGTGCAGATGGAAAAGCCACAATAGATCAAACTTCTGATCAGAGATCCCAGAGAGTCATTAAAAAATACACCCCAATAAGACTTATGGATAGACTCCTGACTATTCCTCTCGAGATAAAAGTGAAGACATCTGTTATCTCTGTCAGGAGAAAAGACGTGAATGTCCACAACGTCAAAGAAAAGGAAACTCAACGATAGGAGAAAGTATGTCCACAAAAACAGTAAAGATACCTGTTATCAATGTAAAGAAAAAGGGCATTGGTCTTCAGAGTATCCCAAGAAAGCAAAAGAAGAGAAAAAGGTGGAACTTTCAGAAACAGAAGAAACAAACAGAGAAGAAATTTAAAGCAAGACAAGCAGAAGAACCCATTCCATTGAAGAAATTCAAAAGAGTAAGACAGTAAGAAGGAAACAAAAAAGAACTTTTGTCATTTTTAAAATTTCATTGTGATTCTATTCAGGAGAATATACCAAAAACGCAGGTGAATTGATGTCTTTATTTGTTTCTTTAGTATTCATAAGATATTCAGACACACATATTTTTTGATGGATTTTGTTTGGGGTTTTTGTTTAGATTAGGCATTCATGGAGTAGTATCTCTTTTCTGGGAAAAATGGATGTTTTTAAAAAGGACATTTTTAAAAAAAACTTATGGACATTTCAACATCAACTGAAACTGCCTTAAACATTTTTCACGCCCAAGTCTTACTGCTGCGGTGGTACTGGTTGCCGATGCCGCTGATGGAGTCTCAGTGTTGGTAGACAATGGTATGGAAGGTTTAGAATTCTTGGATTATCAAGGTCTCTTTCTTTTGGGTTTCACCACAGTGACTTCATACATTTCTCTCAGGTGTTTTAGCTTCGCCAAAATATCCTGTAACAAACAGATAGTTCTGTTTCCACTCTCTTCCTTCTGTTCACTATTCAATGTTTACATCTCCTCTTGTTGCTTTCTCTTTTCCTCCTCTTGTTCTTGAACAAATGTCCGTTCTTATTCTTTTTGGCGTTGTAAAATGTCTCTAACTCTCCCTTCTGTTTCTTTTTAAAATCATCACATGTTGGCAATGGTGGAGAAGGAAGAGAATGTGGTATCGGCACAAATTCTTGCGAGGATAAGAAATCGCATAAAGCCAAATCCAAGTTCCATTTTTTCTCTCGAATAATACTCACTACAGCAGCAGTAGTCGTACTGTCACTCTGAGTATAAGAAGTATCCACTGATGGCGCACTTCAACACAACGTTTACATTTCAGCCATGTTATACTGTACTTGCACTTTTCTGCACTTGTAACTCGTAGAAACGCTCATGGGCATATATATATATATATATATATATATATATATATATATATATATATATATATATATATATATATATATATATATATATATATATATATATATATATGTATAAAGTATATATATGGGCGTATATATATATATATATATATATATATATATATATATATATATATATATATATATATATATAGAAACGCTCATGGGCATATATATACAAACATACCGCATGCAGATGGTATTAAGGCGTGTAAATATTTTCTTGACAACAGTCTTAATCATAACAGACTATCGAGTGAAGATACTTGTAAAATAATAACACTTATCTTGGAAAATAATAATTTCCAATTTAATGGTACCAATTACATCCAAATAATGGGTACGGCAATGGGTAGCCCTATGACTCCTTCATACGCTTCCCTTTTCATGGGTAAATTAGAACAAGATTTTCTTGAAAACGAGAATTTTAATCCCACTGTTTGGTTAAGATTTTTAGATGACATCTTTATGATCTGGAACCACTCAGAAGAAGATCTACACAAATTTATTAATAGCCTAAATAATTTTCACCTCACAATTAAATTTACTTACACTGCATCCAGTACGCATGTATAATTTCTAGATGTAAATGTGATGAAAAATTCTGATAATACTATCTCTACAAATGTTCACGTAAAAGAAACTAATATCCACCAATATGTGAAATATTCGTCTTGTCATCCCAGGTCATGTAAAAACGGTATACCTTATAGTCAGGCGAAAAGATACCGACGTATCATTTCAGACGATTATCAATTAAAACATTCTTTAAATGAATTAAAAACATATTTCCAAAAAAGAAATTATCCTATACATGTAATAGAGTCTGCTTTAAGTAAAGTCTGTATTCTTACCCAAAATGATGCTTTAAATACAGCAGAATGTACGAAAGATAAAAATGTAATTCCTTTCATAATACAATATAATCCTTCATTGCCAAATATAGGCCTTACAATTAATAAATATTGGAGTCTCCTCAACTTATCAGATAAAAACAGCGTCAAAACACTTTACAAGAGCAAGCCTATTCTTGCTTATAGAAGACCTAGGAATTTACAAGATCTTTTGATCAGAACTAAACTTAAAAAAAAAATTTCAAAGATGTTTTTCATCATCTAAATGCAACAGACGTAGGTGCTCTCAATGTGCAAATATTAGAGAAAGTACCTATTTTAGTAGCTCCAATACTAAAGAAATGTTTTCTCTACGTTATAACACTGACTGCATATCAACTGATGTAATTTATTTGATAACCTGTAAAAAATGTAACATGCAATATGTTGGACAAACACTTCAACAAGTTTCTAAGAGAATGAATAATCACCGTTTTCATATAAAAAATTGTATGGATACTCAGTTCTCCTCTAATGTTTCAATACATTTTAATACAAATAATCACTCTTTACGTGATTTTTCTTTCATGCCAATCGATATTGTGCACGGCGAAATGAACAGACTTATTAAAGAAAGTTATTGGATTAATCGGTTAGATACTTTGTATCCCAATGGCCTTAACACTAAGGCATTATATAAAATTGTATAGATTTTTAGTGGAGGAATTTATATATTGTATACATGTGTATGTATGTATGTATGTATGTATGTATGTATGTATGTATGTATGTATGTATGTATGTATGTATGTATATATGTGTGTATATATATATATATGTATATGTGTATATGTATGTGAATATGTATATATATATATATATATATATATATATATATATATATATGTGTATGTATGTGTATGTATGTATGTGTATATATATGTATGCATATAATATTATATAAAAATATGTAGTTATATGTATGACTGTTAGTCTCTACATTATAATCTCACTCTCAGTTTTCATTAGAGACTCATGTATCATTCTGATCCTGTTATACATATGATATTTGTATGATAAAGCATATCATTTATGATGTTATGTCAATTACGTAATTATTTATAAATATATAGACGTCATCCGTTTATTTCAAAAACATGACGTTATGTTAATGACGTAATTGTTTATAACTTTATAGACGTCATCAGTTTCTTTCAAAAACATTTTGTGCCTGAAGAAGCATATAGTAAATGCAAAACTAGTCGCACAAATTTATCGGCGTTTGTGTTGTTTTTTTAAATCTCAAATCTATATATATATATATATATATATATATATATATATATATATATATATATATATATATATATATATATCGAATGTGACGTCATGCGTCCGCTGTATTCTGATTTGGTGATACAGAACACGCCCTGACTGAATTATGTGACACGCGTTCTAATTGGTGGAACCTCCAGATCAATTTCGAACCGGTCTTAGACTATGTGCAGAGGCGCGTTTGCCCTTTGTGTCATCCATTCTCAAGACAGGTCCAGATGTGGACCAACGTGGAGTCACCGACTATCATTTCAAGCATGTTGTTTGATGCAAAGTACTTTATGCATGTGATGTCATCGTGGGCCGTAACTACGATTGCAGACACTGCTGTATGGGAAAAGATGACTGTATGTTGAAAGACAAGGTGCCTCAAAAGAGTATTGGTTATGGACCTGCAGTACGGAGAAGCTTCCGACGAAGAACAGGGTTTGCCTTCTATTTCACCTCATTCTTTTACATTCTACTCTTTGTGTTGTGTGAGTAGGCGTGGGTGATGGTAAGTCAATGTGTATATTAAGCCTATGGGCATTTTCAACATTACGTTTTGCCTTGTCCCCAGAAGGTCATACGCGTGTTAAATCTATGGACATTTTTAACATTACATTTCCCCCTGTTCCTAAAAATTTGACAGCATGGTAACCCAATGTTAATTTCCCCTTGTCCCCCAAGTGCCGCTTAATGTTAATTTCCAATTGTCCCTATAAATTTCCCATAAGCGACTCTGAGGGGACATAATGTTTATTTCCCATTATCCGACAATTGTAGCCTTGTCCCCATATCGTTGAGGATGCATATTCAAGGGCCATAACTCTCTAGATCATTGCGTATAAAGCTTGAAATCGAACTCACCTGATGTCTTGTTAATATAAAACCGCATGCCAAATTTGGTTGATATTCAACAATCCTTGGTAAAGTTATGTTGCAGAAACAAAGGTTTAGCTGGACAAGCAGTCAGGGAGCCATGTGTCCTCTAAATAATATTGTAAATCAAATTCGATCAAGGTCTCGTCAATATAAAACTGCATGCCAAATTTGGTTGCAACCCAACAATTCTTGTGAAAGTTATTCTGCTGAAATTAAAGTCCGGATGAACGGGCATTCAAGGACCATAACTCATGTAAATGGTGTCGTGCAACGCTAGAAATTAGAATATTTCAATACAAGGGAGTATGCAAAATTCGGTTAAATTTGGTTCAAATTCAATAATTCTTAGTAAAGTTAATGAGGATAAGAAATCAGGGGTCATAACTCCTGTAAATGATTCTTTTCAAACGCTGTAAATCGACAAATTCAGTTTCTTATCAAGATAAAGCTCCACACAAATTTGGTTGAAATCCAACAATCATCCTCGGTAAAACTAAGTTTTGGATATCAAAGTCACGTGAACGCTCAATGAGGGGACATAACTCCTGTATATGAAGTTTTGGACTCTGAAAATCAAACTCAATCAAGGGTTCATCAGTATAACGCTGCAAGCTAAATTTTGTTGAAATCCAATAAACCTAGATAAAGTTATGCTGTGGAAAAAAAGATAAGAGGTCGGGCAATGATGTCGTAGAACCCTGAAACTTAACTCATTCAAGGGTCTCATCAGTATAAGCTGGGCCATAACTCCTCTAAATGAAGACACAGAAGACTGAAAATAAAATTCTCTTGAGGTCTCATCAATATAAAGCTGTATACCAAATTTGGTTAAAATCCATCAATTCCTAGTAGAGTTATCTTGAGGAAACCAATTTTTTGACGGACGGACAACGTGATTACTACAGGGATCCGCCAACTTTATCAAGCTGGGTCCTAATAATTAATGATTGAAGAAATAGGTATAAATTTATATTACATGTAGTCGACATATTAAATCAATCATTCTTCATTCCCCGGAGGCATGAGGCAAATTACATGGTGAGGACAGAGGAATGAAGGTCACGGTCTGAATATCAAAAAGTGTCTGGATTTCCATTTATGTGCACATGAATAATGCGTGACTTCATTAGATAGAAAGATGGATGGATTGAGTAGCTCAGATACACACATTTCATATGTTTGTATACGCATGACTAACACGTACATGTAGTTGCTCACGATAGATTTGTATTTTCATATGCTTTTTGGCGAATCCTGAAATTACCAATTTTGCTTATTTTCCAGCATTTGTTTAAAACATTCTCAGACACCAGTTTCAATTACTTAGATGCCTCGTCTTCGTGTTTTTTGTTTTTTGTTTTTTGTTTTTGTTTTTCTTTTCCCTCCATATATAATCATTTATTTCATTCCCGAATGCTGAAAATATAGCCTATTTTCTGGCGAGTCAGGGGTACAAGTGACAACCTTGGCATCGTTATATGTCGTCGGAACGACCGTGAGGGCAGTTTTAAGAGATTTAATAAATGGTTACACTTTTCTATAAAATCCTATCATTATTTTCCTCTTCTTTTAGAATGTACTGCTTGCTACAACAGTACATCGCGCAAGTTGACCACGTGTGCCCTTAGCAATTGAAACAGGCAGCTATAATTGTGGGACTTATGTGAGATGATTTGTCCATTCTGTACAGATAAAATAGAACATAGGGTGCTAATTCTTTAGTCTCGTCCAATATTCCAATATAGCATGGTTATTGGTGATGCCAGGGACGTCTTAATACAAATTTTAGATCACACCATATATAGATATATATATATATATATATATATATATATATATATATATATATATATATATATATATATATATATATATATATAATGACACAAAAATTGATAACGGCGCAAATGCAAAACCGTTTCCCAACGTTGCGAGCTAAACAAGCTCTTCTTCGTCAGAGGAAGAAACAATTTACATCCTCAAAATGATCACTAAAGACAAAAGCCAAGAAGCATTCTTGACTCCTACATGTTTTAATGACGGGGAAATAAAGAAACAAAAGATAAACAAAAGAAGAAAGAAAGAAGACAAAATCAAAAAACGGTCTAACATGGATAAACTACATATCTATGTTATGCTGCCATCAGCCCAATAAAGTTATGTAAAAAAGATTGAAAGGAGTATATATATATATATATATATATATATATATATATATATATATATATATATACACACACACCAATATAATCTTACAGGAGAGAGAGAGAGAGAGAGAGAGAGAGAGAGAGAGAGAGAGAGAGAGAGTTATAATTCGTTCCAAGTCTGTTAAATCGAACCTAGCTCTCATGCTCCAGCGCCCAAACCCACACGGTCATGCGCTCGTCCCCCAAAAAGGATTGAACAAGGTGGAATGAGAACTCACTCGCTAGGCAAACGGAATTTAACACTCAGCTGTATGCACAAACCCACCGGATTTCTATTGAGAAGTGCAAGGTGTATACATTAAACTATAATTATAAATTGACACTTATATACCAAACGGAGAGGATATCCTAACATACAATGTGGAATACAGGGATAGACGCTTTTCTCTCTCATATATATATAGTTAAATTTTTATCTTACTGAGTCTTATATATGCCGGATTTCACAGCAATTGCATTGCTCTTTATTTATTTTGTTTAAACAATTTGGCTATAAGTTCAAACTCCTAATTCATATTCTGTCCTTATGTCCTGTAGGCCAACAAATAACTTTCTTAGAGATCTATAAAGTGTACCACCATGAGAGATAATCGAAACTATACTTAACTTAATACAGGTGTCTATTCCTATGGTACAAAACTATTTGTTGATGCACCAATTAAAGCAAAGAAGGGTTAAAAAAAAGAAAGTGTAAAACAAATAAATTAAAGTAAACCGTAGTGGCCAACAAGTAAATGAGTCAAGACACCTAAGCGAAGAAAGACTGGGAAAAACATAGATTTGTGGGAAACGGGACCAAGTATCTCATTGATTTTGGTAAGAACATTACTATGTTCAAGCCATTCAGAAGATTAAAGGCAACAGAAATATTAAAATACCTTAGTGAACTCAAATGTTTGGGCTGGTTTGGTTTGGTTTGGTTTACGGCACAGAAAAACATGTACACTTATTTAGCACTGAAGCAATTGGAAGTAAAGCGCCTTGCCGAAGAAACAATCACGGTAGACAACACGGACTGAACTGATTGTTGGAATCGAACCCACACCCTTTCAGTCGTGAGTCCGGCACAATAACCACTGCGCCACCGCGGCTCCAGTGTACACTGACAACTCAAGTTAAATATGATGGTATGACCATTACACCATCAGGTGATAATACTATTGCAAGTACTTTCAATATTTTGTCACTAATGTAGCAAATAAAATTGGTGTATCACATAAATGTCACAATATGCTACACCTCTAGAAGTTGGGAGAACATGTAAAAGGTTACTGAGGAAGAAACATATGACTTATTTCTACACTCAACTCATCCAAATCAGCAGGATTAGACGGAATTGGAATTACAATCTGGAAAGCTTCTGCCCTCAAAATATCAAAATCACTTGCTTATCTTGTCGACTTGAATACTTACAGATATGTTGTTCCTGACTTTCTAACAAGAGAATAGGAGTGTGCAAAAGATTACCCAAGTAAATTATTGATCTATCTGTATACTTCCAACATTGTCTAAAATGGTTGAAAAGCAACTTAACGAATATCAATCAGAGCATATTCTTGTACAGGAGGGTAAATAATGTTTTCGTACCTCACTCCTGTGTTATTGCCTTAACAAAAATTACTGAAAAACGGCTGAAAGACCGTATCAAAGAAATTCAGTAGGAATACTCTTTTAGGATTTTAAAAGGCACTTGATTTGGTAAATTGCCAAATAATACTGTCTAAGCTAAAGACATACAACATTTCATTTGAAGCAATAAAATGGCTCGACTCTTGCCTGAGTAACAGGTATCAGCAAGTCTGCATAGGAAATGCTAAGTCAGATTCGTTCCATTACTTTATGTGTACCACAAGGCTCCATTTTAGGGCCACTATTATTTATCATGTTTATAAATGATTTGCCTTTGTATGCAACCCATGCTCAGTCAGATTTGTATTTGATTATTTTTTTATATTTTTAATGTGTGCAGATGATGCTGCTCTACGTGACTGCGATCAAAATCTTTATCAAATTCAGACAAAATTGCCCGATGACCTTAACAATGCAATTGAGATACGATTCTAATTATTGAAAGCAGAGCTAGATACATTTTGGTGGGTTATAGACTGTGGTATGTATGTATGTATGTATGTATGTATGTATGTATGTATGTATGTATGTATGTATGTATGTATGTATGTATGTATGTATGTATGTATGTATGTATGTATGTATTGAGTTTAACGGTACATCAGCACAATCCTGGCAATATCGTGCCGAATAAGTTTAGGTATCACTGCAAAGGTATGCAAAAACGAAAAAAAAAAAAAAAACAAAGATAAAGGAAAAAAAGTAAAATCCTTAAAATACGAAGTAAATTTTTGATATGATTAGAAGATACAGACCTTAAACAATACCCCAATTAAAAAGCTTTTTGATGTATATATTGTTAGCAACATGAAATGGAACACACATATTGATTATTTGTGCATATTCCATATCTGCCAAATATCAGTGCTAAACCACATTAAACAATGCTTATCCCATGACATCAGAGTGCTGTATTTCAATGCATGCGTTTGACCTAATATAGACAATTGTGCAACAATTTTGGGAACTGTTCTAAATCACAAATAAACTGAGTCTTAAAGCTACAAAAACGGGCTGCACATATCATTATAGATACGTCATAAGATATTTCCCCAGGATATTTATGTTCACGGTTACATTGGATGATTATTCATCATATAATAAACTATTCAAGGGCAATTATTGTTTACAAATGCATTTATGGAATGGAACCCAATTATCTCCAAAACCTTTTTAAAGTGTGTGGCAACAAAAAATATCACTTACGATCTGAGGCTCAAAATAACATTCAAATTCCAAAACCACGCACAGAATTATTCAAAACATGTTGGAGTACTCTGGTGCGATTACCCAGAATTCTGTACTAAATATATGATAATGCTGCACAGTTTGCAAGAATTTAACTATAAATACCGACATGCCATTGAGTGATAATTGTTGCTTGGCTTTGTCTTCTTTTATTCATTATTTTTTTTCCTTTCTTTTTGTTTTGTTCTTTGACTTCTAAATTTAAATAGTATGTTATTTCACGATTGTGTTGTTTAAATATTATTTTTAGTCCAAATGAATGAAACATACCTTTTGTTACTTTTTTAGATGGCTTCAAGACAGAATATTCAGCTAATCCTCTTGAAATTATTATTATTATTATTATTATTATTATTAAACACTGTCTATTAATTTAATATGCTGATTTTATTTTTCATTTTGCAAAGTTTTAGAAGCTTTTTGCGTACATGTGACCGCAATTCGCATGTGTGTGTATTTCTTCAGAAATGAGTGTACTTTTGTGGAAAATGTGATTCTGGTAATTTTTAAGAACATCGTCATGTTTCTATTCCTTTTTCTGTAGGTGATTTGATGCATAAAATCATTTAAATAAACAGCCTATAATTGTTAATAAATCCTCACATCTTTAATATAGTTAATTCAGTGGCGTAGCGGGGGGGGGGGGGGGGGGGGGGGGCTGGGGGCGGCACTTTCTAGGGGGCGGCAATTTGGTAAGAGTACCGTATATATCATAAATAATACGAATAGAGTGGGGGCGTAATTTTGGTAGTTGGCCCAGGGCGGCACTTTGCCTCGCTACGCCACTGAGTTTATTTGAACATAAAATTTGAAATAGACGGATTTTTTCTCTGACTCTCGTGTCGTCTTACCTCAAACCGGTCGTGATGTGCATACTTACCTAATCAACATCATCATCAGCAGCAGCAACAGTTACTACTACTACAGTTAGTACTGAGAAGCAGCATGTAGGTTACTGATATGACTACATAAACTTCAATCCTCAAAATCATCACTCTCCCCTTCATCATCAGTGCATGCTTTTATGAACAACACAAATCGATGTATTATTACACAAGAAAATAAAAAAGGGGGAGGAACGACGGGTAAAAGTCATGCAAGTAATCATGTAATTTGTAGATACTGGCTAGGCGCTAGGCTCTGATATGTACTCGGGAGTGCCGTAGTCCTACTTTTTAGGCACACCCACGACCACAATTATAATTCGGCCGTCCTCGGTTCTGATTCTCTACCGCGCATAGCGAGGGGTCAATGAATGAATTATGCTGTAGAGCATACAACAGAAATGTAAACTTACTAATACAAACTGGGGAATGCTGGGTCATGGAGTGACTCGAGTATGAGTCTCAATAACAACATTGAGATGAATCCTTCGAGTTCTCGATATCTGGTGGCAGATTATATAAATTATAGACTTCAAAAGCAGGGATATACGTGGCCAAACTGTCCTCCTTTGGGAACCGGTACAATCTTGCACATTACTATGAGAACTATTGGAGATGAATTTGAAAACCGATACAGGGAACAGTTTGACGATTTAGTTCATCAGTTACACATTACACCAGATATTGCTTATTCTACATTTGTTAGCGTTGCAAATGAACTGTTCGTGGATGGAACAAACTGGGGAAGAGTGGTTGCACTATTCGCATTTGGTGGAGCAATCGCTGTTCAGTGTGTGGAAAAGAACTTGGTACATTTGGTGGACTCAATTTATGAATGGCTAGCTACGTACATTGATAACACAATACAGCATTGGATTACCAGCCAGGGAGGTTGGGTAAGTTTTACTGTAAACTAGAGCTGAAACGAATAACAGAACATTCAAATCAGAATACTTTTTTTTCGTGGATATTCGAATAGAAAGTCGGTATTTGTTTGTTTACCTAGTGTGTAGCAACAGCTACAACCAGACTCAGCAGTCAACCATGCTCATTATGGATTGCCCTAGCAATGTTCGGCAGCATTTTGTAAAAGAAACAAGCAAGACAAAATATAAATTGTGCAACATTAAATTAGTTTAGAGGATACAACTTCTAACCTGCTAAATCACCAGAAATTCAAACACCCACTCCGGAAATCTTTTTTTTTTTTGCACTCATGCCTGGGATGAGTGAGTTGCAATAGATACTTGTCCCAGTCATCATTTACTCAACACACTACACTTATCCACGACACTACTTACTACAAAACAACAGGCACCCGATGCAAGCTTGATACTAAAATGGGCTCAAACCTTGAAAATATCTTGTACTACATGGCCCCTTTGATAAACATATAATAAGAGGCAAGGTTGGTAACTCGAGAAATTGTTGTTTTACACCTAACCCACAATTTCTTAACGGTTTTTTGACACTTCTTAGTAATCTAGGTGTCATTTTAATGTGGAGAAGGTTTGCTTTTTAATGAGCTTTTACACACCTTATGAGTTTCATATGTGGGAAATTACGAGACAGAAAATGTAAAACTTTTGTGCTTTTTCATCTGGTCAAATGGTGTTACATTCTGTCCAGGTCACCGGTATTTTCAAGACTGTGCAGCTTTATGAATACATTGTCATGCCAAATTGAAGACGCCAGCAGATATTTCTATACGCTTTTAATTATTTTTCACCCAAAATATGGCATTTGCTTACATTTTAAAGAATTCCAAGCATCTGAGCAATTTTCACTAACTTTTCTTCTCAGTAATTAATTTCAATCAAACCACCATTTCTAGAGAACTACTTAAGAGCACCTATCAAACTCAAAATTCCTGATTGGCCAAAACTGTTGGAAGGTTATTACATCATGGCCCCACTTAAATTAAGACCAACCAGCTGTTGTCTCAACATTATGTGCTTTCAAAATAGGTTACAAATGTATGGTTTGTGTGAAACTTGGTGGAAGTCGCCAGAGACATTAAAAATGCTTCTTTTGAATGTAAGTTAGCACCATTTTTCTTGTGAAAAGTAATTACATACATATGGAAATATCTGCTGGTGTCTTCACTTTGCAATGACAATGTATCAATTAAGCTGTAGTCTTAAAAATTCCGGTGACCTGGGGCAAGTGTAACACTGTCTGATGAGAAGAAACACCCCAAAAATTATCCATTCTCTGGCTCTTAACTTGTCACAGGTCTAACTCCTCAAAATTGTGAAAACTGTGATCTCTCTGTTTAGCACATACAAACCTTGTGTCTTCTCAGAATAGAACGTTTTTAATATCATTTAATATCAAGTTTGCGCCAGGTATCTGTACAAAGGAAAGTCGGCTTGCTTTGCAACATATTCTGGACTTAAAAGTAGGCAAAATCAATCGATAATTGACGCACAGTAAGTTTTCCTCTGCACAGCAAATTTTTACCCAGTCAGGACCATGGAATGCATGTTTTTCCTGATCTCTGCCATTCACAAAGTTATCATAATGTCAGAATTCTGAATATTCACATTGCTCACAACATCGCCATTTCTGTTTTATGTGATTCAGGTACCCTTGAAAAGATATGTAGTACAGCAAGTTGATAATGAACATGGTATAAAACGGGTAATATCAAAGTCAACAAAGCCTTTATCTATAATCTGTCTTCAGCATTCAATAGATGTTTGTGGTCATACTGAATCTGAAGATAAACAGGGAAAATAACTTTCGTTTGATTATTAGTCTGAATAAGAAAAATACTCAAGACCCCTAAAATGTTATTTAATTAGATTAGATGGCTGAATTAAGGTGTTTTTAGTGTTGTTTGGCAAGGGGAAAAGTCAATAACTACCAGACCAAAAAGAAAGGATAGAAAAAAGGATAAACTTGATATTTCTATTAACATCGATGAATATATGAATTTTATCAGAATCTATTCTGTAAATATTCGAATATGAAAATTTAGTTTTTGTTTCAGTCGTTCCTAATAACTGATTTTAATTTGTAAAAGCCAGTTTGACAGTACCTTCCTTACAGTCACACCTTAGATCCAGTGTGTTTACAGTCTTCAAATGACATATGGTTGTTGCATATTGTAATGTGCCCCAGGATTGTTAACTAGGCTGTGACAGATATCTTAATATCTTATCATCCATTAGAAAAGAAGGAGAAAAACAACAACAAACAAGATGGCTTTAATCTTTGAGGCAGTGTTTGTATTGATGAAATGAGTTCTGTAAGTTGCAGGTGTGGTATTCATTTTTTTCGAAGTGTTGTAGCTCAGACCTTAAAGAAAAATGGCTTTGTTTCTGGTTTCATGACCAACCAAATTTTTGCCTGCTGACCCTAGTAATGTTTTTAATCATACCAAAAACAAACAAAATGAATTCTGGATTTTTTGCATGTTGTGACACGTCCAGATTTCATTTAATTTGTAGTTAACAGTATTTTATATGTATCAAGTACATCAAGAAGGTGAGTGGAGGGTATGAGACCTCTAGAAATAACACACAGTGCTCCACCACTCCACCATCAACCCCTTCCATTATGGCCCAAATCCTTGTGGCACATTATACACCCACTGCATGTTTAATAGTCCTGTATGTAGATTTCTGAAGTTTGGGGGTAAAACCATTTTTCTTCTTTCAGTCACATTGACCTTGACATTTTACGTTTGACCCCCAAATCAATAGGCTTCTTCTTTACCCCTAGTGTAAGCCATCCAGCCATCCACATAATTTGGTAACTGTAAATAGTGGAATTCTCAGTTATTGTGTGGAAACAATTTTTCTTCTTTTGCTCACATTGACCTTTGACCTTGAAATTGATTGGGTTCTTCCTTACCCCAAGTGCAAGCCATCCACAAAGTTTGGTAATTTTTATGGGAAAACAGAATTGATAACAGAAAGATGGATGGATGATCATAACATAATGGCTAAGGTATAAAAGTGAGGAAAACAAACTTTCAGCCAAGTGACCCAAGTTTTGAATAGCATGAAACTGGAAATGCACATTATTTTCTATGGCCTCAGTGGTGGCTTTATTTTTTGGAAGGTAAAGCTCAATTTCAACTCTTATATGCTAGAAAAAAAAATCAGTTAAATTAGAGGAAAATACTTCATTAACTTGTTACTAACCAGTTCTGTTCTTACAGAACAACAAGTACCGGTAATTTGGAATGCCTTTGTCTATTATCTCACTTTTTGTATACATGTTTGTACATTCATGCCTGATAAATAAAAGTTTGAGATAAAATCAGATTGTTCCCCTCATGTGTGCTGGTATTTTTCTATTTACTTTTACCACATTTTTGCTGTGTTGCCAATTCAGTTTTGACTGTAATTCCATTCATAGACTTGGTGTTCCATAAAGCAGTTGTTTTGCTAATACTTAATGAACCATGTATACAGATGACTATTGATTGATTGATCATATTTGGCATACATTGAATAACCGTTTAATTTTTCCAGCAGTGTTAATCTGTCTTCATGACATTGTTGATTCTTAAGCTTGTTGAAATATATAATTATAGAAATTATTAGGAAATTATCATTTTTAAACAGAATTCACAACATTCTACAGTAGGAATGTTGTTAAAATGTGGAGCATTCTTTACCCATGATCCATTTTGTAATGGTCTGTTTCTGTCTTTGGGCTGTCAATCAGCTATATTGTGGTGTAATTTATCTCCAGTCTCTAAGTGTATAATCTTTTCAATCAAATTTTAATAATTAATGGGACATTCATTTATTGTTCTCAAATAATGTAAGCATATTTACTGAATTGTTTTAACTAAACCAAAGCATGCATGGAATGTGAAACTTAGAGGGTATATGAATATAGTCAGTTAGAAGGGAAACAGAAAGAAAGCTAAACTCGTATTAATTATGATATATAATAGTTGCATTATTTTCCCACACCGTTTCTATGTTCATTTATCTGGACAATGATTTGCATCCATTTAACTTCATTGAGAAAAACTGTTGGCAAAGTATTTTTAAATACCTATCAGGAATTGTTTTATATATTAAGATATTTGCATACAAATGAAAACAATAATGAATTATCCCCATTTTATCATGGGTTCCATGCAACACTAGGAAATATCATTTTATATGAAATTGACATTACTTGTAAAAACCTGAACACAGATCTTTAAGATTATTGATTCCACCACTACAACCATAAAGTGGTACCTACTGTATATACTCACTTATAAGTTGGTTCAACTGCAAACTGCACGGACCCATATCTGCCATCATATAATGTGCCGGCCGACCTGGCTCTATGCGGTTTGTTATGAGTAATCAGTAAAACAGACAACATAGACCCTGATCTACCATTGGTCTATGTTGTTTGCAGTTGGACCTGACTTATAAGCGAGTACATATGGTATGAGACAAAACTATATGCTGAAATAGTTGGGTACTTTCACCGTCTGCACAACCTTTCTTCCACACACACTGGCATGTGGTTTTAAACTATCTTTACATAGCTGAATGCTAACAAACTGATCAAGCAAATAAGGGAAACATTATTTAATTGGTTCTCCTACTTATGCATTCTACTTTTTGTTACTTTTGGTTCTGCAGCTACATTGATTGGTCCAGTAAAGATCCAGAACGGACATCTGTAATGTTTCTTAACATGCAAGGCGATGTGTGCTGTAACTTGCAGACCTGGGTTCACTTCCCAGTACGGAACGAATTATAACTTTCTATCGTGTATAATAATATTATTGCTCTCTGTCTCCCTGTATACATTACCAAAGTCTGATAGCTCATTTCTATTGAATTTGATAAATTACCTTGATTTTGAAATTTCTGCAGTTGCAAAGATACATTAGTGATGTCTGTGTTATCAACTCTTTCATGTTATGCTTATAGCTGAAATATATTATTGATGTATTTGTTATCCACTCTTTCATGTTACGCTTATAGCTAAAATATATTATTGATGTCTGTGTTATCCACTCTTTCATGTTACGCTTAAAGCTGAAATATATTATTGATGTCTGTGTTATCCACTCTTTCATGTTACGCTTATAGCTAAAATATATTATTGATGTCTGTGTTATCCGCTCTTTCATGTTACGCTTATAGCTGAAATATATTATTGATGTCTGTGTTACCCGCTCTTTCATGTTACGCTTATAGCTGAAATATATTATTGATGTCTGTGTTATCCACTCTTTCATGTTATGCTTATAGCTAAAATATATTATTGATGTTTGTGTTATCCGCTCTTTCATGTTACGCTTGTAGCTAAAATTTTCTAAAAAAAACATAATTTAGTAATAGCAAATTTTGTATGTTGATGGCTTTTTATTGTAATGCTGTTAGCCATTACAATTTTGTTTTAAAATCAACACTGTATATGCAATCCCAATAATAAATTATAATTCCTTTTAAAGGTATTTCACTGGTTTATGATAATAATAATTGAGTTAGCACTACCTGTTAAAATACATATAGTACAATAATGTTGGTCAGCACTGTTAGTAACTTATTGTTTTACCCCCAGTCTTAGACAGTGTGATGAAAAATCAGTTCAGATTTCAGATACATTCCATCCTAAATTTAGCTATTTATGTACATGTATTTTAACATTTAAGTTATAACCATGTATCTAACATACAGGTTATATACTGTCCATGCCAGGAATTTTTATTTTCAGTTTTAGCTTGCATGTGTACGTGTGTATACACACTGGTAAATAGTTGTGTTGGCACCCCTTAAATGCTTCACATATTGATTTGTATTGGAATTTGCCCATTCATGCTTTTAAGCACTTTTAAATATGGGTTTGAAATTTTTTGGTATTTTGCCAAAGTAAATAAATCCTTTGAGTGAAAAATGTAATGTGCAGTTCAACTTGGTTTAGATCAATGAAAGAAAAATGTGTATTCCTTTATATACACATACATGTACAGTATACAAAGTCATATAGCTGAACATTTCATAGCCATTGACAACTTTATACAGTGGTCCTTCTCTCTATAAAGCCCCACTGTCATTTTAATGTATCCTCTCATATAAAGTGGGAAATAGCATTATCCAGTTATACTGACCTTTTTTCTTTATTTCACTTGATTTTGTTTTTGGCAGGTGAAAACCAATTATAATATCATATCATATGGGTTTTAGCTCTACTGGTCATTGATCAGAAGAGCTTAGGCGATAGCCCTTTGTCCACCCATATCTCTGGCATCCATTAGCACAAGTTTATTATCGTTACTCCTCCTAAACTATTGTGAAGATTGCCACGAAACTTTACAGACAGATTTGGTCCTAAATTAAATGGTGACCCTTGGACATTAAAAATGGCCATCATGTCAATGTTGTTAACACTGCTACTCCTGAACAGATAATCATATCAACATAGGATTTTCACTTAAAGACTTCTTATGATGTCTAGTAGGTCATAAATGCAAATAGTGCCAATCTGACATTCAGTATGACTGCCATACCAGCCATCTTAAAAATCTTGTTATACCGATAGCTACTTCTCATCATCGCATGCCACAGGCGAGAATCCGCTATGCTTCTTTACCACCTATGGCTGCCTGTGCTGAGATTTCCTCATTTTCGTGAGTACAGGAAAACAAAAATATGTTATCAACAACATAATGTAACAATCTTCTACACATCAGTGAGAGTGCCTGTTTTATCGATTGATAGGTGACTGTGTTTGGAAGAGAAGCTTTGATTGGTTCATTCAAACAGCTTGAAAGGTCATATTGGGTCATAATGGCGAGAAAATTGTGCTCACTGTCACAGTGATTAGTTAAGCAGGTTTAAACATATTCATGTGAAACAAGGAAATCTCAGCACAGGCAGCCACGGGTGATAAAGGAGCATAAGTGGATTGTTGCCCATGGCTTGCAATGATAACTTCTCTTGGATGGAAGGTTGTATCATCATGGGGATTATCACTGAAAGACTTCTTATGATTTTTAGTTGGTCCTAAGTTAAAATGGTGCCAATCTGATACCAAATATGGCTGCCATGGCAGCCATCCTGCAAATGTTATTATTGCCTCTGCTCCTGAATGGATGGTCATATCAACATGGGGTTTTCACTAAAAGACTTCTTGTGCTGTCCAGTGGGTCTTAAATGAGAATGGTGCCAATCTGACATCCAATATGACCACCACAGCAGCCATCTTGAAAATCTTGTTATCACTACTCCTGAATGGAAAGTCATATTGACATGGGCTTTACACCAGAAGACTTCTTATCATGTCTGGTTGGTCCTAAATGAAATTGGTGCCGATCTGATGTCCAATATGGCTGCTACATTGGCCATCCTGAAAATCTTATCACTACTTCAGAAGAATGGGTGGTCATATCAACATGTGGTTTTCACTAGAAGACTTCTTATGATGTGTAGTTGGTCATAAATGAAAATAGTGCCAATCTGACTTTCAATATGGCCACCACAATGGCCATTTTGAAAATCTTGTTATCACTACTTCTCCTAGATGGCTGCTCATATTGACATTAGGATTTCACCAATGATGTCTAGTTGGTCCTTAATGAAAATGGTGCCAATCAGATATCCATCATGGCCACCAAGGCAGCCATCTTGAAAATCATGTTATCATTACTCCTTCAAAATGGAAAGGCATAACAACATGGGGATTTTTTCCAAAAGACTTCTTAGCATGTCTTCTTGGTCGTAAATGAAAATATTGCCAATATGACATCCAGTTGTGTCCACCACAGCAGCTAATTTGAAAATCTTGTTATTGCTGAAGAATATTATGGTTTCAACACTCAGCTTCCCATAGGATGAAAGGATATTATCTTGAATTCTTGGAAATTCTTTTCGGCCAGTAGAGCAACAGTCCCTTCAAGGGACTTGTGATGTTATTGTTTTGGATCAGGTCTGTTGCTCACCTATGGTTTGAGCAGATTTTGCTGCTTAACTAGAAAATTATGCAAAGCATGAATCTGTAACACACTTTGCATTGTACCCAGATTCCTATGATCAGCAATCCATAATTTTAACATACAGGCTAGAGTAAACTAGATCCCAGTATGTCAGAACATTTGTCTACTTAGGTCTTATTGTTCTTAAACAAATAAGGCTTGTCAGTCATTTCACAATCTGATTAAAATCGAGATCTACTTTTAATTAACTTATAATAAGTAGATCTGACAGGTGCCAATGAAGGTTTCATGTTTTGCTGACCTTTGAAATTCTTGGTCCGCTTATTTTTAGTAAACTATCAGTTAAATCGCTGAATTTTATGTTTGGGTGAGTTATTATTAAAAATTATATGTTCTAAATGGCGTTTTTCACTTTTATAAATGTGAAAGCTGTAATTTGATTAGTGAATCTAAAGGTAAACAGACCTAGACCATGTATCGTTGTCCATCAGATCCTCATGTCGGATATCTGATTTTTAATCAGATTGGTTACCTCATTGAATGAGCTTAATAATAGTTTCTTATTGGTTTAATGCCAGTGATGCTATAAGAGTACAATTATGGATAAACAGGGTGTTTACTTTATTGTATCATGCATGTATATCACTACTGTTTTGATATGCATTTCTGTCTTTCCTTATAAGTTTGACAGCAGAACCTGTTCTTGTATTTTTTGTCGGAGTCAGATAAACAAGGAGTAGTTCTTTTGGAAAAAAAATTTTTTTTTAATGTGCGCATGCATTGACATTATTAGTTCTGATGCAACACTTGATTATTACCATATATACTCGTGTGTAATCTAGGTCCAAATGCAAACAACATAGACCCTGATCTGCCGTCACATAATGCGCTGGCAGATTAGGGTCTATGTTGTTTGTTCTACTGATTAGTCCTTTCAAACTGCATAGACCCATATCTACTGGTGCATAATGCGATGGCAGATCTTGGTCTATGCAGTTGGTATTGGCTTATACGCGAGTATATACGGTATTACTGGCATCTTAGGTGCTTTTTCCTTAACCTGAACGAAAGTCCAAGCACTCAGAAGATGATAGAATTAATTTTAAATCTATTACATGCATTCTCTGTGTATGAATAATTTACCTAAGGTAAGGTAACGTGTTTGCCGGCCTATAAGTCGATACTTTTTGACCTGGAAGTCTGGGCTTCGTCTTATACTCCAAATCGACTTATATATGGATTATGTCATTGAAATTGCTTTACCATATGTTAAACCTGGCATTACAGGTCATTACACTGTACTGCATACATTAGCATGCTTTACATGATCGATTACAATACCCTATGGGAAGCCGCATTTCCCTATTGGTAGCCTCACTAATTTGATCACATCTATTGCAGGTGTCAACTGGAATGACCTGGCCAAAGCTGTAGGCATATTTAATTAGAATGACAATAAAACTGAAAAGCCATTTGGTTCTTTCTGATAATGGATATAAAAACAAGAATGAACTATTTATTCAGAAATATTAATTGATAATGGAATACAGTAATGCTCCTGTACATGAGTAAGATCACAATCATCAGGTAACACGACAATACACATTACAATCGTCCTGTAACCTTTCTCTCTCTCTCTCTCTCTCTCTCTCTCTCTCTCTCTCTCTCTCCAAAAGCTACAAGTAAAAACTGCTCTGAATGCATACGTTCTTAAACACTGACATAGCATTGTTTCATCTCTCTCTCTCTCTCTACATACATACACGCATTCACTAAAAACAACAAGTCTTAATGGAGTTCTTTTATTTTTTATTGTACATATAATTTGATAATGAGGTTACTGTTGCTGTAAGAATACAAGTTGCACTTATTTTTTGACAACAGGGGTTCATATCATTGCGTACAATGTGCCAATAAAGAAAACATATAAATAATACATGTACAGACCATCTTAATCATTTTCCCAATAATCAGGAATAGCATAGTGATGCCATTAATATTCATGAAACCGGAAGTTACTAGCGAAAGTGACGAAGCCAAGGTGTTGATCTGGCTTCGTCTTATACTCCACATCGACTTATATATGGATGAAGGATTGAAAATTGACAAAATTATCGAATTGGACTGATAGGCCGGCAAATACGGTACTTAAAATGTTATATATGCCCTACCTTGGCTCCAAAAATTAACCCCTCAGAGTGCCAGTATTACAAATGCATTACCAGTATCGTAAAACAGCAAGAACCATGCTGTTTTTAGATATTGGATAATGCAGTGAGATAATGACACTTAGAGGGGCAGATATCTCCAGAGACGTCTTTTCTTTAAAACCTAAGTATCAAGGAAACCCCATAATAGGAATTTATAGCTGTGTGTGTGATTGATTTGTGACTCCATCGAAACTCAAACCCATCAGACCTTGTGGTAAAGCACTTTTGTGTTACCTACTGTAGATCCTCAATATTTTTTTTTTTGCCCTGGATCTCCAGTTTTCTGGCAGTAAACAAGTGCTTGAGGTACACTTTTTTAGCTCGCTCTTCGAAGTTGAGAAGACCTATTGTACTACCCATGGTGTCGGCATCAGCATCCACATATATAAAAGCATATAAATACATACAGTCTTGATCACTGCATCTCAACCATTGTTTTTTCCTAGGTCCTAGGCATCAGTTTGGAGTGGGTTTCATAGTTTCTACTCTCTGGGGAAGGGATTAATATGGTTAACTTTGTAGATATACATGTATGTGCATTATTTGTAGAGTCTTTGCTTCATTTTTGCATTTAGGTTATGACTACATAGGGTTTTTTCACCCTGTATACATACTTTTATACCTGTAATCTTGAAACTTTGTGAAATAATCATGAAACTTGGTGAGAATATGTATTTTGATGAGTACTACACCTTCATCATAAAAGCAGGGTACCATGACCCTTTTTTCATTCTTTACTAACTTTGGTTAAAGTTTGTGTTTTAAGTTTATATTTCAGGCACTTTTCATGCTGTAATCATCAAACTAGAAGATTGTATGCATCTCTGTTAGTACCACAACATTAAAACAAAAGAAGGACACTGTCATCTACATTTCATATTTACTGGCTTATGTTAAGATTTTGTGTTCAACCCATGACCACATAGTTTTTTTAGCTCTACTGGTTTTGCATTCACAAACCAGAAGAGCTTATGGGATGGCCTGTTGTCCGCCATCTGTCCATTAACAAAAGTTTCTTATTGCTACTTCTAAACTACATGGAGGATTGCCATGAAACTTGACACACACATTCATCCCATGGTCTAGTTGGTCCTAAATTAAAATGGTGCCACTCGGACATCCAGTATGCCTGCCACAGTGACAATCTTGATAATCTTGTTATCACTACCTTACCTGAATGGATGGCCATATCAGCATGGGGTTTTCACTGAAAGACTTTTTGGGATGTCTAGTTGGTCCTAAATGAAAATGGTGCCAATCTGACATCCAATATAGCCACCACAGCAGCCATCTTGAAAATCTTGTTATTACTATTCCTCCTGAAGAGAATGTCATCTTGACTTCTTATATTGTTTTGTTGGCCTTAAATGATGTTTTGTTGGTCCTAGATGAAAATGTTGCCAATCTGCCATCCAATGCAGCGAAACCCCGCTATAACGCGAATTCTGATATAACGCGATCGTGGCGTGGCTCCCAAAATTTCATATGTTCATTCACACATGAACATTTTTTTTGTGTGTGCAAAGGACGAGAAATAGTATATAAAATGTGTATATATTACAGTATCATTTTGGGGAAGAGATCGCGTATGAATTCGAGTATAATACGTTTGTGGCGTGTTTCCTGAAATTTTATATACATGTACATTTATTTTTCTCGTACACGGAAATTTTTTATTTTTTTTTTAAGTACGAGAAATAGTGTATAAAAAGTTTATTATCATTTTGGGGAAGTGATCACGTATGAATTCGATCGTGGCGTGGCTTCTGAAATTTAACAATTTCACCAATTTCTTGAAGTGTTATGCCAAAATAAACATTATCGGAAATGTTACTTATTACTGATCCATGAGTAAAGCCAGTAAGTCTTCTCTGTGTTTTGTCTTCAATTTATTATGTATACAATCATTGCTCAAACAATAGCCGACATGTTTTTCTTCTTTAACTGCATACACAACCGAGCATCAGACAATGTGGTGGTTGATAAAAGATTCTCACGATTTAATAAACATCAAAAAACGTAAGCAGCCAACACGTGCGCTGGACTTCAATTCATCCTGTATACAATCATTGCGCAAACAAAAGCCGACTTATGTTTCTTCTTAAACTGCATACACAACCAAGCATTAGACAATGCGGTAGTTGATCAAAGCTTGTCATATCTGGGTGCTTATGTAGAGACTGAGCTTGGGCGGCAAGATCAAAGATTGTCATATGTGGGTGCTTAAGTAGAGACTGAGCACGGACGGCAAGATCACAGGGAGTTCAAATCATTGCATGCCACAGGCGAGAATCCGCTATGCTTCTTTACCACCTATGGCTGCCTGTGCTGAGATTTCCTCATTTTCGTGAGTACAGGAAAACAAAAATATGTCATCAGCAACATAATGTAACAATCTTCTACACATCAGTGAGAGTGCCTGTTTTATCGATTGATGGGTGACTGTGTTTGGAAGAGAAGCTTTGATTGGTTCATTCAAACAGCTTGAAAGGTCATATTGGGTCATAATGGCGAGAAAATTGTGCTCACTGTCACAGTGATTAGTTAAGCAGGTTTAAACATATTCATGTGAAACAAGGAAATCTCAGCACAGGCAGCCACGGGTGATAAAGGAGCATAAGTGGATTGTTGCCCATGGCTTGCAATGATAACTTCTCTTGGATGGAAGGTTGTATCATCATGGGGATTATCACTGAAAGACTTCTTATGATTTTTAGTTGGTCCTAAGTTAAAATGGTGCCAATCTGATACCAAATATGGCTGCCATGGCAGCCATCCTGCAAATGTTATTATTGCCTCTGCTCCTGAATGGATGGTCATATCAACATGGGGTTTTCACTAAAAGACTTCTTGTGCTGTCCAGTGGGTCTTAAATGAGAATGGTGCCAATGTGACATCCAATATGACCACCACAGCAGCCATCTTGAAAATCTTGTTATCACTACTCCTGAATGGAAAGTCATATTGACATGGGCTTTACACCAGAAGACTTCTTATCATGTCTGATTGGTCCTAAATGAAATTGGTGCCGATCTGATGTCCAATATGGCTGCTACATTGGCCATCCTGAAAATCTTATCACTACTTCAGAAGAATGGGTGGTCATATCAACATGTGGTTTTCACTAGAAGACTTCTTATGATGTGTAGTTGGTCATAAATGAAAATAGTGCCAATCTGACTTTCAATATGGCCACCACAATGGCCATTTTGAAAATCTTGTTATCACTACTTCTCCTAGATGGCTGCTCATATTGACATTAGGATTTCACCAATGATGTCTAGTTGGTCCTTAATGAAAATGGTGCCAATCAGATATCCATCATGGCCACCAAGGCAGCCATCTTGAAAATCATGTTATCATTACTCCTTCAAAATGGAAAGGCATAACAACATGGGGATTTTTTCCAAAAGACTTCTTAGCATGTCTTCTTGGTCGTAAATGAAAATATTGCCAATATGACATCCAGTTGTGTCCACCACAGCAGCTAATTTGAAAATCTTGTTATTGCTGAAGAATATTATGGTTTCAACACTCAGCTTCCCATAGGATGAAAGGATATTATCTTGAATTCTTGGAAATTCTTTTCGGCCAGTAGAGCAACAGTCCCTTCAAGGGACTTGTGATGTTATTGTTTTGGATCAGGTCTGTTGCTCACCTATGGTTTGAGCAGATTTTGCTGCTTAACTAGAAAATTATGCAAAGCATGAATCTGTAACACACTTTGCATTGTACACAGATTCCTATGATCAGCAATCCATAATTTTAACATACAGGCTAGAGTAAACTAGATCCCAGTATGTCAGAACATTTGTCTACTTAGGTCTTATTGTTCTTAAACAAATAAGGCTTGTCAGTCATCTCACAATCTGATTAAAATCGAGATCTACTTTTAATTAACTTATGATAAGTAGATCTGACAGGTGCCAATGAAGGTTTCATGTTTTGCTGACCTTTGAAATTCTTGGTCCGCTTATTTTTAGTAAACTATCAGTTAAATCGCTGAATTTTATGTTTGGGCGAGTTATCATTAAAAATTATATGTTCTAAATGGCGTTTTTCACTTTCATAAATGCGAAAGCTGTAATTTGATTAGTGAATCTAAAGTAAACAGACCTAGACCATGTATCGTTGTCCATCAGATCCTCATGTCGGATATCTGATTTTTAATCAGATTGGTTACCTCATTGAATGAGCTTAATAATAGTTTCTTATTGGTTTAATGCCAGTGATGCTATAAGAGTACAATTATGGATAAACAGGGTGTTTACTTTATTGTATCATGCATGTATATCATTACTGTTTTGATATGCATTTCTGTCTTTCCTTATAAGTTTGACAGCAGAACCTGTTCTTGTATTTTTTGTCGGAGTCAGATAAACAAAGAGTAGTTCTTTTGGAAAATTTTTTTTTTTTAATGTGCGCATGCATTGACATTATTAGTTCTGATGCAACACTTGATTATTACCATATATACTCGTGTATAATCTAGGTCCAAATGCAAACAACATAGACCCTGATCTGCCGTCACATAATGCGCTGGCAGATTAGGGTCTATGTTGTTTGTTCTACTGATTAGTCCTTTCAAACTGCACAGACCCATATCTACTGGTGCATAATGCGATGGCAGATCTTGGTCTATGCAGTTGGTATTGGATTATACGCGAGTATATACGGTATTGCTGGCATCTTAGGTGCTTTTTCCTTAACCTGAACGAAAGTCCAAGTACTCAGAAGATGATAGAATTAATTTTAAATCTATTACATGCATTCTCTGTGTATGAATAATTTACATAAGGTAAGGTAACGTGTTTGCTGGCCTATAAGTCGATACTTTTTGACCTGGAAGTCTGGGCTTCGTCTTATACTCCAAATCGACTTATATATGGATTATGTCATTGAAATTGCTTTACCGTATGTTAAACCTGGCATTACAGGTCATTACACTGTACTGCATACATTAGCATGCTTTACATGATCGATTACAATACCCTATGGGAAGCCGCATTTCCCTATTGGTAGCCTCACTAATTTGATCACATCTATTGCAGGTGTCAACTGGAATGACCTGGCCAAAGCTTTAGGCATATTTAATTAGAATGACAATAAAACTGAAAAGCCATTTGGTTCTTTCTGATAATGGATATAAAAACAAGAATGAACTATTTATTCAGAAATATTAATTGATAATGGAATACAGTAATGCTCCTGTACATGAGTAAGATCACAATCATCAGGTAACACGACAATACACATTACAATCGTCCTGTAACCTTTCTCTCTCTCTCTCTCTCTCCAAAAGCTACAAGTAAAAACTGCTCTGAATGCATACGTTCTCAAACACTGACATAGCATTGTTTCATCTCTCTCTCTCTCTCTCTCTCTACATACATACACGCATTCACTAAAAACAACAAGTCTTAATGGAGTTCTTTTATTTTTTATTGTACATATAATTTGATAATGAGGTTACTGTTGCTGTAAGAATACAAGTTGCACTTATTTTTTGACAACAGGAGTTCATATCATTGCGTACAATGTACCAATAAAGAAAACATATAAATAATACATGTACAGACCATCTTAATCATTTTCCCAATAATCAGGAATAGCATAGTGATGCCATTAATATTCATGAAACCGGAAGTTACTAGCGAAAGTGACGAAGCCAAGGTGTTGATCTGGCTTCGTCTTATACTCCACATCGACTTATATATGGATGAAGGATTGAAAATTGACAAAATTATCGAATTGGACTGATAGGCCGGCAAATACGGTACTTAAAATGTTATATATGCCCTACCTTGGCTCCAAAAATTAACCCCTCAGAGTGCCAGTATTACAAATGCATTACCAGTATCGTAAAACAGCAAGAACCATGCTGTTTTTAGATATTGGATAATGCAGTGAGATAATGACACTTAGAGGGGCAGATATCTCCAGAAACGTCTTTTCTTTAAAACCTAAGTATCAAGGAAACCCCATAATAGGAATTTATAGCTGTGTGTGTGATTGATTTGTGACTCCATCGAAACTCAAACCCATCAGACCTTGTGGTAAAGCACTTTTGTGTTACCTAGATCCTCAATATTTTTTTTTTTTGCCCTGGATCTCCAGTTTTCTGGCAGTAAACAAGTGCTTGAGGTACACTTTTTAGCTCGCTCTTCGAAGTTGAGAAGACCTATTGTACTACCCATGGTGTCGGCATCAGCATCCACATATATAAAAGCATATAAATACATACAGTCTTGATCACTGCATCTCAACCATTGTTTTTTCCTAGGTCCTAGGCATCAGTTTGGAGTGGGTTTCATAGTTTCTACTCTCTGGGGAAGGGATTAATATGGTTAACTTTGTAGATATACATGTATGTGCATTATTTGTAGAGTCTTTGCTTCATTTTTGCATTTAGGTTATGACTACATAGGTTTTTTTCACCCTGTATACATACTTTTATACCTGTAATCTTGAAACTTTGTGAAATAATCATGAAACTTGGTGAGAATATGTATCTTGATGAGTACTACACCTTCATCATAAAAGCAGGGTACCATGACCCTTTTTTCATTCTTTACTAACTTTGGTTAAAGTTTGTGTTTTAAGTTTATATTTCAGGCACTTTTCATGCTGTAATCATCAAACTAGAAGATTGTATGCATCTCTGTTAGTACCACAACATTAAAACAAAAGAAGGACACTGTCATCTACATTTCATATTTACTGGCTTATGTTAAGATTTTGTGTTCAACCCATGACCACATAGTTTTTTTTTAGCTCTACTGGTTTTGCATTCACAAACCAGAAGAGCTTATGGGATGGCCTGTTGTCCGCCATCTGTCCATTAACAAAAGTTTCTTATTGCTACTTCTAAACTACATGGAGGATTGCCATGAAACTTGACACACACATTCATCCCATGGTCTAGTTGGTCCTAAATTAAAATGGTGCCACTCGGACATCCAGTATGCTTGCCACAGTGACAATCTTGATAATCTTGTTATCACTACCTTACCTGAATGGATGGCCATATCAGCATGGGGTTTTCACTGAAAGACTTTTTGGGATGTCTAGTTGGTCCTAAATGAAAATGGTGCCAATCTGACATCCAATATGGCCACCACAGCAGCCATCTTGAAAATCTTGTTATTACTATTCCTCCTGAACAGAATGTCATCTTGACATGAGGTTTTCACCAGAAAACTTCTTATGATATATAGTTGGTCATAAATGAAAATGGTGCCCAATCTGATATCCAATATGACTACAACATCAGCCATCTTGAAAATCTTGTTATCACTACTCCTAAATGGATGGTCATATCAACATGGAATTTTCACTAAAAGGCTTTTTCTGATGTCTAGTCGGTCCTAAATGAAAATGGCACTAATCTGATGTCCAATATGGTCGCCACAGTGACCACCTTGAAAATCTTGTTATCGCTAATCCTGAATGGATGGTGATATCAGCATGGGGATTTTACTAAATGACTTCTTACGATGTCTGGTTGGTCCTAAATGAAAATAGTGCTGCTCAGACATTCAGAATGGCCACCCAAGTTAAAATCTTGTTATCAGTACTCTGAATGAATGGGTCATATCAGCTTGGGGTTTTCACTGAAAGACTTCTTATGATCTCTGGTTGGTCATAAATGAAAATGGTGCCGATCTGACTTCCAATATGATTGCTACAATGGCAATCTTGAAAATCTTGTTATAGCTACTTCTTCTGGATGGCTGCTCATATCGATATTGTGCTTTCACCAAAAGACTTATGATGTCTGGTTGGTCCTAAATCTAAATGGTGCCCATCTGATATCCAGTATGGCCACCATGGCAGCCAGCTTGAAAATCTTTTTATGATTACTCTGCCAAAACGGAAAGTCATATCAACATGGGATTTCCACCAGAAGACTTCTTATATTGTTTTGTTGGCCTTAATGTTTTGTTGGTCCTAGATGAAAATGTTGCCAATCTGCCATCCAATACAGTGAAACCCCGCTATAACGCGAATTCTGATATAACGCGATCGTGGCGTGGCTCCCAAAATTTCGTATGTTCATTCACACATGAACATTTTTTTTGTGTGCGCAAAGGACGAGAAATAGTATATAAAATGTGTATATATTACAGTATCATGTTGGGGAAGAGATCGCGTATGAATTCGAGTATAATACGTTTGTGGCGTGTTTCCTGAAATTTTATATACATGTACATTTATTTTTCTCGTACACGGAAATTTTTTATTTTTTTTTTAAGTACGAGAAATAGTGTGTAAAAAGTTTATTATCATTTTGGGGAAGTGATCACGTATGAATTCGATCGTGGCGTGGCTTCTGAAATTTAACAATTTCACCAATTTCTTGAAGTGTTATGCCAAAATAAACATTATCGGAAATGTTACTTATTACTGATCCATGAGTAAACCCAGTAAGTCTTCTCTGTGTTTTGTCTTCAATTTATTATGTATACAATCATTGCTCAAACAATAGCCGACATGTTTTTCTTCTTTAACTGCATACACAACCGAACATCAGACAATGTGGTGGTTGATAAAAGATTAAATCACGATTTAATAAACATCAAAAAACGTAAGCAGCCAACACGTGCGCTGGACTTCAATTCATCCTGTATACAATCATTGCGCAAACAATAGCCGACTTATGTTTCTTCTTAAACTGCATACACAACCAAGCATTAGACAATGCGGTAGTTGATCAAAGCTTGTCATATCTGGGTGCTTATGTAGAGACTGAGCTTGGGCGGCAAGATCAAAGATTGTCATATGTGGGTGCTTAAGTAGAGACTGAGCACGGACGGCAAGATCACAGGGAGTTCAAATCATTGCATGCCACAGGCGAGAATCCGCTATGCTTCTTTACCACCTATGGCTGCCTGTGCTGAGATTTCCTCATTTTCGTGAGTACAGGTAAACAAAAATATGTCATCAGCAACATAATGTAACAATCTTCTACACATCAGTGAGAGTGCCTGTTTTATCGATTGATAGGTGACTGTGTTTGGAAGAGAAGCTTTGATTGGTTCATTCAAACAGCTTGAAAGGTCATATTGGGTCATAATGGCGAGAAAATTGTGCTCGCTGTCACAGTGATTAGTTAAGCAGGTTTAAACATATTCATGTGAAACAAGGAAATCTCAGCACAGGCAGCCACGGGTGATAAAGGAGCATAAGTGGATTGTTGCCCATGGCTTGCAATGATAACTTCTCTTGGATGGAAGGTTGTATCATCATGGGGATTATCACTGAAAGACTTCTTATGATTTTTAGTTGGTCCTAAGTTAAAATGGTGCCAATCTGATACCAAATATGGCTGCCATGGCAGCCATCCTGCAAATGTTATTATTGCCTCTGCTCCTGAATGGATGGTCATATCAACATGGGGTTTTCACTAAAAGACTTCTTGTGCTGTCCAGTGGGTCTTAAATGAGAATGGTGCCAATCTGACATCCAATATGACTACCATAGCAGCCATCTTGAAAATCTTGTTATCACTACTCCTGAATGGAAAGTCATATTGACATGGGCTTTACACCAGAAGACTTCTTATCATGTCTGGTTGGTCCTAAATGAAATTGGTGCCGATCTGATGTCCAATATGGCTGCTACATTGGCCATCCTGAAAATCTTATCACTACTTCAGAAGAATGGATGGTCATATCAACATGTGGTTTTCACTAGAAGACTTCTTATGATGTGTAGTTTGTCATAAATGAAAATAGTGCCAATCTGACTTTCAATATGGCCACCACAATGGCCATTTTGAAAATCTTGTTATCACTACTTCTCCTAGATGGCTGCTCATATTGACATTAGGATTTCACCAATGATGTCTAGTTGGTCCTTAATGAAAATGGTGCCAATCAGATATCCATCATGGCCACCAAGGCAGCCATCTTGAAAATCATGTTATCATTACTCCTTCAAAATGGAAAGGCATAACAACATGGGGATTTTTTCCAAAAGAGTTCTTAGCATGTCTTCTTGGTCGTAAATGAAAATATTGCCAATATGACATCCAGTTGTGTCCACCACAGCAGCTAATTTGAAAATCTTGTTATTGCTGAAGAATATTATGGTTTCAACACTCAGCTTCCCATAGGATGAAAGGATATTATCTTGAATTCTTGGAAATTCTTTTCGGCCAGTAGAGCAACAGTCCCTTCAAGGGACTTGTGATGTTATTGTTTTGGATCAGGTCTGTTGCTCACCTATGGTTTGAGCAGATTTTGCTGCTTAGCTAGAAAATTATGCAAAGCATGAATCTGTAACACACTTTGCATTGTACCCAGATTCCTATGATCAGCAATCCATAATTTTAACATACAGGCTAGAGTAAACTAGATCCCAGTATGTCAGAACATTTGTCTACTTAGGTCTTATTGTTCTTAAACAAATAAGGCTTGTCAGTCATCTCACAATCTGATTAAAATCGAGATCTACTTTTAATTAACTTATAATAAGTAGATCTGACAGGTGCCAATGAAGGTTTCATGTTTTGCTGACCTTTGAAATTCTTGGTCCGCTTATTTTTAGTAAACTATCAGTTAAATTGCTGAATTTTATGTTTGGGTGAGTTATTATTAAAAATTATATGTTCTAAATGGCGTTTTTCACTTTTATAAATGTGAAAGCTGTAATTTGATTAGTGAATCTAAAGGTAAACAGACCTAGACCATGTATCGTTGTCCATCAGATCCTCATGTCGGATATCTGATTTTTAATCAGATTGGTTACCTCATTGAATGAGCTTAATAATAGTTTCTTATTGGTTTAATGCCAGTGATGCTATAAGAGTACAATTATGGATAAACAGGGTGTTTACTTTATTGTATCATGCATGTATATCACTACTGTTTTGATATGCATTTCTGTCTTTCCTTATAAGTTTGACAGCAGAACCTGTTCTTGTATTTTTTGTCGGAGTCAGATAAACAAGGAGTAGTTCTTTTGGAAAAAATTTTTTTTTTTAATGTGCGCATGCATTGACATTATTAGTTCTGATGCAACACTTGATTATTACCATATATATTCGTGTGTAATCTAGGTCCAAATGCAAACAACATAGACCCTGATCTGCCGTCACATAATGCGCTGGCAGATTAGGGTCTATGTTGTTTGTTCTACTGATTAGTCCTTTCAAACTGCATAGACCCATATCTACTGGTGCATAATGCGATGGCAGATCTTGGTCTATGCAGTTGGTATTGGCTTATACGCGAGTATATACGGTATTACTGGCATCTTAGGTGCTTTTTCCTTAACCTGAACGAAAGTCCAAGCACTCAGAAGATGATAGAATTAATTTTAAATCTATTACATGCATTCTCTGTGTATGAATAATTTACCTAAGGTAAGGTAACGTGTTTGCCGGCCTATAAGTCGATACTTTTTGATCTGGAAGTCTGGGCTTCGTCTTATACTCCAAATCGACTTATATATGGATTATGTCATTGAAATTGCTTTACCGTATGTTAAACCTGGCATTAGAGGTCATTACACTGTACTGCATACATTAGCATGCTTTACATGATCGATTACAATACCCTATGGGAAGCCGCATTTCCCTATTGGTAGCCTCACTAATTTGATCACATCTATTGCAGGTGTCAACTGGAATGACCTGGCCAAAGCTGTAGGCATATTTAATTAGAATGACAATAAAACTGAAAAGCCATTTGGTTCTTTCTGATAATGGATATAAAAACAAGAATGAACTATTTATTCAGAAATATTAATTGATAATGGAATACAGTAATGCTCCTGTACATGAGTAAGATCACAATCATCAGGTAACACGACAATACACATTACAATCGTCCTGTAACCTTTCTCTCTCTCTCTCTCTCTCTCTCTCTCTCTCTCTCTCTCTCTCTCTCTCTCTCTCTCTCTCTCTCTCTCTCTCTCTCTCTCTCCAAAAGCTACAAGTAAAAACTGCTCTGAATGCATACGTTCTTAAACACTGACATGGCATTGTTTCATCTCTCTCTCTCTCTCTCTCTCTCTCTACATACATACACGCATTCACTAAAAACAACAAGTCTTAATGGAGTTCTTTTATTTTTTATTGTACATATAATTTGATAATGAGGTTACTGTTGCTGTAAGAATACAAGTTGCACTTATTTTTTGACAACAGGGGTTCATATCATTGCGTACAATGTGCCAATAAAGAATACATATAAATAATACATGTACAGACCATCTTAATCATTTTCCCAATAATCAGGAATAGCATAGTGATGCCATTAATATTCATGAAACCGGAAGTTACTAGCGAAAGTGACGAAGCCAAGGTGTTGATCTGGCTTCGTCTTATACTCCACATCGACTTATATATGGATGAAGGATTGAAAATTGACAAAATTATCGAATTGGACTGATAGGCCGGCAAATACGGTACTTAAAATGTTATATATGCCCTACCTTGGCTCCAAAAATGAACCCCTCAGAGTGCCAGTATTACAAATGCATTACCAGTATCGTAAAACAGCAAGAACCATGCTGTTTTTAGATATTGGATAATGCAGTGAGATAATGACACTTAGAGGGGCAGATATCTCCAGAGACGTCTTTTCTTTAAAACCTAAGTATCAAGGAAACCCCATAATAGGAATTTATAGCTGTGTGTGTGATTGATTTGTGACTCCATCGAAACTCAAACCCATCAGACCTTGTGGTAAAGCACTTTTGTGTTACCTAGATCCTCAATATTTTTTTTTTGCCCTGGATCTCCAGTTTTCTGGCAGTAAACAAGTGTTTGAGGTACACTTTTTAGCTCGCTCTTCGAAGTTGAGAAGACCTATTGTACTACCCATGGTGTCGGCATCAGCATCCACATATATAAAAGCATATAAATACATACAGTCTTGATCACTGCATCTCAACCATTGTTTTTTCCTAGGTCCTAGGCATCAGTTTGGAGTGGGTTTCATAGTTTCTACTCTCTGGGGAAGGGATTAATATGGTTAACTTTGTAGATATACATGTATGTGCATTATTTGTAGAGTCTTTGCTTCATTTTTGCATTTAGGTTATGACTACATAGGGTTTTTTCACCCTGTATACATACTTTTATACCTGTAATCTTGAAACTTTGTGAAATAATCATGAAACTTGGTGAGAATATGTATTTTGATGAGTACTACACCTTCATCATAAAAGCAGGGTACCATGACCCTTTTTTCATTCTTTACTAACTTTGGTTAAAGTTTGTGTTTTAAGTTTATATTTCAGGCACTTTTCATGCTGTAATCATCAAACTAGAAGATTGTATGCATCTCTGTTAGTACCACAACATTAAAACAAAAGAAGGACACTGTCATCTACATTTCATATTTACTGGCTTATGTTAAGATTTTGTGTTCAACCCATGACCACATAGTTTTTTTTTAGCTCTACTGGTTTTGCATTCACAAACCAGAAGAGCTTATGGGATGGCCTGTTGTCCGCCATCTGTCCATTAACAAAAGTTTCTTATTGCTACTTCTAAACTACATGGAAGATTGCCATGAAACTTGACACACACATTCATCCCATGGTCTAGTTGGTCCTAAATTAAAATGGTGCCACTCGGACATCCAGTATGCTTGCCACAGTGACAATCTTGATAATCTTGTTATCACTACCTTACCTGAATGGATGGCCATATCAGCATGGGGTTTTCACTGAAAGACTTTTTGGGATGTCTAGTTGGTCCTAAATGAAAATGGTGCCAATCTGACATCCAATATGGCCACCACAGCAGCCATCTTGAAAATCTTGTTATTACTATTCCTCCTGAACAGAATGTCATCTTGACATGAGGTTTTCACCAGAAAACTTCTTATGATATATAGTTGGTCATAAATGAAAATGGTGCCCAATCTTATATCCAATATGACTACAACATCAGCCATCTTGAAAATCTTGTTATCACTACTCCTAAATGGATGGTCATATCAACATGGAATTTTCACTAAAAGGCTTCTTCTGATGTCTAGTCGGTCCTAAATGAAAATGGCACTAATCTGATGTCCAATACGGTCGCCACAGTGACCACCTTGAAAATCTTGTTATCGCTACTCCTGAATGGATGGTGATATCAGCATGGGGATTTTACTAAATGACTTCTTACGATGTCTAGTTGGTCCTAAATGAAAATAGTGCTGCTCAGACATTCAGAATGGCCACCCAAGTTAAAATCTTGTTATCAGTACTCTGAATGAATGGGTAATATCAGCTTGGGGTTTTCACTGAAAGACTTCTTATGATCTCTGGTTGGTCATAAATGAAAATGGTGCCGATCTGACTTCCAATATGATTGCTACAATGGCAATCTTGAAAATCTTGTTATAGCTACTTCTTCTGGATGGCTGCTCATATCGATATTGTGCTTTCACCAAAAGACTTATGATGTCTGGTTGGTCCTAAATCTAAATGGTGCCCATCTGATATCCAGTATGGCCACCATGGCAGCCAGCTTGAAAATCTTTTTATGATTACTCTGCCAAAACGGAAAGTCATATCAACATGGGATTTCCACCAGAAGACTTCTTATATTGTTTTGTTGGCCTTAAATGATGTTTTGTTTGTCCTAGATGAAAATGTTGCCAATCTGCCATCCAATGCAGCGAAACCCCGCTATAACGCGAATTCTGATATAACGCGATCGTGGCGTGGCTCCCAAAATTTCATATGTTCATTCACACATGAACATTTTTTTTTGTGTGTGCAAAGGACGAGAAATAGTATATAAAATGTGTATATATTACAGTATCATTTTGGGGAAGAGATCGCGTATGAATTCGAGTATAATACGTTTGTGGCGTGTTTCCTGAAATTTTATATACATGTACATTTATTTTTCTCGTACACGGAAATTTTTTATTTTTTTTTTAAGTACGAGAAATAGTGTATAAAAAGTTTATTATCATTTTGGGGAAGTGATCACGTATGAATTCGATCGTGGCGTGGCTTCTGAAATTTAACAATTTCACCAATTTCTTGAAGTGTTATGCCAAAATAAACATTATCGGAAATGTTACTTATTACTGATCCATGAGTAAAGCCAGTAAGTCTTCTCTGTGTTTTGTCTTCAATTTATTATGTATACAATCATTGCTCAAACAATAGCCGACATGTTTTTCTTCTTTAACTGCATACACAACCGAGCATCAGACAATGTGGTGGTTGATAAAAGATTCTCACGATTTAATAAACATCAAAAAACTTAAGCAGCCAACACGTGCGCTGGACTTCAATTCATCCTGTATACAATCATTGCGCAAACAATAGCCGACTTATGTTTCTTCTTAAACTGCATACACAACCAAGCATTAGACAATGCGGTAGTTGATCAAAGCTTGTCATATCTGGGTGCTTATGTAGAGACTGAGCTTGGGCGGCAAGATCAAAGATTGTCATATGTGGGTGCTTAAGTAGAGACTGAGCACGGGCGGCAAGATCACGGGGAGTTCAAATCATTGCATGCCACAGGCGAGAATCCGCTATGCTTCTTTACCACCTATGGCTGCCTGTGCTGAGATTTCCTCATTTTCGTGAGTACAGGAAAACAAAAATATGTTATCAACAACATAATGTAACAATCTTCTACACATCAGTGAGAGTGCCTGTTTTATCGATTGATAGGTGACTGTGTTTGGAAGAGAAGCTTTGATTGGTTCATTCAAACAGCTTGAAAGGTCATATTGGGTCATAATGGCGAGAAAATTGTGCTCACTGTCACAGTGATTAGTTAAGCAGGTTTAAACATATTCATGTGAAACAAGGAAATCTCAGCACAGGCAGCCACGGGTGATAAAGGAGCATAAGTGGATTGTTGCCCATGGCTTGCAATGATAACTTCTCTTGGATGGAAGGTTGTATCATCATGGGGATTATCACTGAAAGACTTCTTATGATTTTTAGTTGGTCCTAAGTTAAAATGGTGCCAATCTGATACCAAATATGGCTGCCATGGCAGCCATCCTGCAAATGTTATTATTGCCTCTGCTCCTGAATGGATGGTCATATCAACATGGGGTTTTCACTAAAAGACTTCTTGTGCTGTCCAGTGGGTCTTAAATGAGAATGGTGCCAATCTGACATCCAATATGACCACCACAGCAGCCATCTTGAAAATCTTGTTATCACTACTCCTGAATGGAAAGTCATATTGACATGGGCTTTACACCAGAAGACTTCTTATCATGTCTGGTTGGTCCTAAATGAAATTGGTGCCGATCTGATGTCCAATATGGCTGCTACATTGGCCATCCTGAAAATCTTATCACTACTTCAGAAGAATGGGTGGTCATATCAACATGTGGTTTTCACTAGAAGACTTCTTATGATGTGTAGTTGGTCATAAATGAAAATAGTGCCAATCTGACTTTCAATATGGCCACCACAATGGCCATTTTGAAAATCTTGTTATCACTACTTCTCCTAGATGGCTGCTCATATTGACATTAGGATTTCACCAATGATGTCTAGTTGGTCCTTAATGAAAATGGTGCCAATCAGATATCCATCATGGCCACCAAGGCAGCCATCTTGAAAATCATGTTATCATTACTCCTTCAAAATGGAAAGGCATAACAACATGGGGATTTTTTCCAAAAGACTTCTTAGCATGTCTTCTTGGTCGTAAATGAAAATATTGCCAATATGACATCCAGTTGTGTCCACCACAGCAGCTAATTTGAAAATCTTGTTATTGCTGAAGAATATTATGGTTTCAACACTCAGCTTCCCATAGGATGAAAGGATATTATCTTGAATTCTTGGAAATTCTTTTCGGCCAGTAGAGCAACAGTCCCTTCAAGGGACTTGTGATGTTATTGTTTTGGATCAGGTCTGTTGCTCACCTATGGTTTGAGCAGATTTTGCTGCTTAACTAGAAAATTATGCAAAGCATGAATCTGTAACACACTTTGCATTGTACCCAGATTCCTATGATCAGCAATCCATAATTTTAACATACAGGCTAGAGTAAACTAGATCCCAGTATGTCAGAACATTTGTCTACTTAGGTCTTATTGTTCTTAAACAAATAAGGCTTGTCAGTCATCTCACAATCTGATTAAAATCGAGATCTACTTTTAATTAACTTATAATAAGTAGATCTGACAGGTGCCAATGAAGGTTTCATGTTTTGCTGACCTTTGAAATTCTTGGTCCGCTTATTTTTAGTAAACTATCAGTTAAATCGCTGAATTTTATGTTTGGGTGAGTTATCATTAAAAATTATATGTTCTAAATGGCGTTTTTCACTTTCATAAATGTGAAAGCTGTAATTTGATTAGTGAATCTAAAGGTAAACAGACCTAGACCATGTATCGTTGTCCATCAGATCCTCATGTCGGATATCTGATTTTTAATCAGATTGGTTACCTCATTGAATGAGCTTAATAATAGTTTCTTATTGGTTTAATGCCAGTGATGCTATAAGAGTACAATTATGGATAAACAGGGTGTTTACTTTATTGTATCATGCATGTATATCACTACTGTTTTGATATGCATTTCTGTCTTTCCTTATAAGTTTGACAGCAGAACCTGTTCTTGTATTTTTTGTCGGAGTCAGATAAACAAGGAGTAGTTCTTTTGGAAAAAAATTTTTTTTTTAATGTGCGCATGCATTGACATTATTAGTTCTGATGCAACACTTGATTATTACCATATATACTCGTGTGTAATCTAGGTCCAAATGCAAACAACATAGACCCTGATCTGCCGTCACATAATGCGCTGGCAGATTAGGGTCTATGTTGTTTGTTCTACTGATTAGTCCTTTCAAACTGCATAGACCCATATCTACTGGTGCATAATGCGATGGCAGATCTTGGTCTATGCAGTTGGTATTGGCTTATACGCGAGTATATACGGTATTACTGGCATCTTAGGTGCTTTTTCCTTAACCTGAACGAAAGTCCAAGCACTCAGAAGATGATAGAATTAATTTTAAATCTATTACATGCATTCTCTGTGTATGAATAATTTACCTAAGGTAAGGTAACGTGTTTGCCGGCCTATAAGTCGATACTTTTTGACCTGGAAGTCTGGGCTTCGTCTTATACTCCAAATCGACTTATATATGGATTATATCATTGAAATTGCTTTACCGTATGTTAAACCTGGCATTACAGGTCATTACACTGTACTGCATACATTAGCATGCTTTACATGATCGATTACAATACCCTATGGGAAGCCGCATTTCCCTATTGGTAGCCTCACTAATTTGATCACATCTATTGCAGGTGTCAACTGGAATGACCTGGCCAAAGCTGTAGGCATATTTAATTAGAATGACAATAAAACTGAAAAGCCATTTGGTTCTTTCTGATAATGGATATAAAAACAAGAATGAACTATTTATTCAGAAATATTAATTGATAATGGAATACAGTAATGCTCCTGTACATGAGTAAGATCACAATCATCAGGTAACACGACAATACACATTACAATCGTCCTGTAACCTTTCTCTCTCTCTCTCTCTCTCTCTCTCTCTCTCTCTCTCTCTCTCTCTCTCTCCAAAAGCTACAAGTAAAAACTGCTCTGAATGCATACGTTCTTAAACACTGACATGGCATTGTTTCATCTCTCTCTCTCTCTCTCTACATACATACACGCATTCACTAAAAACAACAAGTCTTAATGGAGTTCTTTTATTTTTTATTGTACATATAATTTGATAATGAGGTTACTGTTGCTGTAAGAATACAAGTTGCACTTATTTTTTGACAACAGGGGTTCATATCATTGCGTACAATGTGCCAATAAAGAATACATATAAATAATACATGTACAGACCATCTTAATCATTTTCCCAATAATCAGGAATAGCATAGTGATGCCATTAATATTCATGAAACCGGAAGTTACTAGCGAAAGTGACGAAGCCAAGGTGTTGATCTGGCTTCGTCTTATACTCCACATCGACTTATATATGGATGAAGGATTGAAAATTGACAAAATTATCGAATTGGACTGATAGGCCGGCAAATACGGTACTTAAAATGTTATATATGCCCTACCTTGGCTCCAAAAATGAACCCCTCAGAGTGCCAGTATTACAAATGCATTACCAGTATCGTAAAACAGCAAGAACCATGCTGTTTTTAGATATTGGATAATGCAGTAAGATAATGACACTTAGAGGGGCAGATATCTCCAGAGACGTCTTTTCTTTAAAACCTAAGTATCAAGGAAACCCCATAATAGGAACTTATAGCTGTGTGTGTGATTGATTTGTGACTCCATCGAAACTCAAACCCATCAGACCTTGTGGTAAAGCACTTTTGTGTTACCTAGATCCTCAATATTTTTTTTTTTGCCCTGGATCTCCAGTTTTCTGGCAGTAAACAAGTGCTTGAGGTACACTTTTTAGCTCGCTCTTCGAAGTTGAGAAGACCTATTGTACTACCCATGGTGTCGGCATCAGCATCCACATATATAAAAGCATATAAATACATACAGTCTTGATCACTGCATCTCAACCATTGTTTTTTCCTAGGTCCTAGGCATCAGTTTGGAGTGGGTTTCATAGTTTCTACTCTCTGGGGAAGGGATTAATATGGTTAACTTTGTAGATATACATGTATGTGCATTATTTGTAGAGTCTTTGCTTCATTTTTGCATTTAGGTTATGACTACATAGGGTTTTTTCACCCTGTATACATACTTTTATACCTGTAATCTTGAAACTTTGTGAAATAATCATGAAACTTGGTGAGAATATGTATTTTGATGAGTACTACACCTTCATCATAAAAGCAGGGTACCATGACCCTTTTTTCATTCTTTACTAACTTTGGTTAAAGTTTGTGTTTTAAGTTTATATTTCAGGCACTTTTCATGCTGTAATCATCAAACTAGAAGATTGTATGCATCTCTGTTAGTACCACAACATTAAAACAAAAGAAGGACACTGTCATCTACATTTCATATTTACTGGCTTATGTTAAGATTTTGTGTTCAACCCATGACCACATAGTTTTTTTTAGCTCTACTGGTTTTGCATTCACAAACCAGAAGAGCTTATGGGATGGCCTGTTGTCCGCCATCTGTCCATTAACAAAAGTTTCTTATTGCTACTTCTAAACTACATGGAAGATTGCCATGAAACTTGACACACACATTCATCCCATGGTCTAGTTGGTCCTAAATTAAAATGGTGCCACTCGGACATCCAGTATGCTTGCCACAGTGACAATCTTGATAATCTTGTTATCACTACCTTACCTGAATGGATGGCCATATCAGCATGGGGTTTTCACTGAAAGACTTTTTGGGATGTCTAGTTGGTCCTAAATGAAAATGGTGCCAATCTGACATCCAATATGGCCACCACAGCAGCCATCTTGAAAATCTTGTTATTACTATTCCTCCTGAACAGAATGTCATCTTGACATGAGGTTTTCACCAGAAAACTTCTTATGATATATAGTTGGTCATAAATGAAAATGGTGCCCAATCTTATATCCAATATGACTACAACATCAGCCATCTTGAAAATCTTGTTATCACTACTCCTAAATGGATGGTCATATCAACATGGAATTTTCACTAAAAGGCTTCTTCTGATGTCTAGTCGGTCCTAAATGAAAATGGCACTAATCTGATGTCCAATACGGTCGCCACAGTGACCACCTTGAAAATCTTGTTATCGCTACTCCTGAATGGATGGTGATATCAGCATGGGGATTTTACTAAATGACTTCTTACGATGTCTAGTTGGTCCTAAATGAAAATAGTGCTGCTCAGACATTCAGAATGGCCACCCAAGTTAAAATCTTGTTATCAGTACTCTGAATGAATGGGTAATATCAGCTTGGGGTTTTCACTGAAAGACTTCTTATGATCTCTGGTTGGTCATAAATGAAAATGGTGCCGATCTGACTTCCAATATGATTGCTACAATGGCAATCTTGAAAATCTTGTTATAGCTACTTCTTCTGGATGGCTGCTCATATCGATATTGTGCTTTCACCAAAAGACTTATGATGTCTGGTTGGTCCTAAATCTAAATGGTGCCCATCTGATATCCAGTATGGCCACCATGGCAGCCAGCTTGAAAATCTTTTTATGATTACTCTGCCAAAACGGAAAGTCATATCAACATGGGATTTCCACCAGAAGACTTCTTATATTGTTTTGTTGGCCTTAAATGATGTTTTGTTTGTCCTAGATGAAAATGTTGCCAATCTGCCATCCAATGCAGCGAAACCCCGCTATAACGCGAATTCTGATATAACGCGATCGTGGCGTGGCTCCCAAAATTTCATATGTTCATTCACACATGAACATTTTTTTTGTGTGTGCAAAGGACGAGAAATAGTATATAAAATGTGTATATATTACAGTATCATTTTGGGGAAGAGATCGCGTATGAATTCGAGTATAATACGTTTGTGGCGTGTTTCCTGAAATTTTATATACATGTACATTTATTTTTCTCGTACACGGAAATTTTTTATTTTTTTTTTAAGTACGAGAAATAGTGTATAAAAAGTTTATTATCATTTTGGGGAAGTGATCACGTGTGAATTCGATCGTGGCGTGGCTTCTGAAATTTAACAATTTCACCAATTTCTTGAAGTGTTATGCCAAAATAAACATTATCGGAAATGTTACTTATTACTGATCCATGAGTAAAGCCAGTAAGTCTTCTCTGTGTTTTGTCTTCAATTTATTATGTATACAATCATTGCTCAAACAATAGCCGACATGTTTTTCTTCTTTAACTGCATACACAACCGAGCATCAGACAATGTGGTGGTTGATAAAAGATTCTCACGATTTAATAAACATCAAAAAACTTAAGCAGCCAACACGTGCGCTGGACTTCAATTCATCCTGTATACAATCATTGCGCAAACAATAGCCGACTTATGTTTCTTCTTAAACTGCATACACAACCAAGCATTAGACAATGCGGTAGTTGATCGAAGCTTGTCATATCTGGGTGCTTATGTAGAGACTGAGCTTGGGCGGCAAGATCAAAGATTGTCATATGTGGGTGCTTAAGTAGAGATTGAGCACGGGCGGCAAGATCACGGGGAGTTCAAATCATTGCATGCCACAGGCGAGAATCCGCTATGCTTCTTTACCACCTATGGCTGCCTGTGCTGAGATTTCCTCATTTTCGTGAGTACAGGAAAACAAAAATATGTCATCAGCAACATAATGTAACAATCTTCTACACATCAGTGAGAGTGCCTGTTTTATCGATTGATGGGTGACTGTGTTTGGAAGAGAAGCTTTGATTGGTTCATTCAAACAGCTTGAAAGGTCATATTGGGTCATAATGGCGAGAAAATTGTGCTCACTGTCACAGTGATTAGTTAAGCAGGTTTAAACATATTCATGTGAAACAAGGAAATCTCAGCACAGGCAGCCCACGGGTGATAAAGGAGCATAAGTGGATTGTTGCCCATGGCTTGCAATGATAACTTCTCTTGGATGGAAGGTTGTATCATCATGGGGATTATCACTGAAAGACTTCTTATGATTTTTAGTTGGTCCTAAGTTAAAATGGTGCCAATCTGATACCAAATATGGCTGCCATGGCAGCCATCCTGCAAATGTTATTATTGCCTCTGCTCCTGAATGGATGGTCATATCAACATGGGGTTTTCACTAAAAGACTTCTTGTGCTGTCCAGTGGGTCTTAAATGAGAATGGTGCTAATCTGACATCCAATATGACCACCACAGCAGCCATCTTGAAAATCTTGTTATCACTACTCCTGAATGGAAAGTCATATTGACATGGGCTTTACACCAGAAGACTTCTTATCATGTCTGGTTGGTCCTAAATGAAATTGGTGCCGATCTGATGTCCAATATGGCTGCTACATTGGCCATCCTGAAAATCTTATCACTACTTCAGAAGAATGGGTGGTCATATCAACATGTGGTTTTCACTAGAAGACTTCTTATGATGTGTAGTTGGTCATAAATGAAAATAGTGCCAATCTGACTTTCAATATGGCCACCACAATGGCCATTTTGAAAATCTTGTTATCACTACTTCTCCTAGATGGCTGCTCATATTGACATTAGGATTTCACCAATGATGTCTAGTTGGTCCTTAATGAAAATGGTGCCAATCAGATATCCATCATGGCCACCAAGGCAGCCATCTTGAAAATCATGTTATCATTACTCCTTCAAAATGGAAAGGCATAACAACATGGGGATTTTTTCCAAAAGACTTCTTAGCATGTCTTCTTGGTCGTAAATGAAAATATTGCCAATATGACATCCAGTTGTGTCCACCAGACCAGCTAATTTGAAAATCTTGTTATTGCTGAAGAATATTATGGTTTCAACACTCAGCTTCCCATAGGATGAAAGGATATTATCTTGAATTCTTGGAAATTCTTTTCGGCCAGTAGAGCAACAGTCCCTTCAAGGGACTTGTGATGTTATTGTTTTGGATCAGGTCTGTTGCTCACCTATGGTTTGAGCAGATTTTGCTGCTTAACTAGAAAATTATGCAAAGCATGAATCTGTAACACACTTTGCATTGTACCCAGATTCCTATGATCAGCAATCCATAATTTTAACATACAGGCTAGAGTAAACTAGATCCCAGTATGTCAGAACATTTGTCTACTTAGGTCTTATTGTTCTTAAACAAATAAGGCTTGTCAGTCATCTCACAATCTGATTAAAATCGAGATCTACTTTTAATTAACTTATAATAAGTAGATCTGACAGGTGCCAATGAAGGTTTCATGTTTTGCTGACCTTTGAAATTCTTGGTCCGCTTATTTTTAGTAAACTATCAGTTAAATCGCTGAATTTTATGTTTGGGTGAGTTATCATTAAAAATTATATGTTCTAAATGGCGTTTTTCACTTTCATAAATGTGAAAGCTGTAATTTGATTAGTGAATCTAAAGGTAAACAGACCTAGACCATGTATCGTTGTCCATCAGATCCTCATGTCGGATATCTGATTTTTAATCAGATTGGTTACCTCATTGAATGAGCTTAATAATAGTTTCTTATTGGTTTAATGCCAGTGATGCTATAAGAGTACAATTATGGATAAACAGGGTGTTTACTTTATTGTATCATGCATGTATATCACTACTGTTTTGATATGCATTTCTGTCTTTCCTTATAAGTTTGACAGCAGAACCTGTTCTTGTATTTTTTGTCGGAGTCAGATAAACAAGGAGTAGTTCTTTTGGAAAAAAAATTTTTTTTTAATGTGCGCATGCATTGACATTATTAGTTCTGATGCAACACTTGATTATTACCATATATACTCGTGTGTAATCTAGGTCCAAATGCAAACAACATAGACCCTGATCTGCCGTCACATAATGCGCTGGCAGATTAGGGTCTATGTTGTTTGTTCTACTGATTAGTCCTTTCAAACTGCATAGACCCATATCTACTGGTGCATAATGCGATGGCAGATCTTGGTCTATGCAGTTGGTATTGGCTTATACGCGAGTATATACGGTATTACTGGCATCTTAGGTGCTTTTTCCTTAACCTGAACGAAAGTCCAAGCACTCAGAAGATGATAGAATTAATTTTAAATCTATTACATGCATTCTCTGTGTATGAATAATTTACCTAAGGTAAGGTAACGTGTTTGCCGGCCTATAAGTCGATACTTTTTGACCTGGAAGTCTGGGCTTCGTCTTATACTCCAAATCGACTTATATATGGATTATATCATTGAAATTGCTTTACCGTATGTTAAACCTGGCATTACAGGTCATTACACTGTACTGCATACATTAGCATGCTTTACATGATCGATTACAATACCCTATGGGAAGCCGCATTTCCCTATTGGTAGCCTCACTAATTTGATCACATCTATTGCAGGTGTCAACTGGAATGACCTGGCCAAAGCTGTAGGCATATTTAATTAGAATGACAATAAAACTGAAAAGCCATTTGGTTCTTTCTGATAATGGATATAAAAACAAGAATGAACTATTTATTCAGAAATATTAATTGATAATGGAATACAGTAATGCTCCTGTACATGAGTAAGATCACAATCATCAGGTAACACGACAATACACATTACAATCGTCCTGTAACCTTTCTCTCTCTCTCTCTCTCTCTCTCTCTCTCTCCAAAAGCTACAAGTAAAAACTGCTCTGAATGCATACGTTCTTAAACACTGACATGGCATTGTTTCATCTCTCTCTCTCTCTCTCTACATACATACACGCATTCACTAAAAACAACAAGTCTTAATGGAGTTCTTTTATTTTTTATTGTACATATAATTTGATAATGAGGTTACTGTTGCTGTAAGAATACAAGTTGCACTTATTTTTTGACAACAGGGGTTCATATCATTGCGTACAATGTGCCAATAAAGAATACATATAAATAATACATGTACAGACCATCTTAATCATTTTCCCAATAATCAGGAATAGCATAGTGATGCCATTAATATTCATGAAACCGGAAGTTACTAGCGAAAGTGACGAAGCCAAGGTGTTGATCTGGCTTCGTCTTATACTCCACATCGACTTATATATGGATGAAGGATTGAAAATTGACAAAATTATCGAATTGGACTGATAGGCCGGCAAATACGGTACTTAAAATGTTATATATGCCCTACCTTGGCTCCAAAAATGAACCCCTCAGAGTGCCAGTATTACAAATGCATTACCAGTATCGTAAAACAGCAAGAACCATGCTGTTTTTAGATATTGGATAATGCAGTGAGATAATGACACTTAGAGGGGCAGATATCTCCAGAGACGTCTTTTCTTTAAAACCTAAGTATCAAGGAAACCCCATAATAGGAACTTATAGCTGTGTGTGTGATTGATTTGTGACTCCATCGAAACTCAAACCCATCAGACCTTGTGGTAAAGCACTTTTGTGTTACCTAGATCCTCAATATTTTTTTTTTTGCCCTGGATCTCCAGTTTTCTGGCAGTAAACAAGTGCTTGAGGTACACTTTTTAGCTCGCTCTTCGAAGTTGAGAAGACCTATTGTACTACCCATGGTGTCGGCATCAGCATCCACATATATAAAAGCATATAAATACATACAGTCTTGATCACTGCATCTCAACCATTGTTTTTTCCTAGGTCCTAGGCATCAGTTTGGAGTGGGTTTCATAGTTTCTACTCTCTGGGGAAGGGATTAATATGGTTAACTTTGTAGATATACATGTATGTGCATTATTTGTAGAGTCTTTGCTTCATTTTTGCATTTAGGTTATGACTACATAGGGTTTTTTCACCCTGTATACATACTTTTATACCTGTAATCTTGAAACTTTGTGAAATAATCATGAAACTTGGTGAGAATATGTATTTTGATGAGTACTACACCTTCATCATAAAAGCAGGGTACCATGACCCTTTTTTCATTCTTTACTAACTTTGGTTAAAGTTTGTGTTTTAAGTTTATATTTCAGGCACTTTTCATGCTGTAATCATCAAACTAGAAGATTGTATGCATCTCTGTTAGTACCACAACATTAAAACAAAAGAAGGACACTGTCATCTACATTTCATATTTACTGGCTTATGTTAAGATTTTGTGTTCAACCCATGACCACATAGTTTTTTTTAGCTCTACTGGTTTTGCATTCACAAACCAGAAGAGCTTATGGGATGGCCTGTTGTCCGCCATCTGTCCATTAACAAAAGTTTCTTATTGCTACTTCTAAACTACATGGAAGATTGCCATGAAACTTGACACACACATTCATCCCATGGTCTAGTTGGTCCTAAATTAAAATGGTGCCACTCGGACATCCAGTATGCTTGCCACAGTGACAATCTTGATAATCTTGTTATCACTACCTTACCTGAATGGATGGCCATATCAGCATGGGGTTTTCACTGAAAGACTTTTTGGGATGTCTAGTTGGTCCTAAATGAAAATGGTGCCAATCTGACATCCAATATGGCCACCACAGCAGCCATCTTGAAAATCTTGTTATTACTATTCCTCCTGAACAGAATGTCATCTTGACATGAGGTTTTCACCAGAAAACTTCTTATGATATATAGTTGGTCATAAATGAAAATGGTGCCCAATCTTATATCCAATATGACTACAACATCAGCCATCTTGAAAATCTTGTTATCACTACTCCTAAATGGATGGTCATATCAACATGGAATTTTCACTAAAAGGCTTCTTCTGATGTCTAGTCGGTCCTAAATGAAAATGGCACTAATCTGATGTCCAATACGGTCGCCACAGTGACCACCTTGAAAATCTTGTTATCGCTACTCCTGAATGGATGGTGATATCAGCATGGGGATTTTACTAAATGACTTCTTACGATGTCTAGTTGGTCCTAAATGAAAATAGTGCTGCTCAGACATTCAGAATGGCCACCCAAGTTAAAATCTTGTTATCAGTACTCTGAATGAATGGGTAATATCAGCTTGGGGTTTTCACTGAAAGACTTCTTATGATCTCTGGTTGGTCATAAATGAAAATGGTGCCGATCTGACTTCCAATATGATTGCTACAATGGCAATCTTGAAAATCTTGTTATAGCTACTTCTTCTGGATGGCTGCTCATATCGATATTGTGCTTTCACCAAAAGACTTATGATGTCTGGTTGGTCCTAAATCTAAATGGTGCCCATCTGATATCCAGTATGGCCACCATGGCAGCCAGCTTGAAAATCTTTTTATGATTACTCTGCCAAAACGGAAAGTCATATCAACATGGGATTTCCACCAGAAGACTTCTTATATTGTTTTGTTGGCCTTAAATGATGTTTTGTTTGTCCTAGATGAAAATGTTGCCAATCTGCCATCCAATGCAGCGAAACCCCGCTATAACGCGAATTCTGATATAACGCGATCGTGGCGTGGCTCCCAAAATTTCATATGTTCATTCACACATGAACATTTTTTTTGTGTGTGCAAAGGACGAGAAATAGTATATAAAATGTGTATATATTACAGTATCATTTTGGGGAAGAGATCGCGTATGAATTCGAGTATAATACGTTTGTGGCGTGTTTCCTGAAATTTTATATACATGTACATTTATTTTTCTCGTACACGGAAATTTTTTATTTTTTTTTTAAGTACGAGAAATAGTGTATAAAAAGTTTATTATCATTTTGGGGAAGTGATCACGTGTGAATTCGATCGTGGCGTGGCTTCTGAAATTTAACAATTTCACCAATTTCTTGAAGTGTTATGCCAAAATAAACATTATCGGAAATGTTACTTATTACTGATCCATGAGTAAAGCCAGTAAGTCTTCTCTGTGTTTTGTCTTCAATTTATTATGTATACAATCATTGCTCAAACAATAGCCGACATGTTTTTCTTCTTTAACTGCATACACAACCGAGCATCAGACAATGTGGTGGTTGATAAAAGATTCTCACGATTTAATAAACATCAAAAAACTTAAGCAGCCAACACGTGCGCTGGACTTCAATTCATCCTGTATACAATCATTGCGCAAACAATAGCCGACTTATGTTTCTTCTTAAACTGCATACACAACCAAGCATTAGACAATGCGGTAGTTGATCGAAGCTTGTCATATCTGGGTGCTTATGTAGAGACTGAGCTTGGGCGGCAAGATCAAAGATTGTCATATGTGGGTGCTTAAGTAGAGATTGAGCACGGGCGGCAAGATCACGGGGAGTTCAAATCATTGCATGCCACAGGCGAGAATCCGCTATGCTTCTTTACCACCTATGGCTGCCTGTGCTGAGATTTCCTCATTTTCGTGAGTACAGGAAAACAAAAATATGTCATCAGCAACATAATGTAACAATCTTCTACACATCAGTGAGAGTGCCTGTTTTATCGATTGATGGGTGACTGTGTTTGGAAGAGAAGCTTTGATTGGTTCATTCAAACAGCTTGAAAGGTCATATTGGGTCATAATGGCGAGAAAATTGTGCTCACTGTCACAGTGATTAGTTAAGCAGGTTTAAACATATTCATGTGAAACAAGGAAATCTCAGCACAGGCAGCCCACGGGTGATAAAGGAGCATAAGTGGATTGTTGCCCATGGCTTGCAATGATAACTTCTCTTGGATGGAAGGTTGTATCATCATGGGGATTATCACTGAAAGACTTCTTATGATTTTTAGTTGGTCCTAAGTTAAAATGGTGCCAATCTGATACCAAATATGGCTGCCATGGCAGCCATCCTGCAAATGTTATTATTGCCTCTGCTCCTGAATGGATGGTCATATCAACATGGGGTTTTCACTAAAAGACTTCTTGTGCTGTCCAGTGGGTCTTAAATGAGAATGGTGCTAATCTGACATCCAATATGACCACCACAGCAGCCATCTTGAAAATCTTGTTATCACTACTCCTGAATGGAAAGTCATATTGACATGGGCTTTACACCAGAAGACTTCTTATCATGTCTGGTTGGTCCTAAATGAAATTGGTGCCGATCTGATGTCCAATATGGCTGCTACATTGGCCATCCTGAAAATCTTATCACTACTTCAGAAGAATGGGTGGTCATATCAACATGTGGTTTTCACTAGAAGACTTCTTATGATGTGTAGTTGGTCATAAATGAAAATAGTGCCAATCTGACTTTCAATATGGCCACCACAATGGCCATTTTGAAAATCTTGTTATCACTACTTCTCCTAGATGGCTGCTCATATTGACATTAGGATTTCACCAATGATGTCTAGTTGGTCCTTAATGAAAATGGTGCCAATCAGATATCCATCATGGCCACCAAGGCAGCCATCTTGAAAATCATGTTATCATTACTCCTTCAAAATGGAAAGGCATAACAACATGGGGATTTTTTCCAAAAGACTTCTTAGCATGTCTTCTTGGTCGTAAATGAAAATATTGCCAATATGACATCCAGTTGTGTCCACCAGACCAGCTAATTTGAAAATCTTGTTATTGCTGAAGAATATTATGGTTTCAACACTCAGCTTCCCATAGGATGAAAGGATATTATCTTGAATTCTTGGAAATTCTTTTCGGCCAGTAGAGCAACAGTCCCTTCAAGGGACTTGTGATGTTATTGTTTTGGATCAGGTCTGTTGCTCACCTATGGTTTGAGCAGATTTTGCTGCTTAACTAGAAAATTATGCAAAGCATGAATCTGTAACACACTTTGCATTGTACCCAGATTCCTATGATCAGCAATCCATAATTTTAACATACAGGCTAGAGTAAACTAGATCCCAGTATGTCAGAACATTTGTCTACTTAGGTCTTATTGTTCTTAAACAAATAAGGCTTGTCAGTCATCTCACAATCTGATTAAAATCGAGATCTACTTTTAATTAACTTATAATAAGTAGATCTGACAGGTGCCAATGAAGGTTTCATGTTTTGCTGACCTTTGAAATTCTTGGTCCGCTTATTTTTAGTAAACTATCAGTTAAATCGCTGAATTTTATGTTTGGGTGAGTTATCATTAAAAATTATATGTTCTAAATGGCGTTTTTCACTTTCATAAATGTGAAAGCTGTAATTTGATTAGTGAATCTAAAGGTAAACAGACCTAGACCATGTATCGTTGTCCATCAGATCCTCATGTCGGATATCTGATTTTTAATCAGATTGGTTACCTCATTGAATGAGCTTAATAATAGTTTCTTATTGGTTTAATGCCAGTGATGCTATAAGAGTACAATTATGGATAAACAGGGTGTTTACTTTATTGTATCATGCATGTATATCACTACTGTTTTGATATGCATTTCTGTCTTTCCTTATAAGTTTGACAGCAGAACCTGTTCTTGTATTTTTTGTCGGAGTCAGATAAACAAGGAGTAGTTCTTTTGGAAAAAAATTTTTTTTTTAATGTGCGCATGCATTGACATTATTAGTTCTGATGCAACACTTGATTATTACCATATATACTCGTGTGTAATCTAGGTCCAAATGCAAACAACATAGACCCTGATCTGCCGTCACATAATGCGCTGGCAGATTAGGGTCTATGTTGTTTGTTCTACTGATTAGTCCTTTCAAACTGCATAGACCCATATCTACTGGTGCATAATGCGATGGCAGATCTTGGTCTATGCAGTTGGTATTGGCTTATACGCGAGTATATACGGTATTACTGGCATCTTAGGTGCTTTTTCCTTAACCTGAACGAAAGTCCAAGCACTCAGAAGATGATAGAATTAATTTTAAATCTATTACATGCATTCTCTGTGTATGAATAATTTACCTAAGGTAAGGTAACGTGTTTGCCGGCCTATAAGTCGATACTTTTTGATCTGGAAGTCTGGGCTTCGTCTTATACTCCAAATCGACTTATATATGGATTATATCATTGAAATTGCTTTACCGTATGTTAAACCTGGCATTACAGGTCATTACACTGTACTGCATACATTAGCATGCTTTACATGATCGATTACAATACCCTATGGGAAGCCGCATTTCCCTATTGGTAGCCTCACTAATTTGATCACATCTATTGCAGGTGTCAACTGGAATGACCTGGCCAAAGCTGTAGGCATATTTAATTAGAATGACAATAAAACTGAAAAGCCATTTGGTTCTTTCTGATAATGGATATAAAAACAAGAATGAACTATTTATTCAGAAATATTAATTGATAATGGAATACAGTAATGCTCCTGTACATGAGTAAGATCACAATCATCAGGTAACACGACAATACACATTACAATCGTCCTGTAACCTTTCTCTCTCTCTCTCTCTCCAAAAGCTACAAGTAAAAACTGCTCTGAATGCATACGTTCTTAAACACTGACATAGCATTGTTTCATCTCTCTCTCTCTCTCTCTCTCTCTCTCTCTCTCTCTCTCTACATACATACACGCATTCACTAAAAACAACAAGTCTTAATGGAGTTCTTTTATTTTTTATTGTACATATAATTTGATAATGAGGTTACTGTTGCTGTAAGAATACAAGTTGCACTTATTTTTTGACAACAGGGGTTCATATCATTGCGTACAATGTGCCAATAAAGAATACATATAAATAATACATGTACAGACCATCTTAATCATTTTCCCAATAATCAGGAATAGCATAGTGATGCCATTAATATTCATGAAACCGGAAGTTACTAGCGAAAGTGACGAAGCCAAGGTGTTGATCTGGCTTCGTCTTATACTCCACATCGACTTATATATGGATGAAGGATTGAAAATTGACAAAATTATCGAATTGGACTGATAGGCCGGCAAATACGGTACTTAAAATGTTATATATGCCCTACCTTGGCTCCAAAAATGAACCCCTCAGAGTGCCAGTATTACAAATGCATTACCAGTATCGTAAAACAGCAAGAACCATGCTGTTTTTAGATATTGGATAATGCAGTGAGATAATGACACTTAGAGGGGCAGATATCTCCAGAAACGTCTTTTCTTTAAAACCTAAGTATCAAGGAAACCCCATAATAGGAATTTATAGCTGTGTGTGTGATTGATTTGTGACTCCATCGAAACTCAAACCCATCAGACCTTGTGGTAAAGCACTTTTGTGTTACCTAGATCCTCAATATTTTTTTTTTTGCCCTGGATCTCCAGTTTTCTGGCAGTAAACAAGTGTTTGAGGTACACTTTTTAGCTCGCTCTTCGAAGTTGAGAAGACCTATTGTACTACCCATGGTGTCAGCATCAGCATCCACATATATAAAAGCATATAAATACATACAGTCTTGATCACTGCATCTCAACCATTGTTTTTTCCTAGGTCCTAGGCATCAGTTTGGAGTGGGTTTCATAGTTTCTACTCTCTGGGGAAGGGATTAATATGGTTAACTTTGTAGATATACATGTATGTGCATTATTTGTAGAGTCTTTGCTTCATTTTTGCATTTAGGTTATGACTACATAGGGTTTTTTCACCCTGTATACATACTTTTATACCTGTAATCTTGAAACTTTGTGAAATAATCATGAAACTTGGTGAGAATATGTATTTTGATGAGTACTACACCTTCATCATAAAAGCAGGGTACCATGACCCTTTTTTCATTCTTTACTAACTTTGGTTAAAGTTTGTGTTTTAAGTTTATATTTCAGGCACTTTTCATGCTGTAATCATCAAACTAGAAGATTGTATGCATCTCTGTTAGTACCACAACATTAAAACAAAAGAAGGACACTGTCATCTACATTTCATATTTACTGGCTTATGTTAAGATTTTGTGTTCAACCCATGACCACATAGTTTTTTTTTAGCTCTACTGGTTTTGCATTCACAAACCAGAAGAGCTTATGGGATGGCCTGTTGTCCGCCATCTGTCCATTAACAAAAGTTTCTTATTGCTACTTCTAAACTACATGGAAGATTGCCATGAAACTTGACACACACATTCATCCCATGGTCTAGTTGGTCCTAAATTAAAATGGTGCCACTCGGACATCCAGTATGCTTGCCACAGTGACAATCTTGATAATCTTGTTATCACTACCTTACCTGAATGGATGGCCATATCAGCATGGGGTTTTCACTGAAAGACTTTTTGGGATGTCTAGTTGGTCCTAAATGAAAATGGTGCCAATCTGACATCCAATATGGCCACCACAGCAGCCATCTTGAAAATCTTGTTATTACTATTCCTCCTGAACAGAATGTCATCTTGACATGAGGTTTTCACCAGAAAACTTCTTATGATATATAGTTGGTCATAAATGAAAATGGTGCCCAATCTTATATCCAATATGACTACAACATCAGCCATCTTGAAAATCTTGTTATCACTACTCCTAAATGGATGGTCATATCAACATGGAATTTTCACTAAAAGGCTTCTTCTGATGTCTAGTCGGTCCTAAATGAAAATGGCACTAATCTGATGTCCAATACGGTCGCCACAGTGACCACCTTGAAAATCTTGTTATCGCTACTCCTGAATGGATGGTGATATCAGCATGGGGATTTTACTAAATGACTTCTTACGATGTCTAGTTGGTCCTAAATGAAAATAGTGCTGCTCAGACATTCAGAATGGCCACCCAAGTTAAAATCTTGTTATCAGTACTCTGAATGAATGGGTAATATCAGCTTGGGGTTTTCACTGAAAGACTTCTTATGATCTCTGGTTGGTCATAAATGAAAATGGTGCCGATCTGACTTCCAATATGATTGCTACAATGGCAATCTTGAAAATCTTGTTATAGCTACTTCTTCTGGATGGCTGCTCATATCGATATTGTGCTTTCACCAAAAGACTTATGATGTCTGGTTGGTCCTAAATCTAAATGGTGCCCATCTGATATCCAGTATGGCCACCATGGCAGCCAGCTTGAAAATCTTTTTATGATTACTCTGCCAAAACGGAAAGTCATATCAACATGGGATTTCCACCAGAAGACTTCTTATATTGTTTTGTTGGCCTTAAATGATGTTTTGTTTGTCCTAGATGAAAATGTTGCCAATCTGCCATCCAATGCAGCGAAACCCCGCTATAACGCGAATTCTGATATAACGCGATCGTGGCGTGGCTCCCAAAATTTCATATGTTCATTCACACATGAACATTTTTTTTGTGTGTGCAAAGGACGAGAAATAGTATATAAAATGTGTATATATTACAGTATCATTTTGGGGAAGAGATCGCGTATGAATTCGAGTATAATACGTTTGTGGCGTGTTTCCTGAAATTTATATACATGTACATTTATTTTTCTCGTACACGGAAATTTTTTTATTTTTTTTTTAAGTACGAGAAATAGTGTATAAAAAGTTTATTATCATTTTGGGGAAGTGATCACGTATGAATTCGATCGTGGCGTGGCTTCTGAAATTTAACAATTTCACCAATTTCTTGAAGTGTTATGCCAAAATAAACATTATCGGAAATGTTACTTATTACTGATCCATGAGTAAAGCCAGTAAGTCTTCTCTGTGTTTTGTCTTCAATTTATTATGTATACAATCATTGCTCAAACAATAGCCGACATGTTTTTCTTCTTTAACTGCATACACAACCGAGCATCAGACAATGTGGTGGTTGATAAAAGATTCTCACGATTTAATAAACATCAAAAAACTTAAGCAGCCAACACGTGCGCTGGACTTCAATTCATCCTGTATACAATCATTGCGCAAACAATAGCCGACTTATGTTTCTTCTTAAACTGCATACACAACCAAGCATTAGACAATGCGGTAGTTGATCAAAGCTTGTCATATCTGGGTGCTTATGTAGAGACTGAGCTTGGGCGGCAAGATCAAAGATTGTCATATGTGGGTGCTTAAGTAGAGACTGAGCACGGGCGGCAAGATCACGGGGAGTTCAAATCATTGCATTGCCACAGGCGAGAATCCGCTATGCTTCTTTACCACCTATGGCTGCCTGTGCTGAGATTTCCTCATTTTCGTGAGTACAGGAAAACAAAAATATGTCATCAACAACAATAATGTAACAATCTTCTACACATCAGTGAGAGTGCCTGTTTTATCGATTGATAGGTGACTGTGTTTGGAAGAGAAGCTTTGATTGGTTCATTCAAACAGCTTGAAAGGTCATATGGGTCATAATGGCGAGAAAATTGTGCTCACTGTCACAGTGATTAGTTAAGCAGGTTTAAACATATTCATGTGAAACAAGGAAATCTCAGCACAGGCAGCCACGGGTGATAAAGGAGCATAAGTGGATTGTTGCCCATGGCTTGCAATGATAACTTCTCTTGGATGGAAGGTTGTATCATCATGGGGATTATCACTGAAAGACTTCTTATGATTTTTAGTTGTCCTAAGTTAAAATGGTGCCAATCTGATACCAAATATGGCTGCCATGGCAGCCATCCTGCAAATGTTATTATTGCCTCTGCTCCTGAATGGATGGTCATATCAACATGGGGTTTTCACTAAAAGACTTCTTGTGCTGTCCAGTGGGTCTTAAATGAGAATGGTGCCAATCTGACATCCATATGACCACCACAGCAGCCATCTTGAAAATCTTGTTATCACTACTCCTGAATGGAAAGTCATATTGACATGGCTTTACACCTGAAGACTTCTTATCATGTCTGGTTGGTCCTAAATGAAATTGGTGCCGATCTGATGTCCAATATGGCTGCTACATTGGCCATCCTGAAAATCTTATCACTACTTCAGAAGAATGGGGTGGTCATATCAACATGTGGTTTTCACTAGAAGACTTCTTATGATGTGTAAGTTGGTCATAAATGAAAATAGTGCCAATCTGACTTTCAATATGGCCACCACAATGGCCATTTTGAAAATCTTTGTTATCACTACTTCTCCTAGATGGCTGCTCATATTGACATTAGGATTTCACCAATGATGATCTAGTTGGTCCTTAATGAAAAATGGTGCCAATCAGATATCCATCATGGCCACCAAGGCAGCCCATCTTGAAAATCATGTTATCATTACTCCTTCAAAATGGAAAGGCATAACAACACATGGGGGATTTTTTCCAAAAGACTTCTTAGCATGTCTTCTTGGGTCGTAAATGAAAATATTGCCAATATGACATCCAGGTTGTGTCCACCAGACACAGCTAATTTGAAAATCTTGTTATTGCTGAAGATATTATGGTTTTCAACACTCAGCTTCCATAGGATGAAAGGATATTATCTTGAATTCTTGGAAATTCTTTTCGGCCAGTAGAGCAACAGGCCCCTTCAAGGGACTTGTGATGTTATTGTTTTGGATCAGGTCTGTTGCTCACCCTATGGTTTGAGCAGATTTTGCTGCTTAACTAGAAAATTATGCAAAGCATGAATCTGTAACACACTTTGCATTGTACCCAGATTCCTATGATCAGCAATCCATAATTTTAACATACAGGCTAGAGTAAACTAGATCCCAGTATGTCAGAACATTTGTCTACTTAGGTCTTATTGTTCTTAAACAAATAAGGCTTGTCAGTCATCTCACAATCTGATTAAATCGAGATCTACTTTTAATTAACTGATAATAAGTAGATCTGACAGGTGCCAATGAAGA
>JAQPZY010000385.1:0-144685 GCA_029931535.1 Margaritifera margaritifera | reverse complement strand
TTTAGGTGAAGTAAATCTTGACCAATCAGATGTTGTGTAACGACATTATCGTGCATCATATAATGAGAAATATACATAACCACAGCATTCGCATATGTGTGAATTGGTATTGTTACCACATAAAATCAAATTCTGATGGTAAGTTGGCAACATTTTTCCTGATGAAAAGTAATTGCATACTTACTGCAAATATCTTGCGCGGCGTCTTCCCTTTAGCGTGACAACGTATCAAATCTTGAAAATACCGGCGAACATGGGTAATATTGCCTGCCCAGAAGAAAAATCACAAAATAATTAGCATTCTCTATCTCTTAACTTCTCAGAGGTCTGACTCATACGGCAGTGTAAGAAACTCATTGAAAGGGAAGCTTAGTAAATATCTAAATAAGCCTAAATTACTGATATGTTTCATTGGAATGCGGACACTATTAAGAAATCGAGGGTTAGGTGTGGAACTGCAACATAATATGTTTATGATTTTTACCCATTTAGTATCAAACTGACATCGGGTACCTGTGTAAAAAACGAACTAGCTTCCTTTGCGACATGTTCCAGCTAGTAGGTACATTAGGCACAAGTTATCTATAATTGACGCACGCTAATTGTTCAGCGATGTTGAACTTCAACGCTTATTAACGATAGAAAATGGATTCAGATTCTCAAGGCGCAAGAGTTAAGCCAATTGGTTATGAAAAGTTGTGTAATTGTATTAACCGTGCCCTCCATTAAAAGTTGGTGGGTTATGCTTCTGTGGATAATTTCTGGATGTGTCATGGACCAGCTTCTTTGTCACCCAAACAGATCCGTGAGACCGATTCCCCTTGTGTAGACCTTTCAGTCTCCTCCGCCACACTAAGGCCACAGATCTAACAATGTTGTGAGATAAAATTACATTTTTTGTTTTGGACGATCTGTTTGGGCCATGTTCCTATCCTTCCATATTATAGACCAACAATCTCAAAGACCAGCTGAAACAGGACAAAGTAGCATCAAACAAAACATCAGATTCAAACATATACTGCTGCAAATACAGGCACTGCCAAATTTGCAAACATATGCCCGAGACTAAGAAGTTCAGAAGTTCGTCGACAGGTGTTAGCTTCACTGTTAATCAAAAGTTAAAATGTCGAACTAAACATGTGATCTATTTCCTGACATGCAATATCTAAGTCACTCAACCCATTGATTTAAAAGAACAAACCGAAGAACCTCCAAGAGCCACATTCCCACCAAAATCAACCGCTGAACTCAATAGCTTCATAGATCTTCTAGCCAGTTATCATCTATTGGTTATCCACTCGTTTCCATACATATTCCCATTTGTTACAGTAAACACACTAGGCATTGTATGAGTTCTTCCAAGGAAACAAAACACATTTCAGTTGTTTATTCTTCTTGTAACCAAAAATGAATGAAATGGGTGGGTTGGTGGTGGGGGGGGGGGAGAAAGCTTAAGTCACCAACAACTGGAATTTATATTGTTCCAGTTCTGAACATATATTTTAATTAACACTCCTCCCCATCGGACAGAGTGGTAATATATTTTTTTAGCTCCGGCTAGTACAATTTACCTAGATTTCTTACGCACGCCGCTAGTAGCCCCATCTGTGTTCACTCACTACTTGTTTACCAAACACTGCAATTCAAGCGGCTAACTTATACAGGCGGTCGAGCCATGCAGTACAATGAACCTGTCGAAAAGGTCTCCTTTTATAAAGCGGTCACCTGATCTCAACCCATTATAATTCCCACCAGCCATTTTTGTATATAAAAAACAGGTATATATACAACGGCCATCTGCATTTCGCGGTCAGCCAGTGTGCAGGAAATAATTGGACATCTTCATCTATGTTACTGCATTGTGCTCCGTTCATGTTATAATTACTTTTAAATTGATTTTCGTCACTTTTCCAATTTAATAAGACGAATCTGTCAAATTGTCCAGTAAGAGAGGAAACATTATTAACACAACCCACCTTCTTACACTATCAAACTATAATCGTTGTCGAGAAAGGTTAATCCCCGAGGAGAGATACGAAGTTAGATCACTTTTCATTAGGGGTCAGCGGTATCAAGAATTGCAATACTTGTTTGTAATGGCAGGCAACATCAGAGGGTCGGAAAATGTAGGGGCCGAATACTTGAGTTACTTTTTTGTAAAGCCAGGCAACGTTTCGGCTCATGTGTTCCTTACAATCACTATACTATCTCAGATCTTCCACATAAGAAGACTATATTTTGAACATAACTTTTGGAAGAAAATGACAAACTGCTTGTATTGTTTTATTTATATTTAATAATGTTCTTAACTAAATCTATTGACAACATAATTACTACTACCAATAATAATAATAATAATACAATTCATAAATGGTATTGACGTATGGTATTTCTTCAAAAAAACAATTTTGGAAGTGTGAACCTGCATATACTTGGTCACCTGTGTACATACTGTCATTGTGTTTCTTTTTACAATTAGTGGATGATATTAATAGGCCCTGTTTGTCTTTCAAGCATTGGCGGATAAAAAACGAATAAATAAATAAAGATAGAAAGAAAGAAAAAAATAGTGGCGATCGAAATATGTGTTCACGTAAATCCTGAGAGAGAGAGAGAGAGAAGAGGAGAGAGAGAGAGAGAGAGAGATGCGAGAAGAACTAGACATGTGAGAGAAGATAATCTAAAGTAGCAATGCATTACTACACATATTTACTTACGTATTTTTACAGTTGTTAAATCATCGTTTTTCAAGTAATTGTAGTGTTTCTAAATGCTAGGTTTTCTGTCAATAATATGGATCAACATAAGAAGTGAGAGATTTAGAGGAAAATTTTTAAAATATGATATTCACCTTCGACCTCATTATTTACACAAAGTTCACGTTTCCGTTCATGCCGTTCGTTTCCTACATGACTACCAGTCGCAATACATAATGGGTGTGATGAAAACCTTAATTTACTTAAAGCCTTTTGTGGTTGTCATTAGTAATTATTCTAAGATAGAAAGCAGTTTCGAAGATATCTTCGATATCTTTATACATATATGAAGTTTTCGAAGCAACTGCTAAACTCCAGTCAGAAAGAAATATATATTTTAGTCTGTGGTTAAAAAGCGCTAAACAAGACGTTATCTCGACTGAATTAGTGTAATACCAGACTTCTCCAAAGCCTGAAAATCAATAGCATAAGTTATCACATTAGAAACCCAATTTTAATAATTCTTCTTTCCAACGGTAAGCATTAATTGGTATATTTTTCGAAGATTAAAAGTTTTGGTATTTACCAGTTTGATCCAATACATAATGATGCGCACATATCTATTTAGATAATGTTGTTATCGGCCCCAACTCTCCATATACAAACATATGGTTGCTAGAAAGTTAACGTATAGTAACAACTTGCAATATCTTCAATGTACCACGTTCTATATTGTCTGCTTTCAAAATTCCTGCAAATTTAATAGCAATAAGACAAAATTGGAGATACAAAATAATCAAATAAATCACACATTATATTCAAGGACATGGTAGATTATTAAGTATTCTTCAGAAGTACGTTCATTGCTTTGACACCTTTGCCAGCAATAGTACCTATAGCACATCGAAACAAGCGTCTGTTGGTAAAACAAGTCCTAAATAATTAAAATTATCCTCAATATCTAAAAACACATCTCCGTATTTGAAGAAAACCGTATCATTTTCGTTCTCTTTTGTTAAAAAACAATACCTTTGTTTCATCAATATTTACAAATTTATTCTATCTTATAGCGTATTTATGTAAACTTATCTAACGATGCTTGTAGACCATCTGATGTCTATGAAAATATCACCGTATCATCAGCAAACAATAACAGATACAAAGATTTTCTTCTAAAATGATACCCACCTCTATATTAGATTGTAATGAAACTTCCAGATCGTTAATATAAGGAAAAAAAACAGAAATAAAGAGCGGCTTTTTCCTTGAAGAAGCCCATGTGAACAATCGAAATAGTCTGTGTGGTAGTTTAAGTGCTTTACACATGACTGCACTAAGCTGTAAATAGATTTTATTACTGTTAAAATTCTCCTAATCAATCCGGATTTTATTAATTTTTTGTCATAGACTTGTCCATATCTACATACTCAAATGCCTTTTTTAAAATGCATAAGGAGCAAAAAGCGTTTTGTTGTCATCGAGTAGCTTTTGGATCAAAACATTTAATATAACAATTTAATATAAAAATGGCGTTTACTGTACTATTATTCTTCTTAGTACCAAATTGTGCATCAGTAATAATATCATATTTAATAGCCCAAGAGGAGAGTCTTTGATTTAATATGCAAGTGAAAACTTTCCCAATACAGCTAAGCAGTGTTAGTCCTCTATAATTATTTGTATCGGACTGATCACCTTTTTTTAAATATAATATGACCCTGGCTCCAATTGGAAGGATAAATACCTTATCAAAAACGTTCAGCGTGCAAGTTGATAAGTGGAAATGAAGCAATAATGTATTCAGTTGAAACTGTGTTAAGACCTGGTGCTTTATTATTGAGTGAAACATCTTATTGTAGGTTGCGAGATGATACTTGCAGAGCGCAAAGATTTCTTTGAGAGAGTGATTGACACTTTAGATGTGAGAGAAGGGAACGACATATTGAGCCAGGAAGATGACATTTTCTTAGAGACACTTCTTGGAAGCAGGGTTGACTGTTTGCCCTCTATCGATGACAATGTATAGAATAGACTAATGCTGGTGACGGCGGGCGGAAAAGCTTCCTTATACAACAAAATACATGCCATACTTACAACTAACCAACAAACACGTACTAACATAGCAGCAAAAGAGCAATACATTATCGTTTAATGAAACCGAATCTGTCCAAAGTCTTGCTTTTAATTTTCGTGAACAGTACTAGTTCCATGAAAGTGTTTAAGTCATTCCGATACATCTAAATATATATTTCTATGGTGTTACATAATTAGATACTCCACATAGTAATATGTTTTTTGACGCAATATTCAGCATTCCTCTTTTAGTTTGTAATGCTATCAGGATCATGCTTTATCCTGAATCAGATAAATCTGATGCTATTTCTGTTTACAAGGAAATAAAGTCAGCCTTGCCAACAATGCTTGCATATACACGTACATACACCCCCCACACACGTGCATGCATGGAAACAAACATACACGCATACATTCATACAATTGCAATGTAGTATGACAGACACTTGTTGTTATCATTTGTCTAACTGTTCCATTTATTTTGTTCTTTTTAGTTTTTGTAGGCTATGTACGTATAATTCCATTAACGTATCAATCAGCCAATTTAGGTTTAATCATAGCATAATTCTCAAACATATCCCAAAAGACAAATAAAAATCAGAAAGCCATACATACATGTACGCACCCATTATACACATGCATACAAATATACATACCTGCATGCATACCTCTGTCATGGAGCAAGATATACACATGTTGTTATCGTTTGTATAAGTTTTCCATTTCCTTGTCATTATCATCTCAATGCTAATGTTAATCATGCAACAATATAGGCTTGCTGACAGTCGTTTTATCATTACCAATATCAGGCAATGTTTGATGCAGGTCTGTGCCATGCTACGCTAAATTATATTTTGCGGTGATTTGTATACGACATATTGATATTATTGCGTGTATTAGATGTTTCTTTTTGTAAATACGTTAGCCGACTCAGTACTTTTCTATTAGTTGTGTCACTTCGATTCCTTGTTTTGTTTTAAGAATATGGTATTATTGTCAATTTGATTAACCTGATGTAATCTCTGTTGAAGAGGGAATACATTCAGTCAGTCAGTCAGACAGTCAGTCATACATATATACATACATATATGCATACCGACCTACCTACCTACCTACCTACGATCATACATACATATGTATATACATACATACATACATACATACATACATAAATATACATACATACATACATGCATACATTCATGCATACATGCATACATACATACATACATACATACATACATACATACATATATACATACATACATACATACATACATACATACATACATACATACATACATACATACATACATACATACATACATACATACATACATACATACATACATACATACATAGATATATACATACATAAATACTGACATGTCAATTCACTGCCAAAACATTTCTACGCACTTAAGAATGTGCAGCTTGAGACACCGGAAATTGAAGCCGAAAACGAACGTTCTTGATTTGGACCACTCGAGTTACCTCTCCCTGCGGATTCGGGATTGTAGAATAGGCCTGATGCGTCCTCACTGCTTGTCGTAAGAGGCGACTGAGTGGAGGCAACCTGTTGGCCGGAGGTTGAGACCAGTGTTGAAGAAGAAAAGGATCATAGTAGTTGAGTAAAGTGGAGACCCATCAATGGCTCCCCGATGCAACACACTACTTTGGCCTCTACTTATCACAAGACGGGTGGTCCGGCACGGTCACGACAAATCGGCTGGTCACGCCGAGCCCTAGGAAGCTTGCTTAACTTTATTTTCTCATTTGCTCTTTACCTTTATATTCCTGTATCTCTCTTGATACCACCGTTGGTTCTACAGTTTCCTCCTTTTTTCCCCTTCTCAGAAGGCTTCATCGAAGGCGGTTCATTAACGGGTCAATCTGGAGGTAATTTTAACTCCTGAGTCAGTCGGGAGGTGTCTTTACCCACTAAGTATACCACCTGTGTATCTCTGGCACTTAAAAAGTGTCCCCATGTTGGACTCCGTGGCAGGTGGGTGAGCACAGGCGATGAATAAACATCAAACCATAATGGATAACAGAAAAGAAAAAAAAAGAAAAGAAAAACCACCAACTTAAGAGAACTAAACCGCAAACTGACTCAGACGATGAACCATGTGGTGTGGAGTCCTTTCCGCGCTTCATGGTCATCCAATGCAAAACAAGATGACAGCAGACCACTTGCCGCACTATCTCCATTTATAGTCGAGAAGACTATACTTGGATTAGTTGGCAAACTGAAAAGTATTAAAAAAACTTAAATCAGGTGGTTTACTTGTAGGGTGTGAGCGAAAAGCACATAATGAAACATCAAAAACAAATAAAGACTTTTCACGATATTCCAGTAACCTCTTTCGCCCACACATCACTAAATACTTCTAAAGGCGTGATTCGCTGTCGTTACTTGACTGGAGTCAGCGACACAGCAATCGTCGAAGGGATTAAAACTGAAGGTGTCACTGTCATCCGTAGAATCCGCATAAAATGTAACAACAATTTGCAGGACACCAATACCATTATACTCACCTTCAACACACCAACATAACCAAAAGTAGTCAAAGTTTGGTTTTTGCAAGTTAAGGTTGAGATATACATACCAAACCCACTTCGATGATTCAAGTGTCAGAAATATGGCCATCATGAAGATAGATGCTCTAAACACTCAGTATGTGGCCGATGCGGAGACCCTTCTCATCGGGAAACCGAGTGCTGGACCACTCCGCATTGCATCAACAGCGGAAAAGATCACCACGCCAGTTCCAAGGATTGTGAAACCTGCAAATAAAAGAAGGAAATACAAAGGGCGAAGTACACCTCCAACATCCCCTTTCCAGAGGCCAGAATGATTGTTCAGGCTAGAACCTCCCTACCAGGCCCAACCTTCCCAACTGTAGTGAAGACCAATCCCAAAAACAACTAAGGACACACAGACCCAAACAAGCCCATCTGATTCAGCATTAAACTCATACACTCCAAACTACCAACCTCAGAAAAAAAAACAATATCAACTCAAACAACATTCAACAACACACCAACACCAAAATCACCAAACAGTTAAAAGAGACACCAAACAAATAGGCAACAAAAGGGGTCTGAAGACCCTCTAAAGCTGCACAATATGTTTGGCGTCTTTGATGACATGGATGCAGAAAAAACTGCTCCATGTACTCAAGGTAGCTCCAGACCTACGAACAAATAATGTAATACCGTACTTCCTCCTGATAAATAAACGCATATAATTGTTCTCTCCGAAAGGTCTAACCTAATTACTACACCGTCCCTACTTTAATTTCATAATGAAGAACACAATCTTACAATGGAATTGTCGAGGACTCAAAACCAACAACCATGATATTCTTCTGCTGTGAGTGAACATGGTCCTGCAGTACAATGCCTGTAGGATACATTTCTAAACGAGACGGACAACATCATACTTACAAATTACTCCCTTGTTAACATCTACTCTAAAAGGGTTGACCGTGCCTCATGAGGAGTTTCCGTTGTTGTGAACAATAGCACCCCTCATTACGTCATTCCTTTAAATACAAATCTACAAGCTATTGCTGTAAGCGTCACTCTACATCGAGTGATTACTTTTTGTTTGATTTATATACCACCAAATACCAACTTACTACCAAATGACTTAGAAAACCTCGTTCAACTGCTGCCCACCCCATTTGTTCTCCTTTGGGATTTCAATGCCCATAACATTTTATGGGGATCAAATTACAGAAACGACAGAGGAAAAATAGGTAGAAGATTTCATTTCTAGACAAGATTTGTGTCTATATAACACCGACATATTTGCATCTAGAAACAGGTACATACACGTGCATCGATCTGTCAATTTGTTATGCTTCACTGCTTTTGGATTATGGTTGGAAGGTCGCTGATGACCTTCACAGCAGTGATCACTTCCCAATAACTCTTGTGAATATTAATTCTACCATCGATGAGCTAATGATCCTATTCAACATTTTACATCTATTTTAATCGAGATTAATCCATTACTAAGTCCTCATCGAACCCTAAATGAACACAAAAACCATGGTTCACTAAAGAATGTAAAGAAGCCATTTGACAACGCCGAGTAGCATTGAGAAAATTTAATAACCGCCCGACACCCGAAAATTTAAGTACTTACCGCATATTCCGGGCTAAAGCTCGTCGCACGATTAAAGAATGTAAAAGATTATCATGGAAAAAATATCTTTTTACTCTAAAGTCTCGTTCCTTTATAAAGAAAGTAAGAGACACGATCCGCAAAATAAATGGTAAGGGAAAACAAAACTCTTTCCGACATCTAAAACTAAACAATAAAAACATAAATCCCAAACATGACATAGCTAATACATTGGCTGATAGTTTTTCTAAATAGTCATCATCGTCTAATTATACAGCCGATTTTCGACAATTATAAACTCAAAAAGAAACAAATACCTTTCAAATTCACATCTAATAATTTAGAAAGTTATAATCAACCATTTTCACTTTTGGAGCTTATGGAAGCTTTGAACAAAGCCCATGATACCTCCACTGGGTCTGATGAAATACATTACCAATTTTTGAAATATCTTCCAGAACCATCATTAATCGCTCTTTTGGAAATTTTCAGTGATGTATGGACAACTGGCAATGTACCAAAAATTTGGAAAGAAGCAACAGTAATACCTATTCCCAAACCAGGTAAGGATAGCACAGATCCTACCGACTACCGTCCCATTGAGCTGACGAGCTGTGCATGTAAAACAATGGAAGGAATAATAAATGCTCGGCTTGTTTGGTACTTGTAAACTAATAACTTAATATCTTCTTTCCAAAGTGGCTTTCGATATGGCCATATTACCAATGATCATCTGTTTATACTAGAAACGTTTATTCGCGATGCTTTTATCAAGAAGGATAACTTAGTAGCTGTTTTCTTCGATTTAGAAAAGGCCTAAGATACAACATGGAAGTACGGAACAATGAATGACCTGCACGATTAGGGTCTAACATATATGTTGATAATTTCCTAATATGCTATCGATCAAAGCACATGCATACAATTGAAAGACAATTGCAACAAAATATAAACAAGATTCAAACTTGGGCAACTGACAATGGTTTTCAATTCTCAAAATCGAAAACAGTATGCATGCATTTCTGTCAGTTACGAAGACATCATGATGAACCTGAACTCACACTGGACGGAACACCAATACCAGCTGTGGAGGAAACAAAGATTTTAGATATTGCCTTCGACAGAAAACTCACCTTTATTTCACACATAAAGAACTTGAAAGCTAAATGCTTGAAATCGCTAGATTTACTTAAAGTAGTAGCGCACACTGACTTCGGTGCTGATAGAAAAGTCATTCTCAATTTATATAGAACTTGTATTCTATCCAAACTGGACTATGGTTGTGCTCTTTATGGTTCCGCCAGACAATCATACTTAAAGATGCTTGACCAAATTCACCACCAAGGAATAAGACTCTCTCTGGGATCATTTAGGACATCCCCATGTGAATGCATTTTGACTGAAGCGAATAAACCAACACTATTACATCGTTGAGAAATGCTGTCTCTACAATATGTCCTCAAATTAAGATCGAACCCTTTGAACCCTGCTTTTCGGCTGTATTTCAACCAAAATACAAAACATTATACGAAAACAAACCAAATGCCATACCTACCTTTGGCATTAGAATATCATCCAGCCTTGACAATACAAAAATTGACCATTCTAAAATAAAAACATCCATTTTTCATAACACTTATCACGAACTCCTTACCGAATTTAATAACTACACAAAAATTTACACTGATGGGTCAAAGGATAAGGAAAATGCTGCTGCAGCTTTCGTTAGTGGAAATCACACTACAAAACTTTGCTCGCCAGACGGTGCCTCAATTTTTTTCAGCCGAAATCAGGGCAATAGACTATATCGAAAGCAATCATATTTTAAACTCCATCATCTTCTCGGATTCACAATCAGTACTTCAGTCACTTCGCAATATGAAATTGGAAAATCCACTACTGACCAGCATTCTCATGAAGCATATCGAGCTATCCCCCATAATACAGTGTACTGTTGGCTACCCAGCCATATCGGTATTAAAGGTAATGAAAAGCTGATCGCGCTGCTAAAATGGCCCTATCCTTAGAACCATCGGATTTTAAAATACCATACACTGATTTTAAACCTAGTATCAAAGAGTGTTTACTTAATAAGTGGCAGGCATCATGGAATAACGCAGTGAATAGCAAACTACATATAATAAAACCAACCCTCGGCGAATGGGCTCCTTCCTACGGAACCATCCGTAAATTCGAGTTAGTCACTGCAAGAATTAGAATTGGTCATACTTATGTAACCCATTCCTACATACTAAAGGGCGAAGTCCCACCTGAGAGTGTTTCTTGCAATGAACCCTTCACTGGGAAACATTTTATGATAGATTGTGTCGATCTCCAACCTACACGCGATCGTTACTACGATGTTCAACACATGAAGGAACTTTTTGATACAGTAAACGTGTCTTGCATTTTAAAATACTTGAAAGAAGTAAGCATTTAACTTTAGAGCTATCTCTTTGTATATTTATGGAATATATGCACAGGCGTTCATCAAAAGTACCTTTATTCCTATTCACTGACATACCATTTACATTCCCTGTTGATCGGGAAACTTCATATATTACCCCCACCACTTCATCGTTTGCTGGTCGATAATGAACCCTTTAACATTTGTAAATTATTCATCATACAACCTTTTCTATGGCACTAAAATAGCCTCACAGTGCTGGTGCGCCGTAAAGTCACAATCAATAAATCAATCTACAAGTTACCAGAAGAGCCTGCTTCACGATAGAGTGACGATTCGCGATTGGGTGACGACACCTGCGGAATTACAGCATACTTCGGATTTTTCATATCTCTTCCTGAGTTGAGGCTAATCGGGGATTTTGCAAATGTTGTCATTTGTTAAATTTCGTTCCATTTTATTGATTTCTGTCTAAGCTTTCCCTATCTCAAAAAACATGTTACATTGATTGACATTTAAATTGAATGAGATATTTCATGTAGATCATGCCAGATAGCATGTGAAAATAAATATGTTTTGACCCAAGGAATATATCTTTAAATTGCATGTACACATTCGAATTCTTGCGCAGTTATGTCTAAAAGTATAAATTTACTATTTTGTTTCATTTTACAAATGGACTGTGCGGACTGTTTGTGAAGTTATTGTGGTCACTTTGACGCTAAGCACCCCTCGAGTAACTCTTCCAATCATTATCTTTCTCATTCTTATCAGAATTATATTTATCGCCGTTGTTAGTAAATAGTTTGTCATCAATACCTTCATAGATCATGGAACCAATTATCATCTTTTGGTTATTCACTCGTTTCCATACATCTACCCATTCATTACAGTAAACGCACGGAACAATATGTGCGTTCTTCTAAGAAAAAAAATATATATTTGAATAGTTAATTTTTTTTAAACCAAAACTGAATGAAATGGTGGGACAAAGCTTAAGTCAACAATAGCTGGATTTTAGATTGTTCCAGTTGTGGAAATATATTTTATTTTAAAAAACACTCCTTCCCCTCCGACAGAGTGGTAATATATTTTGCTAGCTCCGGCTAGTACTTGTTTACTCAGATTTCTTACGCACACCTCCAGTAGCCCCATCTCATGTCTACTCACTGCTTGTTTACACATCACTAACGATGTAACTCAATCGGCTAAAGTATACAGGCGGTTGACCCATGCAGCACTATAAACCTGTCGAAACGGTCACCTTTATAAAGCGGTCACCTGGTCTCAAAGCCATTATAATTTCCCCAGGAATTTTCCGATATAAAGACAAGTATATATAACGGCCATCTGCATTCCGCGGTCAGCTTATGTGACAGGTATATCTTCATCTATGTTATTGCATTGTGCTCTGTTCAGTGTTATATTATTTCTAATTGATTTTCTTGACTTTTCCAATTTAATAGGACGAATCGGTCAATTGTTCTTGACGGGTACTCGTTTGAGTGCCAGTAAAAGAGGAGAGGGAGAATTATTAGCAAAATCCACCTCCTTATACCAATTAGCCTTAGTTTTTGACGAAAAATGTTAATCTCCGATGAGAGATACGACTTAGATCACTTTTCATTATGGTCAGCGGTTATTCAAGATTTTCTATACTTGTTTGTAATGGCAGACGACGTTTCGGTTCACGTGTTCATTACGATCACTATTATTCACAGATGTCCCACTTAAGAAGACTTTATTTTGATCTTGGCGAGGTGAGCAACATGCTAATCGAGATAACAAGAACAATGGTATTAGGCTTATGGTATTTCTTCAAAAACAAGTTTCTTAGGTCACCTGTGTACAAAGGTCATTGTGTCCTTTTTCCAATGGGTGGATGATATTGAAAACCGAATACAATACAGATTTAAAATCTAGAAAAAAGAGAGTTTATTTTACAAAACAGGGATGAAATTATCACCTCTCGATGTAAACATCAGGTATATGAAAGACAACACTACTGCTGTGTACAATGGTCTCATTAGCAGATCAAGATTATAGGACTGCGCCCATATGCTCTTTAGATAATATATGTTCAGTCGCTTAGACGTAAATTCTGACTATTGCAGTCCCGCACTCTAAATCCAAGGGCACACTTGCTAGTAGCTAGCTGCCCATCTTCGCTAGCCAAAATTCGTCGATCCACGCCCTTTCATATCGACCCAGGGCTTGTTTGCAGCCAGTCAAAACAGTGTCTGCAGTTCCAAAAATCCAATCCAATCAGATTAAGTTGTTACATTTGCCTAGAAAGATAGCTGGGGATGATAATAGCAGCCTCGGTAGACAACTATACATGTCGCTTGTAATTTTTTCAATTTAAACATTTCATACACAATGTTCTTTCAAGTCAAGGCATGAGGGCACCATGAAAGTACACCATATTGAAAATTCATACATTTTTTTTCGTTGTTAAACTCCTTATCACTTTAAGACTAATTAAACTTGGACTGACTAGAAATAATTAATTCATGAACCAAAATGTCATGGTTTCTTCAAATTAAGGCTTAGAGGAATAACCGATTTGTATTTAAAGAAAACATCCTTTCTCAGGCGCAGAACAGTCATATATATATATATATATATATATATATATATATATATATATATATATATATATATATATAATTATCGTATGAAAGGAATGAATACGTATTATATTGTTTATCATGACTACTGATTATTTTCTGAGGAGTCTACCTAGGTAGTTTGAAAACCTCCGTTTCTCCAACTAGCTCTCCTCGGTTTTTTTACTGCGTCCGTCTAACATCATACTACATTGATACTATATGTTCCAACGTTCTGTTGTAGGAAAGGACATAGATCATGATATATCAATCCTTGATTACCGGTCACTGGTGTCAACTTGACAGCAAAGTAACCCTAGACATTTTGATGAGTGAATATAAATCCACGGTTTTTTATAATTAACATGAAACACAAATAACTAGATAAATTTTCAACCGGAATTGAATCAAAGAATGAAATACATTAAAGAAAATAGTTGAATGTGTAATTGAGCTCATACATATGAATTGAATGGTTATGTAAATACATTAAATTTTAATACCTTGTACAATCTGAAGTCGTTTTCATCTTTCGTTAGAAGAAAACCTATTATATATGTAAAACATGTTAGAGAGTTGTAATATAGCTAAGAATCCAAACCCCAAGATAATGTACCAAATCTCTATCTCTCTCTCTCTCTCTCTCTCTCTCTCTCTCTCTCTCTCTCATGCACACAAATATGGTGACCTTCGGTATGATTAATATGAGACCGATGTTATTAAAAACACTTTCATATTACATGTACCTAATAGAATCACCCTTCTTAATATGCTTCGATTTTTCATATTCTTACGTGTGTTTGCTATTGTCAGCATACAGAACATATAATAATTTAAAATGTATGCACGTGTAACAAGATTTCTACTCGACACAAATAACATGTGGAATGAGAAACAGGTTATTATATGGAAATAAGCACTAATTACTTTGTTAGATATTTTCTCCAACGGGATAGAGTCAAAAAAGAAATGCATTAAATAAAATCACTGACTGTGAAATTTAGCTCATACATATGCATTTGATGGTTATTTCAATACATTACATGTTAACACCTTTAACAATCTGACTTTCTGTTCATCTTTCTTTGGAAGAAATCTCAGCCTAATGTGCACTATTGTAGGTTGTTTATGGAACTAGAAGTCACAGGATGTTTTAAGACTTTTAAATTGATTATCCAGCGATAACCTATTCGACAGCCAGTATTCTGGCCTAATGTTGGTAATTTCTGAAAATAGCCTGTCATAATTCAATCTGCTTAAAAATGCTTATACAAACTGATGCAAAAACACATTTGGGTAACTCTCTCTCTCTCTCTCTCTCTCTCTCTCTCTCTCTCTCTCTCTCTCTCTCTCTCTGTTTTTCTCTCACTCTCTCCTGAAAATGTCAAAATTCAGAATCAATCAGCTTAAGAATATAGACTTCACAACAACTCTTTTTTCAGTCCACAGTTTACAGAAGCAATATTTAAAAAAAAAAAAAATTTTTAATCCGCATGTAGAAAACGTCAGGGAAGTTATGTTAATCTCAAATAAAATCAATAATTGATCGGTAGAAATTAAAAAGGAAATATCTCCCAGCCTGGAATATTGAAAGAATAATGAACATTAAATGCAAAAATTGGACTGAAATTGTGAGTTGCGCAATGTAATTTAGATTATCAAAATAAATCCGCACTTCTGTAGCATCCGTCTTTATATTGCCTACTATGAAAGAAGATCCATATGATACAGGACGGGTAATAAATGCACAGACAGCAGCAGCCGCGGCCACTTTAATAGTAACTTACACTGCGCCGTCTGAGGTGTGAGTGAAGAGTGGGGTAAATGATTGGTCATAAATTAAGTGTTAGACGATATGCGCGAGTAGGATACCATATATATAGTTGGGTGGGGCGACAAAGAGGACATTGCTACATACATCGAGTGCTCTTCAGTACCCGAGTTTTCTTTCCCCATATACCATTTGGGTCACACGATTGTGTCTAGCTGACTAATAATATGACCGCGAGTTTCTTTCCGATTTTAATGTGATCAACTCTCTTTGTTTCGTCCATCTTGTGCTGAAAAAATAAATTGAATGATCTACGAAAAACAACAAAAACAAGGACAACATACCGCTTGCCATACTTACGTAAACATTTTGATGTACGTTTGGAAATGTACTTATTTGCTTTAATATATATGTATAACATTCCAGTGAATCACAGTTAGGACCATATATATTAACCAGTAAAAACTGTTACTCTTCTATTATTACATCTAGACTGAACATATTTCCATTTGTATTTATTATCAAATTGTATAATTTCTATTCAAAATTATAGTTGATAAAGATTGCAATTCCTCCAGACTAGCACGAATCATATTATCCTCTTTTGTTTCGAAATTTGTACGTTGCAATAATATATAGAGTGCTTTTGTGAATAAGAAAGAATATAGAACATCACGCCTTGTTATGTGATCCCCTCAGCCTTGACAATTTACCGAAAAGTGTCTCCCCCGGGTATTCATATAGGAAATAAAGAGAAGAGCAGAGCAACAGTAGTATATGAGACAAAAACGGCAAACATAACATATAAACGAGTACTCGATTGCTTAAATAATAACCTTTGATACAAATGCGGAAAAAATATAAAACCATTCCAGCTCACGAACACCATTGCCTAATATATATTGATAAACAGCGTGTATGTACAATCCAGATATTGACTGTAATGTATTCTGTATATAATTGAATGCAGCTTAGCTTACAGGAATTTAGCGAAAAATAAATCAACATAATCTAAGCTATCGGAGCTATCTCATATATATAAAGACGACAGTGCATTGCATACAAATAGGGTTAAATATAATGCAAAGAGAAGGAAAATATATACATGACAAGGGTAAATTAAAGAGGGCTGGGGGAAATATTAATTTATTTTTTATTTCCAAAATCTAGGGTAATTAATTTTATATGTAAATAAAAATGGAGGCTGTATTAAATTCAGCATATGTTAAGAGAAGAAAAATAATGGTATCATATAAAAAAAAAACATTCACATAGAAAAGCTTATATGTATCATGAATAATGTTTGTGCTTTAATAAACTATCACTATTAAATGTAAAAACAAACTCCATTATATTTGACAACATTTTTTGTTCTTTCCTTGCCCGTTTCAATTTGTTTTGACTTTATTGTCAGCTTGAATCAACCCATATAAAACAAACGCTTTCCGTTGCCAGCGCTCAACGGAATTCTTCCTAGCCTCCAGTACCAGTCACATTCCAGTCTCTCTGATCCTTGTTTAATGTTTATCGTCTGGTTTATTGGGGTGTCGTATCTTATAAAAAGCAAATGCAAGCTCTTCCTTCTTGTTCTTCATGATTGCTGGTAAATCTGATACAAGCTTTAGTCCATTGGGTAGCTGATTTCCCATACTCAGCACCGCTAATTGTAGCATGATGAAGCTGGGTTGGGATTGGATTTAACGAAGACACCGAAAGCGATTTCGTTAATGAGATGTTTGTTTATACTGTATTTGAACGATGAATGAATCTGACACCATACTCGTGCGGATAAAGTCCAGCAATGGATTTAACAGAATGATGCGCACCGAGTTCAACAACTGATATAAGAAAATGATATAGTTCCTAACATGGAACTAATCAGAACATGTAACTTCAACGAGAAAATCAAACAAGAATCAATGTATGGAACTTAAAAAGAGATATGATTGATATCTGGATATATCACCATGGACGATCAATGTACAGACCTTGTACACAAATATGGATACTGTCCGATTCTATCAGAGTGATGAAAGTATAGGTTTTACACTAGAATACAAACAATGTATGGTTCAACAACAAGGGTGACTAAGGTATACGAGTTATGAACAAATATGAATAATGTATAATTTATCCACAAGTAGAATGCATGTAGTATGAGTTATCACTCATTTAGCGATACTGAATTATTAATTTAAGCTCATATAGCAATAGTGAAATATATCAATTGAAAAATGGATCACAATTGACGACCAAGATGTATTTCCGGTTACACAGCTCTAGTCAATGGTCAAAGAGCCACCACGTATCACACGCCCCTCCCAGTATGTTGAAGGATCCCTCAAGAGCCTCTTCATTCAACACAGACCCACTGGTCGCGATGCTTTGGTCCCTTATTGCGAAAACACCAGTACTCTCTTCCAAGCCAACGTCACCAGACAGCAGCATACAGGTTACAAGGAACCCCACATAGTTATACGATTCCCCATCTTAATACAAAAACAGCTAAAACTATAATAACTGAGCAGTGTAGTGCATATAACACGGTTAAATACGAATGCAATGATATATGATACGCTTGCGCGCACATGAATTTGTTTAGTTAGATATTAAATTATTTCATCAGAACAACTGTACGAGATTATTAATATATAACATGAATCTGTGTTTGACAAGAATAATCGCTCTGGATCATAAGAGCTCGAACGTTATTGATCATTAAATATACGCAGTGCATAATTGAATTCAATCGGTCTGTTCAGTTATACAAAATGGCTAACTTGAAACAGGCTATAGTCTTTCTGATAGCATAACGTTATATGACATAGGTTTCTCCGTAAAATTTAGAATACATTCTTAAACATCCAATATATACAACAATTATGTCACATAATACGGAAAGTAATAAAGAATACAATTTTAAATGTCAAATATCTCTGCAGCAGAAAATTTTTACCGGAAAGTGGTTAGCTTCTGACAAGACTCGTTGTAATGTGATTATGCATATAGAATTAACTCTATAAGTACCCTAGCTGTGGTGAATATGCGCAGCCAGAGAACTCGAGGTAATTGGGTTTTTCACTGCAGGTAATTTGCACGTGCAGCATGGGATGAATCGAACTCAGTATTTTGAAATAGTTAAAGCCGAAAAATAAACCACCCTTGGGTAACGCTGTACGCAGCAACGAAATCCGAGTACATTTTCGTTCACATATATACATTGACATAACGTACACAATTCCGTGACACTAATCTATCCTCAGAAAACATGAATCTTTCGATTTACGGTTTGGGTCCAGATGTGTCATTGGCGAGACTGTGTGCTTTAGCGAACAACATGTTTACTTCCTGTTCTGGACCTAGTCCGACTGTCTCTTTAAGGAAGCTTCTAATAACGGGGTAGATAGTTTCAGGACTTCGTTGATGAGGCACATTGTAGAAGATTCATCTTTCTTGAGTGCTTTTCAAACTTAAGAAACCTCTTTTTCAGCCTCTTCACATCTTTACCTACTTCAATTTGATTACTTACTACAAGTTCATTGACTGATTCTCTATGAACCTATGATCTCTTTTGTTGTTCCTTCTCAAACTACTCAATGGTATGTGAGCGAACTGCTTACTGGTCTGTACTTTCTTAATTCTCTCCATCGATTGCTTTACCTCCCTATGCGCAGCACTCCTAACAGCACCAAATTCTGACTTAAGACCTTGGACCAACTTATTAATGTTTGAACCCATACTTTCAATTTTAGAAAGTAAAATCTCATTTGTTTTGTCAAACTTTTTGTTTATACGTGCAAGCAACTCCCTGATGCCCAGCTCCGAGTCCCCACTGGGCGCCCCTTGATTTAAAATTAAGTCTCTACTGGGCGCCCCTTGATTTAAAATTAAGAAATATGGGCTTACTTCTTGCATATCAGGGGAAATTTGGCCTGCTGAGGTATTTCTACCTTGCAAACCTGAACTTGTAAGAATTACTCCTGCGCTGAAACCTTTGGTTATATATTAATTAGTGGAGGACATTTTCTTTTTCTGCTATTCAACGGATGACCTCACGTTGTGCGGTTCATATACATGTATATCACTATTGTAAAACATCAACACGTTGAAATATTTTATAGTAACAGTTAAAGTGACTCATTTTATGATCTCAACCATATCAGTCTGCAATTATTGTTGCACGCACACACAATTTTCATTATCTTCCTCTTCAATGACTGGAAGATGTTTTTACCTGCCAAAGGGGCGCACCATTTCACTTTCAACGGCAAACCGGAATTTCACAGGCATATTTGTAAACGGTATTTGTAACCCCAAAGTAGTACATACCTTCCAGGTGCTGTTTTTGTGGACATTATTGTAATTTCTGGGAAAGTATCAGGGAAAGGAAATCACTTGTTAAGTTTCTTTACATCATGAGCCCAAGACTTAAAGGTACAAAACATAATTCATCATATGTTTTCAGTGCCTCTTAAATTGGCATCAAGACTGTTGTTTCAAAGGTTATATCTCAATAGCACTGATTTTCACCCTCACTACGCAATTGTATAAAATATAACTTACTAACGGAACCGCGTCAAAAGTTCGTGGTTGACGTAAGTATTCTTCGACGTTGAGAGGTCCTATCATGTCACTTGTTTACACATCAACTTTGTGAGATCTTAATGATTAACTTGCGTGCACATCGCTTACGTTAGGTGGAAAACCTAATGTTTACATAACAACATTAGAATTATATCTGACATTTAGAAAATGTCATCCTAATGTATGTTGAATAACATGTGAAAGTATTTAAATATAATAATGTTGGAGTTTCTTGAGATTAGATAGTAATAATGTTTGGTTATCTTGACAGGCTCGAAATCTGGGAACAATATGATAACAGGTAAGAAACGAGTGAGAAAACAAATTTGACTTTGTTGTAGGAGGACCTGAAATAAATGTTTAAAGAATGTCGCTGCAAATATTTGTTAAGATATACCTAATAGTAAACAATGCGCGTTTCTTATTTGTCTAAGATGTATGATAATTACTGTACACATTATAGAATACATGCCTATTTACTACCGTTATCATCTCAACGTTGGTGTGCACACAGGTCAAACAATGTTGATTTGTAAAGTCACACACACATGCTTATTTCCATCTCAATATGATTTTCTATCTACCTTTCTCTTATCGCATGCACACACGCAAAGATAGTTATGAAATTACATTTTCACCCAACAATCCTCTAACACAGATTGAAAGATGCACTAAAAATTTTAGTAAACCAATCCCAGCAATATCTCTTCCTCTCTTATTAGAAAGGTTCATGTATTTAATAATTCTTAAACAGGAAGGTTTTGTTTTATTATTCAGGTAATGTAGTTGCAAAATGACTCTAACCAATAATGATTTCGTTTGTCACGGCATGTCTCTTCAAACCTTGGAAATTATATATATACATTTCTATATATGCTAAGTAAATTCATACAAGACACTAGAAAGTTAATCCACTTACTTTTTATTTAAGACAAAAATATCTCCTGAAATATTGCCTATTTTTATCTGTGCCAATAAAATCAAAATACATGAATCACATAATAATAATTTACATTATTTTAAAACCACGCGAATACTTGCGTACAATTCTGACATGTTTCCTATTTGCTTTTTTCGTATCCAAAATCTGGGGATTAACTACAATGCGTCAGAAACATTAACGGGGTGTGTTGGTTCATTGGTTCCCGTACATGTACGTGTACATTCTCAATGCTAAGGTAAAGGTTGGTTCATAGCAGATATGATATGACTGTTGACATTGAGTTCCAGAAATGTTCTCTTACCTCCAGGCATGATGATTAGCACAATGAAATATATTTGAAAGTTTGAAACAGTGTGATATTTTCGAGACATACTACGTTATGTGCAAGAATAAAGAAATATACTTTTAAATGTAACCCAAATAAATATTTTAATTTTTTTTTAAAATCTTGGACCATTAGCTAACAGCTTGGGACTAACATACTAAATCATTATCCTTGGATGATAATGATGGTACTCTGGAAACATATACCCAGTTTATAACAGTAGGATAAACTCATTTTCAGGGCACATTTATTATTATTATTATTATTATTATTATTATTATTATTATTAATATTATTATTATTATTATTATTATTATTATTATTATTATTATTATTATTATTAGGTGACATGTTTATATCCGTGAATTTATAGTTTCAAGAGATGTTACATCGGTGAATTGCTATTCCTACACCCAAACGTTTAACATGTAATCTGTATGTGATTTCACATATGCGTGCTTGTGTGCGGGAGAGTGCCTGTGTGAGAAGGTAGAGGTGAAGGCAGAGATAAAAGATGAGAAAGTGAGAGATGAATATAATTAAGCGCATCTTTATTTCTGTGTGAGAGGATCGTTGGATGAAAAAGTCAGTTCATGTATGCGAGTGTGTGTATTTGTCTGTGTGCGCGCTTGTGTGTTTGTGTATGTGAAGAATGACAGAGGCAGTAAAAGATACGAAGTTCCTTATATACGTCGTTCATTGTTTCTACAATTTTTGTTTTGATGAATACATTGCATTGGTTGGCAGTTCAGATTAACCATAACTACCATGTTCCCAAAATAAGCATAGGGGGGATATAGGTTGGCAACTGACATAAAAGATGTTCTCCGTGGCAAAGTAGAGGCGCCACTAAAAAACATTGCACCCGGGTGCCTCGAAACCTCGCGCCGCCACTGGCCCCGAACCAAAATTTAAAGTAGACTTAAAAGGGTTTACTAGCTTGTTCCTGCCAAGAACTACACTATTCACACGGTTATGTCCTACCTCAGAACCAACATTTCAAGCAGAAACAAGGGTATGTACCTGCAAAGAACATACTATGTCCCGAATCGGAGCAAAGATTTAAGAAAAATCCACATGAGAGTCGACGGGAATTTTTCTGGAAATCTATTGAAACGGCCAGTGTGTATGTCCATCCCTAGAACCAGTTATCTCTCTGCTTAGGACCAAAGTTTAAAATAGACTTCAAGATGCTTATATGCAAAAACTCACCTATGTCAACACTTTGACAAGATTTCTGAACGTCTTCCGGCTCAGAAGCAGACTTATCACACGTTGTATCTATCTATCTATCTATCTATCTATCTATCTATCTATCTATATATATATATATATATATATATATATATATATATATATATATATATATATATATATCCCAGTTGTGTCCCTGCACAGACCCGAATATTACAACAGGCGGGACAGGTTATTCTTGCAGCACTATATAACAATTTTATTGGTAAAAAACATACTTTTAATGAGACTTCATTAAGAGTTCTCGCTCAAGAGCAATAGATTGATATGGATATTGTCGTATTCCCACATAGACCCACACTATTCACAAACATGATGGTCATGTCCCCGCTCAGAATCAATCTTGTAAACAAACACTAGGGTATGCACTTACAAAAAGCCAGCTGTATCCCGAATGAGAACGAATCTTTTAGAATATCAGGACTATAGTGTGTCTGAACTTTAAGTGAACCTATTAAATCAATCCATGTTTATGGCCCTGCCCATAACCAATTATAAAGCCCAAAAGACCTTTATGTGGAACGAACCACATGTGTTCTAGATGAGAGCCAAGCTTAGAAAAAGTGTTATTAGAGAATCACTAATCATGATACCACTATTTATAGGTCGTATAGGTATGCACCCCCCCAACCACATGTGTCCCTACCCAGAATGAAACACTAGAACAAGCGGAACAGATTTTCTTCTAAAAATCAAAGAATATTGTTCTGAGAATCATCAGCTTTTAAGGAGACTTTATTAGGTGATGTCGCTTAGAACCAAGATATTTATATTGATAAAGTCGTGTCCACGCTTAGATCCACACTATTCACACGCATTATGGGTATGTCCCGAATCAAAACTAACCTTTCAAACACACAGCAGGGTATGCACTTGCAAAGAATATGCCATGTTACCAGTCAGAATGAAGCTTTATAAATACAGCCCGAGATTGTGTATGAACTTAGACGGAACGTATTTAAAAGCCAAAGATTTATGCCCCTGTCCAGAATCGAGTATGTCCCTGCTAAGAACAAAAATTAAAGTACTTAAAGAGGATTAAGACTGTGTCCCTTCAAAGAAACACACTATTAACATTTGTATGTCCCCGTTCAGAGCCAACATTTAAAGCATACAAAAGAGTATGCACCTGCAAAAAACTAGTTATGTCCCCAATCGGAGAGAAGATTTAAGAAACAACCGCATGAGAGTGTTCGGGAACGTTGAGGAAAAACCTATTGAAACGTCCAATGTGTATGTCTTTACCCAGAACCAATTATACCTCTGCTCAGAAACAAAGTTTAAATAGACTTAAAGGCGTATATATCCACATAATCACCTATATTCTAGATCAGAATCAAGCTTAGAAAAAGTTCATCTCCCTTTTACACACCCACTAAAGGCAGAGCGTATAATGTTATGACATGTGTATATACTTACGTACGTCTATACTTCCCTCCATCCAATACCTTTTTCATATCCGCACACAGTAACATTAGTTTTACGCATCTACCTTTACAGACTTTTGGGGTAGGGTCAGTAACTTTTGTTCCAGATTACGTTCCTTTCTGAAATTTGTTGATGGCTTGCACTTATTTTAGATAACAGAGCTAAAAGTCACATATTACTGTCATGGTAAGTATAATAAGAAAAAAATATCTTCTGCACAGTATGTTTAGTTCAAGACCGCCATACTGGTGCCTGCATAGATGTATGGCTCTTTCTCCGTCTTGCATCATCCGTCTGTTAGACAACACGTGTTTGTAAACACTCTAGAGGCTTCATTTCTGATTAGATTTTGATTTATTTTGGTATGCAAGCATATATCATCAATATCTCGTGTCAGTTAGATTATGAGCGATATGCACATTTATGAGGTGATATTGCGATACAGCGATATTGAAGTAAAACATAATCAGCGCTACGCTTATATCCGACACTTTTCCGGAAATCGGCAAATTTAACTTCAAATATGCGAAGCACCATTATTATGTTGAAATCTTTATAATAAAATATATTTTCTACCTGGTTGGTCTAGAGATTTGAAGGTTCATATGGAGACCATCATAATAAAATCCAAAACATATTCCTAGAACGTTTGACCAAATATGGCTGCTTTTTACATGTCAAAAATATAGTTTTTGCACTGGGTATTATGGACATACAAATTATGTCACAAATTCTTGCAGAACAGATGATATATGAAAAATGCATTATACTCTATGCGTCATGTGTTACTTTCTATGAAGTTCATGACACTTGTAACACTCCTTATATTATTAGCATATTTCACAAACAAGTTCATGTGACGACCTCCTTGGCACCAACATTTGTGCCATATTGAACTTATGGAAAATTATTTTATAACGTTAATATTCGGACAAGCAACCCTTTCTCTTTCATGCATTCTTAAAACCATACCACCATAGCCACAAGAACAAAGGGTTGATGACAAATCTGCGACAAAGGCAGATAAGGCATGCACACTCAATACACCAAAAACTTCACATCAATGTAAAATGGGTTGAAGTCCATATCCATAGATATGTCAGTAAGTTACAGTCGGTAGAACACCCCTCAAAGTCTACAACTTTAATCTTAAAAGGTGGCACCAAAACAGTGAGATGTTACACATCATTGAGGTTTTAACTAACAAGAGTACCGCAAAATACATTATTTGCCGATCTCATGACCTTTTTCCTACCAATTGCCTTGACCTTTAAGTGCAAAACCTGCGAGCTGCATGATAAGGTGATAAACTTTAACTGAAGGGCATAAAAGGGGACAGTCCGGAAAAGGAAACGAACCTTTGACTTATTATTATTCCTTGTTTTGACCTTGACCTTGAGGACAGGGGTGTATGATTAAATATGTGAGACACGCTTAAGTCCAGATATATCAGGGTATAGTTTCATGAAACTATCTTCTTAACTTCTAATTTTGCACCTGTACTTGGATAGGGGTCAATGATTTATATTTTCCCTAGGTGTGACTTAAACCATGATACTGAGGTCATGCAATGGTATGTGACACACTCTATATAAATGATATATAACTGGTCAAAGTTTCAATAAAATGTCTTAAGTAGTTCAAAAGTTATACTCCAGACAATTGAACAGTGACATAATTACATTTTCTCTTACTTTGCTGTGCACTTAACCTATTGGCGTGGAAGCGTGTGTCGGGGTGGGTGGGGTGGTGGAGGGGCTGGCTATGGCAAGGGACACATCGTCTAGTCATGATATATACATGGACAGAGTTTGATTAAAATCTATTCAGCTGTTACAAACAAATATGGACATTTAAAACTGCATCATTACTCATATCATAATTTAACATGACACCAGTGGTACGTGTCACTAGATGTAAGTGTTCCTGTATTGACATTGTTCTTAAGAAATGACCCATAATATGGCGAGAAATGACCCATAATATGGTAATGCAACACACTCTCTAGTCATTATATGTCAGGTCACCAGAGGTAAGCGTTCCTACATTGCTCTAGAGAAATGATCCATAACATGTGGGGTAAATGATCAATAACATTGTCTGCAAAACACTCTCTAGTCATATAATGTTAGACCAAGCTACGCTTGATGGCGTAAGTAACAACAGACGGTACTAATTGTGACTGTTGATCCAGAGTCGACAGATACACCTGCCTCTTTCTGGAGGGTCCTTTCTGGTAGATCAGGCGTCCGAGTAGATATGGCGGTGAAGGCAGATATCAAGAGCTGTGTGGACAGCGCAGGGCATCAGCTCAGGTGCAGGATGAACTGATGGCCATCCACTGCATTAGGACTCGTCTCCAGACGTCTCGACATTGTCGTGCCGCTGGATTCAGACAAAACTGGACGATAGAGAGAGAGAGAGAGTGACTCTGCACAACTCTCCCCATTTAAATTAAACTCGCGTGCAAGTCATGACAATATTCCACTCCCCACTACCAGATGCCTTCAAGTCCTGTGGCGATGGGCGTGCGGAAAAGCAGCAGGTGTGGATATACTGGGAGATATTCCTTCTGACCTGCACACAGGCGGTTCAGTGGAGCTCTAGTTGGTAGAGAACTGGCCAGATTCAACATCCACATAGCAGCACTGAGCGGACCTTGCCTAACTAAGGAAGAGCAACTCACCGAAGTAGGAGCCGGATACACTTTCTGTATAGGCCGAAGAAAAGAAGAGCGACGCGAAGCTGGTGTTGGGTTTGTCATCAAATCACAGCTAGTCAGCAAGATCACAAATCTCCCAAAGAGTGTGAATGACAGGTTAATGCAAATGACACTCCCACTATATGGAAAAAAGACAGGCACCTATCATTAGCGTCTATGAACCCAACATGACCAACCCAGATGAAATCAAGGACAAATTTGATGAAGGCCTGGAGTCTCTTATGCCAGAAGTACCGAAGGCAGACAAGCTCATCATTCTTGGTAATTTCAATGCTAGAGTTGGCACGAATCCTCAAGTATGGCAAGGTGACATTGTCAAAAATGACTTTGGCAAATGCAACATTAACTGACTGAAGAAATGGGCTGAACACGACCTCCTAATAACCAACACAGTATTCTACCTGACAAACCGCAACAAGACGTCTTGGATGCACCCACACTCCAAACAATGGCATCTCAGGAGAAGAGACAGGCAGGATGTCCGAGTGACGAAGGCCATGAGAAGTGCAGCATGCTGGACTGACCACAGGCCATTGTCTCCACGTTTGATATCCAGATTAAACCTAGCAGACAACCCAAAAGCAAAAAAGGACCCAGAAAGGCATAATGCCATCAAATTGAAACATGAAATTGTGAAATAGGCATTTAGCAAAGAACTATGCAGCCAACTAGAAAAGAATCGGTATGAGCTCCGAGAATGTCGAAAAAAACTGGACATCCTCCAAAGGCTCTGCGTGCTCAACTGCATCCAAAACCCTCAGTTCCACAATAAGTTAACATCAAGATTGGTTTGATGAGAAAGATGCTGCCATGCAGAGACTTCTGAATGATAAACATCGGTTACAGAAGGCCTGTTTAGAAGACAGCACTTCATCATTTAAGAAGGCAAACTTCAACAACATCAACAAGACTGCCCTATGCAAACTCAGAGAGTTGCAAGACTCGTGGCTCATGCTATACCAGCAGAAGCCTACAAAGCCGTTTGATCGCTCACGGCACAGAAACTGACTGAACTCACTGGAATCAACATCAGATACCAGACTGAAGGCAAATCTGAGGAGATTACACGCGAAAACGAAGTTACAGGAAGTTACTTTTCATGATCTCCTATTTGCTGACGATTGCTCACTGAATGACAAATATGAGTCTGATATGCTACATAGCATGGACCATTACTCTTTAGGTTGTGCCAATTTCGGTCTCACATTCGGAATCAAAACGACAGAGGTGATGCACCAACCTTCACCAATAAAGCATTACGCCGAGCCTTCTATCACAGTAAATGGTCAAAACATCCTATCAGTGGACAGGTTCACTTATCTTGGCAGCACAATGTCACGTGCAGTTAACATTGATGACGAAACAAACACCCGAATTTCTGAAGCAGGTATGGCCTTTTGCAGACTACGCACAAATGTGTGGGATCGCAGAGGCATCAGTCTATAAACAAAAATGATGGTCTACAAAGCCATTGTGTTGCCGACCCTGCTGTATGCATCCAATACCTGGACGGTGTACAGACGCCATGCCAAGAAGCTGAACCATTTTCACATGGGTTGCGTGAGAAACTTGATGAGGATAAGATGGCAGGAAAGGGTTCTAGAAAATGAGGTTCTCACACGTGCAGGCAATTTAAGCATCCACACTCTGCTGATGAAATCAGAGATGAGATGGGCAGGACAAGTCAGCAGGATATCAGACGAGCGACTGCCAAAGAAGATCTTTTAAGGCGATCTGAAGGAGAGAAAGCAATCTCAAGTCCTCAGAAAAAAAACGCTTCAAAGTTTCCATCAAGTCATCCTTGAAACACTTCAGCATTGACTTTGAGACTTGGGGATATCTCGCACAGGATCTCTACATCTGGAGCAGTCTCGTCCATACTGGGGCTACAAACTTTGAACAGAGGAGAATTGCGGAGCCAGTGCAGAAGCAGCGTAAATTTCGGAACTGCAGCATGTCCTCAGTTGATCAAGCGATCTGAAGCCACATCTCCTCTCAAGTTTGCCAAAGACAGTTCATAGCACACATTGGTCTGATCAGCCACTTACATACTCATATAAACCGAACCAGTTAGTGATGTCATGGTCATCTTCGAACTCGAAGGACGAACAGCGACAATGTTCGTTATTTACATACATTCCATCCATTATCTCAAACAGTTTTAGAGCTCCTTGACTATGGACTAGAGCGGGTGGAACTGGAGATACATCTTGGTCGTCAAACGGGCGCCACGATAGTTATATTTATTGCGTGTTCCATTTTATTGTTATCTCAATATTGCTATTTGTGCAAAATTACATTCATTCCCATTTCAATATCGCTATATGTGTGATAGATTCATAATTTCATGCATTCCCATTTCATTTTCGTTATATGAACGATATATTCATAAATTCATACATAATCCAATATCCCTTGATGAATTGATAAATTGATGAGTATCCTATTGATAAGCGCATAAATCACATGCTTTGGTCACCCTTGGTACTTAATAAGACCTTGTTTATATTGGGGTGTAGATCATATACTCTTATTTGTCGATTGGTGATAGGATGCTATTCACGTTTGTTTAAAATTCCATTCGTTAAATTCATCTTTGATTTTTCTCGTTGAGTTACTTGTTGTTGATAGTTCCATGTTAGGAACTTTATAATTTTCCTTATCTTTTTGTTATAATGGTGTCAGATTTGTTCATCTTTAAATTGCGTTTATAAATAAACATCTTATTAACGCAGTTGCTTTCGGTGTCTTCACTAATCCAGTCCCAACCCGGCTTCATCCTGTGACAAATGGTGTCAGAAGTGGGATTATTGGATTAGTCGGAGCACGGACGTTAGTTTGCATTGGTCTTGACTCCGGTAAAATTTTTTCAGTTATTTATTTCAGATTGTGACCTTCCTGACAAGAACTAATTCAGGCGGGTGAGAGAATACCTCACTCATATTTTGTTTTATTTACCATTTGTTTGTCATATATACATGTTGCATATATTTGGAGAAGGGATATACGGTTGGTTCGTGTGTCGTAAAATTGTATGTGCTATATGATAGTGCACTTAGGATTGATGATCTTATCAACAGTATTTATCATGTCGTCACTCAAAGATCTATTGGAGTTGGGTAAACAGTTTGGGTATGAGGGGGAGGCCCTTAGAAAATTCGTTCAGGAGGAGCAGTCTCGGGAAAGGGATCAAAGATTAAAGGAGAGAGATATAGAAAGGGAAAAGTTAGAATTAGATAAGCAAGCCGAGGAAAGAAAGATAGCATTTGAAAGGGAAAAATTAGAATTAGAGAAGCAAACTGAGGAAAGAAAGATAGCATTTAAAAGGGAGAAAATGCTATTTGAGGAAAAGAAGATAGAGTTAGAGAGACAGGCAGAGAAGGAAAGGATAGGTTGGGAAAAGGAAGCAGAAAAGGAAAGAATAGAGCAGGTAAGAGAACTTGAGGAAAGAAAGTTAGATAGGGAGAAACAAGCAAAGTTAGAAGCCATTGAGTTAGAAGACAGGAATATGGAGAAAGAACATAGAAGGAAATTTGAATTATTAGAGGCTAAGAAAGATGGTCAACAAGAATCAAAGTTAAGAGGCCCTAAATTACCCCCTTTTGAAGATGACAAAGACAACTTAGATAGTTATTTACATAGGTTTGAGCGATATGCTACCATCCAAAAGTAGAAAAAGGATGATTGGTCGCTCCATCTCAGCGCGTTACTTAAAGGTAAAGCGCTAGATGTATATTCTCGTCTACCCGTGAACGACGCATTGAACTATGACGAGTTCCGCAAAAAGTTTAAATATAGTAAACCCGAGAAAGGCGAGACATTCACCCAGTTCGTCAATAGGACGGGGGATTACTTCCAGCGTTGGGTTGAATGTGGTAAGATTCAAAAAACGTTTGAGGGTCTTACCGATTTTTTACTTAGGGACCAGCTGTTAAACACTTGTGGTAAGGAATTGTACTTATTCCTGAGGGCAAAGTCCTTCAATAATATCTATGATATGGCTACTCAGGCAGACTATTTCGCCGAAGCTCGGGGAGGTACCCAGAATGTGGTTTCAAGGGATAACAAGGGAGGTAATCAAGCTAAAGATCAGAGACCCAGAGAACCCGAGAAACTTGGTACAAATAAAGGTGGAAACTTTCAATCTGGGAAGGGCACAAACCGTAGGGATAGACAATGTTTTACCTGTAAGGAATGGGGTCACACCACGCCAGATTGTCCGAAAAGGAAGGGGAGCATGGTCAGGAGGCGGTAAGCGCGATGATTTTCCGCGTGATAATTCGGCATCTAATAACGCGAATAAGGTATACGAGTCCGCAGCGCGTGCGCAGATCGGTCATGGTGTTATTCAGTCGATCGGCACTTGTCTTTTTCCCGAGGCGAGGGTACCAACTGCTACTGGTACCGCCAACGGTCAAGAAGTCACGGTCTTACGCGACACCGGGTGCACGGGCGTCGTAGTAAAGCGGAGTCTCGTTAGGGATGACCAAATGCTTGGTTGGAAATCCCCGTGCATGTTATTAGATCAAACGATTGATCGCGTTCCCGTCGCGAGAATAGAAATCGAGACGCCTTTTCTGACCGGAACCGTAGAAGCTCTGTGTATGGAAAATCCCATATACAACTTAACTATCGGAAATGTCGAGGGCTCCAGACTCCCAACTCAGTCTGATTTCCGGTTTCCCATTGTACAAACGGCCGAAACTAGGGCGCAGGCGGAGAAAACGCCACTATGTAAGTTGAAACTTCCGGAAGCCGTGACCGATATCTCGCGCGATGAATTTACGCGTGGGCAAGGCCATGACGCGTCCTTGAGCGCGACCGCGGAGAGGATCGTGTCCGGTACCGCGAAACATTGTAAAGGCGGGGCAAGTTTGAAATTTGTACGTAGGGAAGGGTTAATGTACAGGCAATTTACCACGTTGGATGGTAGAAAGTGTTTCCAACTGGTTGTCCCCCAGAAATTCAGGTCCCGTATACTTAGAGTAGCGCACGAGTCCGGTAGTGCAGGTCACTTGAGTAGGAGAGGACGACTGACAAAGTGTTAAGAGAATTTTATTGGCCAGGTGTAAATAGTGACGTATCACGATTCTGCCGTTCGTGTGATTTATGCCATAAAACTGTTGAAAAGGGCGTTTTGAACGTCGTATGTATTGCAGTCATAGAAGACGAGCCGAGTGACCCCAACACAGAAATTCCCCTTGAGTACCCCATGGTTGTAGGAAATGAGGGAATAGATATGGTCAGCGTGTGCCCAGAATTACCTGAAGGTCAGCGTCAGCAAGTCAGGGAAATTGTGAGTAAGTACCCAGACGTATTTACAGATCGACCAGGTAATACTGGATTAATAACGCACGAGATAAACTTGAATACCTCGGAGCCAATCATAATAAAGGGATATCCAATACCCTTTGACGCACGGGAGACAATCGATGAGGAAGTAGGTAAAATGTTAGACCTGGGAGTGATTGAACCCTCAAACTCCCCCTATTCTTCCTCCGTGGTATTGGTCCGAAAGAAAGACGGAACGAATCGATTTTGCATAGACTTTCGGCAACTAAATAAAGTCACCGTGTTTGATGCTGAACCGATGCCAGACATGGAGGGCTTGGTTTCAAAATTGGCGGGGCACCAGTACATTTCTAAATTAGATCTTACAAAAGGATATTGGCAGGTGCCCATCGCTGAAAATGCCTGCGTATTAACGGTATTCGCGACCCCTAAAGGTCTTTTCCAGTTTAAGGTTATGCCTTTTGGTCTGGTTAACGCCGGTGCGTCGTGCGTGCGTCTTATGCGAAAATTGTTGAAAGGCATGAACAACGTAGATAGTTTTGTCGACGATATTCTAGTATATACACATACCTGGGAAGAGCATGTTAGGGCATTAGTCGATCTGTTCGACAGACTCCGCAAGGCAAATCTCACAGCGAGACCCTCCAAGTGTAGCATAGCATATTCTAACTTGGAATGCTTGGGCCATCTAGTAAGTGGGTCAGGGCAGTTAAAACGCCACCCTGATAAAATTGAAGCGATTAAAGACGCTCCTAGGCCAGAAACCAAGAAACAGATACGATCGTTTCTTGGATTGATAGGTTTTTATAGGAAGTTCGTTCCAAATTTCGCCGCTATAGCTAGTCCATTGACGGATTTAACTAGGAAAGGGCAGCCAAATAAAGTTTCTTGGGATGTATGCCAAGAAAAAGCTTTTAACGCCCTTAAGACAAGATTGATCAGTGCACCGATCCTAAAGTTGCCAGAAGTAAATAAATCGTTCATATTGAGAACTGATGCATCTGACACGGGCTTAGGAGCAGTTTTGCTACAGGAGCAAGATGGGGTAAAGTTACCCATAGCTTATGCTAGTAGGAAATTGCTGCCTAGGGAGCAAAACTGCTCCGTGATCGAAAAGGAGTGCTTGGCACTTGTGGGGTATAGGTAAATTCCACACGTACCTTTTCGGAAGGGAATTTGTCCTTGAAACGGACCATCAGCCTCTCATATATTTGAACAAGGCAAAAGTTGCCAACGCAAGATTGATGCGTTGGGCATTGACTCTGCAGCCATATCGTTTCCGGATCGAAGCAATCAGAGGGTCGGAAAATGTAGGGGCCAATTATTTAAGCAGAGTGTGAGTTGCATTTTTTTTTTCCTTACCATGATATCTGGTAATGTAAATAATACGTTTCAGTTTGTATTTTTGCAAAATTCCGTGATTTTCTAAAAGTGCTTCCACTTTTTTTAAGGGGGGAGGTATTGTCACGAAATTGTATGGTTTATATCAATATGTATATGTGATCAAAAATGTATTCGGGTTTCGTTTCCGACTAGAGCGTTACTCGGGGGTTGTTTATTTTTTCGGCTCTAGTTATTTTGAAATACTGAGCGCGATATTCACCCCATGCTGCACGTGCAAATTGCCTGCAGTGAAAACTCACGTACCTAGCTGCTGCGCATATCTGTCACAGCTAGAGTACATATAGAGCGAATTCTCTATAAACAAATTACACTACGACGAGTCTTGTCAGAAAGCTTACCTCTTTACGGGAGCAAAACTTCAGCTGTAGAGGTATGTGAAATTTAAGATTGTATTCTTTATCACTATTCGTTTTATATGACAAAATTGTTTCATATATTAGATGTTTTAGAATTTATTCTAAATTCTACAGAGAGTCAATACCTAGGTCATACAACGCCATGATATTAGAAATACTATAGGCTGGTTCAAGTTAGCTATTTGTTGTAACTGAACAGACGGATTTTATTTAATTATACGCGGCATGCATTGAATGATTAATGTAATGTGTAACGAGATGTAATTCATGTGCGCGCATGCGCAACATCTATCAATACAAAAGTACTAACCGTGTCATATGTACTACACGGTTTAGTTGTTATACTTTTAGCTGTTCCTTATGTATGGTTTGGTGATGAGAAGTCACATAACTCTTGTGTGGTTTCGTGTGACGTGTACGCTGTGTCTGGTGACGTTGTTTCGGAAGAGTGTACTGGTTTTCTCGATTCGAGGGACCAAAGCTTCTCGACCAACGGGTCTGTGTTAATGTGAAGGCTCTCGAGGGATCCTTCAACAGGCTGGGAGGGGTGGACCATGCGTGGTGGCTCCTTGACCATGGACTAGATCTTGGTCGTCAAACGGGCGCCACGATAGTTATATTTATTGCGTTTTCCATTTTATTGTTATCTCAATATTGCTATTTGTGCAAAATTACATTCATTCCCATTTCAATATCGCTATATGTGTGATAGATTCATAATTTCATGCATTCCCATTTCATTTTCGTTATATGAACGATATATTCATAAATTCATACATAATCCAATATCGCTTGATGAATTGATAAATTGATGAGTATCCTATTGATAAGCGCATAAATCACATGCTTTGGTCACCCTTGGTACTTAATAAGACCTTGTTTATATTGGGGTGTAGATCATATACTCTTATTTGTCGATTGGTGATAGGATGCTATTCACGTTTGTTTAAAATTCCATTCGTTAAATTCATCTTTGATTTTTCTCGTTGAGTTACTTGTTGTTGATAGTTCCATGTTAGGAACTTTATTATTTTCCTTATCTTTTTGTTATAATGGTGTCAGATTTGTTCATCGTTAAATTGCGTTTATAAATAAACATCTTATTAACGCAGTTGCTTTCGGTGTCTTCACTAATCCAGTCCCAACCCGGCTTCATCCTGTGACATTCAGCAATTTCAAAGCTAATACCCTGGAGTAAGTCCCCTTCCCCATGTTATGTACTGGACATATGTCTGATTTAGTTTCATGTCCTTAAACTAATATTTTGCTAGAGGGTGTGAATCTCAGCTGTTTCCAAGTTATAACCCAGGGGTAAGTTCACAACTTAAAGGGCATGACACATGGTCTATGTTAGATATATGTCTGATTTCGTCTTATGCACCTCAAACCTATAAATGATTATAGGGTGGGGACCTCAACAGTTTCCAAGTTGTAACCCAGGGGCAACATTCGCACAAGGCCTACCAGTGAAGCCATACCACAGAATGTAAACCAAAAATATGTTGGTCATGTTATAGCTCTTTCCTTGACAAAGACACAAACCAACTTTCAGATCTGCACCTTCAATACTTAAATATTGAATTTTTAAAAAAAAATATTACTATCCCCTGGTCTCATACCCAAGGCTCAAATTAAAAGTTTAAAGCCTTGGTGCAATTATGTAGTTACAATGGGGTAGGAGATACACTCCATTACTAATGGATGGACAGACATACAGAGTGTCAGCAAGACATAATCTAAACCTTCTTTTAATGTACAGGAATACAGACATTTTCATAGGTTTAACATTATGGATATATAGGTGACATATATGCGTCTAGAGCACGTCATTGTATCCCTCAAATGAGATAATATGACCTGTAATGAGAATGTAATATAGTGTGACTCTCTGGCCTCTAACTGGAAACGTAATGTTTAAAACGTTCATAGGTTTAGCATACACTTTGACTGAACAATACCTATTGATCTACTATTCACCCCCGTTATGTACTATTAACCCATCACATTCACTATTCACCTTTTTCCATATCCCTTTACATCCCTATGATCCCCTTATAAATAAAGTAAACTCCTCGACCCCATCACCACACCAACCCCTTTTAAACAAAACTACAATCCCCTTGATATTCTCGTCATCCACATAATTGTATCAGTGGAGTAAAAGAAAATGAATGACAGAATGAAAAAATCAAAAAGATCAATACATTTAAAAGCAGGAAACTGACTTACGCTTTGCAAACACAAACATATCCTTTATAAATCCTGTATTGTAGTCTAAGAGTGGCTTCTTTTTATGAATTTTGAATATCCTAAATGTAAGATTCTTACTAACAATGTGACCTATACTGACGCTGAGGTTTTTAAAAAAAAATTTGTACGAAAATATATCAAAGAAGTGTGTATTTTCTCCTATTTTGCTTTTAGTTAATGCATTCCCACTCTCCTCACTTCTTCTTACGGTCTGAATGCATTATTCGTTTTGATCAAGCTGATGCTTGAGTTAGGGTTGCTTATTAATGAAATGTGTTTATAATGTATATTATGGGTGAATGACTGCTTTAGTTTTAAGCCCTACTCTTTCATCCTCCGGTAAAGTGAGCCTACCATTCAAAGTGCTTAGTATTGGATCCCTATCTACACCAGCACAAAATCTATGCTAGACATTTTGTCTGTGATGAAATTAGGATATCAGTTACATTTTAATATTAGGAAACGTATGCTTTCGATATCAAAACAAGGAACTGGAATGATATCATGCGCGATCGGTGAAGTTCACCTTCATCCAGGGCAATGTCAAGGGTAAGACCAAATAGTTTCTGTGGCTGGAAATCATTACTAATTTGAATGAGTTCCATGTGGAGGGCTAGGACGAACTGATATTATAACTGCCAACGAATATCATTCGCGACATGTCTCGTATAAAACATGTTTAGGTAGGTCGGCATGATGTTGGCCACATTTTTTCCTGATAAAGACACATGTTTGCATCAATGGATAGATCAATGGCTGGATGAATTGACTGATGGATAGATACATGAATGAAGAATGAATGATAGGAAAACTACTTTTAGTTTTATTACATACCAAAGCTTCACATCATATGTTGAATATTTTTGGTGTCTTCCAATTTCTATTTTTCAGTTTATGTACTGAACATTTCAACAGGACAAATCGTCTTTCTTGCTGACTACCATATATCTTGAGATTATGGGAGGGTAGGTGGGAACGAATGAATATTGCTAGCGGTAACATTGACAACAGGCGATCTTGGCTTCGTAGATTATATTAGGTCACATATGTCAACGATAGGGCCTGTATACTCTACACTTTTTAGCAACAGATTTGGAGAACTCTGAAAGATTAGATAACTCCTGACAGTGTCTGAAGTTATTCTTTGTTTTAGTTTACTTTCTTTGGAGATGTTCCCAGAATTGAACTTCTTGCTAATGCATGACTTATGTTCTGACATTTGTGTCACCCAACTATTTTAGTGCATGAACACTTTAGCAGAATTATTTTGTCAATACATGTATTTTGAAACTTAAAAAAGCAACAAAAAAAATTAATAATTTTCAGAAGATATCGCTGATACCTGCATTATATTATCATGGATTTTTGTTCATCTTTCCTTCAAGTATATGTCATATGATGCCATTAATTCTAGATCAACTAAAATAGATATTGAGATCTCATCATTTTGAAATATATCATAATCTATAAATTAACGGATATGAACAATATTGCCACAAGTAGGGAATATTACTTTGCATGGACCGTTTTCATATATATATATATATATATATATATATATATATATATATATATATATATATATATATATATATATACATACATCACAGCAGTACCTACATGATCAAATTCGGGAGAAAGTAGGATTATGTTTGATGTTTAAATTGACCTGTTTTAATTTATTACAAGAGTGCTATTTTATATTGTTTTATATTTTGCATGATGTCATAATGTCGACATTCAGCTGACAAGGTTCTTACAAAATTACAATTGATTTGTGGTGATAATTTTCAAAATTGTTTAGAGTGTAACTTGTACCACAAACATTTTATTCAATTTCTCCTTAAGGAAAAGCGATGGAGTGCTGCTGCCAATTCCCCATGTAACATGACACAATATAATAATTGTATGCTGCAATATATTGGTCCATATATTAGTAAACTGTTAATTTAAGAAGTATGTTTGATTTGTGTATTATCTCTTAACCTTGTTTTGACCTTTTCAGATATTTGAACGAAACAAATCTTAACTGATGTGGTCTTATATGCAGACAAGACAAAAACATATTTACTAAACTCTAATCAGCCATTTCATGCGATTATATTAATGGAGAAAATGTTATTTGTTCTATGTTGGGAAAGCTACTAAAAAAAATTCAATTACTAAATTAAAGCTGTAAGAAGTAACGAGGATGGAATAGTGTGAAGAAATTTATGGCCGATTAAAGTGTGCATATTCTTAATTTTCAGGAATGGGGCCAAACTAGCAGACTTTTAGCAATTGCCAATAAAAGGGTAATATACTGAATGTGTCAGTAATATTGTCTGGGAAATACACTTTCAATCTATTTGATACCATGATGACATTCATATTAACATATTCCTCTGATATGGAGGTATGAACATTCATATATATTTGAAAAAGTATATGATATTTTTTATTTCTCAACCCTCCGAGACAGACTCCTTCTTACCACGAGGAGAAATTAAAGGTTACCTTTGTGTTTTACTTCTTATTTGAGATGTATTAAGTAACGGATTTCATTGCACAGAATATAAAATAATCGATATCCAAGGCAATGTTATACAATGCTACTAAACCCTATTTGAGTTTGATAAAGTCAAATGGGTTGCAAAAATGAAAACAACATTATTCAGTGATGGATTGATTATTTTTACTATGCACAGTACGTAGCAGAAGGAAATTAGATTTTACTCAACTTCAGGCAACGTCTTCAAGACAATTTATTTCAGGATTGGAATTCTGATGTAAACAACTCACATAATGCATATCAACATAATACATCTTCTAATACTTTATTTCCAATAATATATGAATATTGACTTACAAACCCATCTATTGAATGAATTAGTCATACTACAATGTTACGCCTATAATGTAGGCATAAGGAAAGGAAAGGCTAATTTAATCTCTTCAAATTAATGTCAATAAATTTTATGTGAATAAAGCCAAAGAGAAGATATATATATAATTTCGTCTGCGATGTCCATTTTGTTCAAATCTTAGAAACAGATTCATACCAGGGACTTTTAGCAAAAGCACCTATGTGAGGAAATCTTATATTTTCTAATCGAATCTAAGAATCTGGTCGCAAGATTCCAACTTACACAATATGTCCTTTTAACATTCCATATTATAAAGTGAGTGGATATCTAACTATCTTATTAACATAATTAAATAAGTAATATTAATCATACCATATGACAGATATCCAATTTTATTCCCGTTTTATCTTTCGACATATTGCTATTGTTGTTGCTTGATTGTTTCATTTAGTAGTTCACTCTGTGTTGATTTCATTATAACACGGTGCTCGACATTATTGAAATACTCTGATGTAACTGTAATATTTTGAGCCGATAACCTACGTTATCAATAAACTATTGTCATTGACATAAATCCAGTGTAGACGTTTGCGATTTCTAATAAGGTACTAACACAATGATTAGAAAACATAGTCATACGATGAAGGGAGGTAGCCTTTTCCCCAAATAACTGGTGCTCTTTACTTAAAGTGGTGTACAGTTTACAATGCTGCATCTGGAAAATGTCAGCTCTTCATAATATAGTAGATGCTGCCTTTATTAATAGCTGCTCTCATAAGACAAATTTCGCAAACTGGTATATAAATATATTGTGTGCGAGTGTAGGTGTGTGTATGTATGCGTGTGTGTATGCCTGTATATGTATAGGTTCTCATGTTGGATTTACAGTAGAACAGTCATGCAATGTGCAGCCAAATAAGAAACAACACATTATCTCTCCTTTTGCGTTGAAGCATATCTTTTAATTGTGTTTGCGTCTTCTTCTATACCTCGAACATATGTACATATGTTGGAACGCTTATACGATTGGAAGTAATATATATATATATATATATATATATATATATATATATATATATATATATACATATATATATATATACATACATACATATATTACACAGTTTTCAGATTATTGACACTACAGGTAGCACGGTAACTGGACGTAGACAACTCTTATGTAATTGTCTTTAGACTCTTCAAGCAAATAACACCGTTACTGCACAAAGTCCCCATGTGTATCTTGACTCTCATTGCTACAGCTACAAGAAGACTACTTTTCCCACCATGCCGCAAACGAATTGCTTAGATCCTAAATTATAATAATACAAATCGCATCTCTTTCTAGTTTGTCATATTGACACATTTGAGTTCCACTGACAGCTTAAACGGAATACGGTGAGTACAAGCGAAGTAAGAAATTGTTACACATCGATTCACATAACATGTCTTTATCGATTTCATACAAATGCGTATCATGCCTTCGTCATAGAAAAGTATGCTTGCATACATACAATGGTCAATGTCAATATGCTCCAGTGATCGCTTAAAGTAATGAGAAACCTTTCTTTGTTTAGGTGACACATGCCCGTTGGATTCGGAAAGCAGGTGACCCATTATATACAAGACTTTTATATAGCAGATTTGTCGGGGGAAAATTAGCATGGCGGTTGAGACCAAGTGACCACCACATACAATTTACCATTTGGTCAGTTTTAATTGTACGTTACACTTTACAATGTTAATTTTCAATTAAATGATTTGATAGTCGCGGCGATTCAGAATATCCGTCCTTGCATTTTTTTTTTGTGCAAATGAAAGCTCTCATTTGAATTGTTCTCGTAATGTTTTGTTTTCTCGGCTGGTATCAGTTATATTAGCATCCTATGCGTAACGTGTTCACATTATAATAATCATATACTTCTTATGACCCCCAAAACATTGGGAGCTCGGAATGATTTAATTGTAACACTATTTCCTGTGTGGTGTCGATCAGCCTCAAATTATACCTGTGTAGTCATTCCAGAGATCAATAATTCGTTACAGTTTTAAAACTTACTGGTCCAATTGTTCATCGATTGATCACATATGCCGAGATTATCGTACAGCTATAATTTTCACTGCAATGTATGTAAAAAGTAATGACATAATTCAATGTTGAAACTCAATATGAATTGCATCCTGCATGGACAAACTTTGACCACATAAATGTACTGTTTATGATATTGATTCAAATAAGTAGCATACTAACTTTAAATAAACAGATTTATACTGTGGCTAGGGAGGTAAAGGTAAGGGGTGAAAGACGGTGTATATTTGTGTGTAAGTTGTTTGTTTTTTCTTCTGTTTGTTCATCTTTGTCTTTGTTAATCTTGAATTTATACTTTTATAAATAAAGATAAAAACAGCAAAAGATAAGCAATATAACTTGTTTGCTAATGACGTCATTATGATACAACTGAATAATAGTTAGTAATCATAAAGTATATAACAAGGCGAAATTGATCATTAATATGAAAGAGACAAGGCCTTTAATCGAGCTCAGTTTCAGTAATTTGTATACTTACAGATGTGTGCACTGAAACAACGTCAATATCGCATCAGAAGATGGAAATATTTTGCATAAAGGCATGAGCCTATTCTTTTCATGAGCAATATGAGTGCTTTGCATGGTGTGTACTAATAATTTCTTGGATGACCATTGAAATATATATTTAAAATTTTGATTTAATTTCGACAGTTTTTTTTAAGAACTCATGATGAAAAATAAACAAAAATCAAAAAAGAGATATAGAGGATTTAGCTTAAGCTTATTTCGAGCTCATTACTCATCAACAATAATCTTTACTTTGATAATTTTGTTGGTGTGAGTAATGACGGCAGATGATTGCAAACATTGGAAAAGGTAATGAGGTACTAAACAAAATTGTACATAGAATATTATAATAATATCAAACTGTATATTATAAGCATTTATAATAGAAACGTATTATTGCATATTTATTTCAGTCCAGATGGTATTATGTAGTAACTTAATACGTAACACAGGCATATCATGTTCGTGTGAATATTTAAATACTGATTGAGCAAATTTTGTTGTTGCTATTATGTGGTTTTGGACCGCCAATATCATGATGTTACCGATTAATAGTGAAGCCATGTCTATCTTAAGGGACAAATGTCCTTTTTGTTCGGTTTCTGATAGTAAGGTATTTTGTATAGTCTTAGAAAAATGCTTTGCTCTTTTCTGGTTTACAACAAGAACACATATTGCTAAATGACAAAAGTTGCTTTGTTTCGTTGTTGTTGAAAATATCGTCGGTTAATCAGCTACTATATATATACCATTCAATAAATGAATGAATAAACAAATAAATCAGTAAATAAATAAATACATATGGCGATATAAACCTGTGTACATATAAATCTTGAGAGAGAGAGAGAGAGAGAGAGAGAGAGAGAGAGAGAGAACTAGTCAGCGAGAGAAGATACTATAAGCTGGAATGGATTCACACATATTTACCTATGCATGTTACAGTTGTTAAATCTTCACTTCTAACTAATTGCACTAGTTTATATATATTTGGTTTCTGCCAAAAATAAATATCAATACAAGATTTTCTAAGTTAGATAGAGGACACGTTAAGAAAAAAAGATATTCATCTTCGACCTCATTATTTACACAAAGTTCACATTTCCTTTCATGCCGTTCGTTTCCTACATGCCTACCAGTTTCGATACTTAATGGCTGTGATGAAACCCTTAACTTACTTAAACCCTTTGTGTGGCTGGCATTAGCAATTATTCTAACATAAGAAACGGTTTCGAAGAGATCTGTTATGTCTTTATACATATATGAATTTGTAGAAACAACTGCTGAGCTCCAGTCAGAATGAAATATACGTCTTAGTCTTTGGTTAAAAAGCGCTAAAAATAAGATATCTGTACTAAATAAGGGTAAAACCAGACTTCTCCAAGCTTGAAATCAATAGTATATGTCTCACATTAGAAGCCCGTTTTTTATAATTCTTTCTTCCGCAATCGGTAAGGATTAACTGGTATATTTTTCGAAGAATACAATTTGTTTGTGTTTATCAATTTGAGCGAATAGTTAATGATGCGCATATATCTATTTAGATAAAGTGCATATCAGCCCAACTCTCCATATACAAACATATTGTTGGTAGAAAGTTTAACGTCTAATAATCACTTGCAACAGTTTATATGTACCCGTTCTATATTGTCTGCTTTCAAAAGTCTCCAGATTTCACAGGAATAAGACAAAACATGAAGAAACAAAAGATATTAAATAAATCACACATTATATTCACTGGACATTGTAGCTTACTAGTATTATTCTGAAGTACGTTCACCGCTTTGACAATTGTGCCAACAATAGTATCTGTGGCACATCAAATAATAATATAAATAATTACAATGATCCACAATGTATATAAACGCATCTCCGTATCATACACTTTGCTTTATCAATATTTACAAATATATTCCATCTTATACAGTATGCATGTAGCTTGTCTAAGGATGCTTGCAGACAATCTGATGTCTCTGAAAATATCACCGTATCATGAGCAAACAATTAAAAATACATAGATGTTTCTTCTAAAATGATACCCGCCTCTATATTTGATTGTAGGGAAACTTCCATATCATTAATATTGTCGTTTATTGAAACCAAATCTGTTCAAAGTCTTGTTACACAATTTCGTGAATCTTGCTGTATAACAACCCACGGGGATGTAATGCCCTTTTGTTCATATATACTAATTATTATCACTTATTGTCACCTCTGTTTCTCTTTATTCACACAGGCCTTGTTCCATGTCATTCTTACTTTTATTAGAATCTCGGTGTCTTATTAAAGTTGTCATTGCTTACTGCACAAAAGATTTTTGTAAATCATCCTTTAATACATACATCATGACGTACAGCGGACGATTTCAATGTTTCTGGTCTCTTTTTAGTATTTGAGATATATCTGTCCTAACAGTCATCCGCCTATTGTAAAGAAGGTATTATTCAAGAAAAGCGTTATATTAGAGACTAAATCTCGTTGATAATTACCCACATTTATCACGAATCAGGAAAGACACACACTGCTACCATCTGTATATATTATTCTATTTGTTGTAATTCTAAACGCGTTCACAACGTCCCAGTGCGAATATTAAGTATGATATCAATTATATTCCAAGCACACAAAGTAGGAATTTATCGTTTAATAATAGATACCACGTGTACATGTATTATGTGTTGATACCAGTACTAGCACGATGTAGGTGTTTATAGAATGGCCAGTGTTATACTAAACTAAGTGAAATCAATTCCGATACATCTACATATAAATTTATATGGTGATATATAATTAGATACTCCACATTGTAAATATGTTAGTTGACGAAATATTCAGCATTCCTCTTCAAGTTTGTAATGTTATCAGGTTCACGCTTTATTCTGAATCAGATAAATCTGATGCTATTTTTGAATACAAGGAAATAAAGTCAGCCAGCCAACAATGCATGCTTATACAGACTCATACATACACACACCCACGAACACACACGTACTTGCATGTAGTAAGAAATACACATATTGTTATCATTTGTATAAATGTTCCATTTGTGTTGTTCTTTCTATTTTTTGTTCCCTACGGGCGTATAATTCCATTAACGAATCAGTTACCTACTTTAGGATTAGCATTATTCTCAAATATACCCCAAAACACGCATACAAATCCTTATCTTCCCTAATGCAAGGTTATACTTAATATTGTAACAATATACGACATATACTAGATGTACTGATACTTGCTATGACATTAGCAGCATCAGTCACCTGATTAAAAAGGATGGGGTCTTATGAAGCTAATGATATTTAGTTCCAAAATTTCTTAGATATAATTATGTGATCGTATGTATTATTATGATTTATATTATAAAGGCGTTATTTTACGCAGTATGTCTCTTTTATCGTTTCTCTAGGTTCTTTGTTGTGTTTCATGTTCTTGAAATATCCATGATTTGATTAAAATGATATATTCTTTGATGAATAGAAGACAAAGTCAGTCAGTCAGTCAGACAGCCGTATATGCAAGCACTTACTCACGACACACATGCACACAAACATATATACATGCAAGCATACATCTGTCATATACCAAGAAATACACATATTATTATCATTTGTATAAGTTTTCCATTTCCTTGTCTTTTCCATCTTAAAGCTAATAATAATCATGAAACAATATAGGCGTACCGACAGTAGTTTTATCATTAACAGCATCAGGCAGTGTTTAAAGAAAGTCAGTGTCATGCTAAGCTAAATGATATTTTGTTCTGATATTTCTACAGACATATTTATATGATTGCATGTATTAACATGTTTCGTTTTGTAAAGACGTTAGTTGACGCAGTGTTTCTTTGCAAGTTGTGTCACTTTGATTCCTTGTTTTGTCTCAAGATTTTGTATTATCCTAAATTTGATTAACCTGATGTAATTTCTGCTGAAGAGGAAAGTAAGTAAGTCAGTCAGTCAGTCAGTGAGTCATACATACAAACATACATACATACATACATACATACATACATACCTACCTACCTATCTACCTACCTACCTACGTACATACATACATACATACATACATACATACATACATACATACATACATACATACATACATACATACATACATACATACATACATACATACATACATACATACATACATACATACATACATACATACATACATACATACATATATACATACATATATACATACAGCCATATTGACATTTGCATTCACTGCCAAAACATTCCTACACACTTAAGACTGTGAAACTTAACAAACCGGAAATTGAAGCCGAAAACGAAGGTCTTTCAGTTGGACCACTCTGCAGATACTACGAGTTACCAAAAGAGCCCGCTTCACGATAGACTGACAATTTGCGATAAAGTGACGAAACCTGCAGAATACAGCATACTTCGGATTTTTCATATCGCTTCCTGATTTGAGGCGTAATCGGCGATTTTGCAAATGTTGTCGTCATTTGTTAAATTTCTTCTATTTGATTGATTTTTGTCGAAGCTTTCCATCTATGAAAAAACATGTTACAATTATTGACATTTAACTTGTTTGAGATATTATATGATGACTGGTAGCATGTAAAACTAAATGTGTTTTGACGGAAGGTATATATCTTTAAAAATATTGCAAGTACCCTGATGTGACACATTCGAATTCTTGGCAGTTATGTCTAAAACTTTATCTGAAGTTATTGTGGTTACTTTGACGCGAGCAGCGCAAAGCACCCCTCGAGGTTCGCTTCCAATGATTATCTTTCTCCTTCTTATCTGAATTATGTTTATCGCCGTTATTAGCAAACAGTTTGTCATCTATAGCTTCATAGATCTTCGAACCAGTTATCATGTATTAGCTATCCACTCGTTTCCACGCATCTTCCCATTCATTACAGTAAACGGACAAGCAATGTCTGCTTTCTTCTAAGTCAATAGTTTAATTTTTGAACCAAAACTGATTGAAATGGGGTGCGGGGAGAGAAATCTTAAGTCCGCAACAGATGGACTTTATATTATTCCAGTTGTGGACATATATTTTATTTTAATTAACGCTCCTTCCCTTCCGATAGAGTGGTAATATATTTTGTTAGCTCCGGCTATTACTTATTTATTCAGATTTCTTACGCACACTTCCAGTAGCCCCATCTCGTGTCCACGCACTGTTTTAATACTAATTACTAAAGCTGTAATTGAAGTTGCTAAATTATACAGGCGGTCGACCCATGCAGTACAATAAACCTGTCGAAACGGTCACCTTTATAAAGCAGTAACCTGGTCTCAAAGCCATTATATTTTCCCTCAGCAATTTTCCTATATAAAGACAAGTATATATAACGGTCATGTGCACTCAGCGGTCAGCTAGTGTGGCTGGTATAGTTGGATATCTTCATCTATTTTATTGCATTTTGTTATGTTCTATGTTTTATTATTTTATATTGATTTTCGTGACTTTTCCAATTTAATAGGACGAATCTGTCAATTGACGGGCACTCGTTAGTGTGTTTGTAAAAGGGGGAAATTATTGACAAAACGCACCTCCTTATACCAATTAGCCTTAAGCTCTGCCGAAAAAGGTTAATCTCCGAGGAGAGATAAGAGTGGGATCACTTTTCATTAGGGGTCAGCGGTTATTCAAGATTTGCAATACTTGTTTGTAATGGCAGGCGACGTTTCGGTTCACGTGTTTCTTACAATCATTAAGATTCAGAGATCTCTCACATAAGAAGACTGCATTTTGATCTTGGCAAGGTGAACAACAGGCTAATCCAGATATTGTTTAAAGTTTGAACAGTTGTTTCTAAACCCAAGTTTATAATTTAACCAAACAAATAGTTATTGTACATTACAGACATATTTACAGTAAGCCGTAACTTTGTAGTGAAAACAGTATTTAGTCATGCTGCACAAAACAAATCAAGATTTATTTTTTGTTGTTGTTGTTGTTGTTGTTGTTGTGTTGATTGGCTTTTCCGAGTGATAATTTAATTTAAAGTGAGCAGGATACAATAATCGTGTGCTAAGGATAACTTTGGAAGAAAATAACATATGCTTTTAATTTATGATTTAAGTTTAATAAAGTACTACACTAAATCTATTGAAAACATACTACAACTACTAATATTAATATTAATAATAATAATAATAATAATAATAATAATAATAATAATAATAATAATAATAATATTAATAATAAAAATAATAATAATAATAATAATAACAAGCATAATGTTATTATTTGGTATTTCTTGAAAACACAAGTTTAAAGGTGAGCCTGCATGCATTGGTCACCTGTGTACAGAGGTCGTTTTGTACTTTTTCCAATTGGTGGATGATTTTAATAGGTTTGACTGTATTTCAAGCAATGCAGTTTTTTGGAGGGACCAAGGTTTAACATGTGTAGATTTACAATAGGATTTGACATTTGACCTTTAACAATACGAACATAACAGAACTTTATTGAGTTGACGTATGGAAAACAACACATAGTCAATACAATATATATATATATATATATATATATATATATATATATATATATATATGTATCATATACGATACACTGTTGCATAAATAAATAAAAAAATAATCGCGATATAAATCTGGTTGACGTAAATCGTGTGAGAGAGAGATAACTAGACAGCGAAGGAAGACAATATAAGTTGTAATGCATTATTCACATATTTACCTAGGTATTGTACAGTTGTTTAATCTTCATTTTTAAGTAATTGTAGTAGTTTATGCATACTTGGTTTCTTCCAATAACAATGATCAATATACTATTTTCTTAGTGAGAGTTATAGAGGAAAAATTAAGAAAAAATAATATTCACGATCGACCTCATTATTTACACAAATATCACGTTTCCTTTAATGCCGTTTGTTTCCTACATGCCTACCAGTCTCGATACTTAATATGTGTGATGAAACTCTTAATTTACTTAGTGCCTTTCGCGGCTGGCATTAAGATAAAAGCGGTTTTGAAGATATCTTTGATATCTTTAGAGATATATGAAGTTTTCGAAGCAACTGCTAAACTTCAGTCAGAAAAAAGTATATTTTTAGTCTATGGTTAAAAAGCGCTAAAAAGGAAGATATCTGGTTTTAATTAGTGTAATACAAGACTTCTCCAAAGCCTGAAATCAATATTATAGTTCTCACATTAGAAACCTAGTTTTTATAACTCTTCCTTGCAATCCGTAAGCATTAATTGGTATATTTTTCGAAGAATACAATTTGTTTGTATTTAGCTATTTGAACCAATACCGAATGATGCCCACATATCTATTTAGATAAAGTGGATATTGGCCCAACTCTCCATATACAAACATATTGTTGTTAGAAAGTTTAACGTCTAGTAAACACTTCAATATTGTATATGTGCCCGTTCTATATTGTATGCTTTCAAACATCTCCAAATTTCACAGCAATAAAACAAAATTGAGATACAAAAGAATCAAATAAATCACACATTATATTCACTGGACATTGTAGATTATTAGGATTCTTCAGAAGTACGTTCATTGTTTTGACACTTTTGCCAGAAATAGTATATGTAGCACATCAAAACGAGAATCTGTTGTTAAAACAAGCCCTATATAACTAAAATTATCCACGATGTCTAAAAACACATCTCTGTATTTAGAAAATTTATAGTTTTCAAACTCTTTTGTTAGAAATAATAACCTTTGTTTTATCAATATTTACAAATTAATTCCATCTAACACAGTATGCCTGTAACATATATGAATATGCTTGGAGACCATCTGATGTCTCTGAAAATATCACGGTATCATCAGCAAACAATAAAAGATTTAAAGATGTTTCTTTTCAAATGATACCAACCTCTCTATTTGATTCTAATGCAATTTCCAGATCGTTAATATAAAAAGAAAACAGAAATGGAGAGAGACTTTCTCCTTAAAGATGCCGAAGTGAACAATCGAAATAGTCTGAGTGCGAATTTAAATGCTTTACATATGACTGCACTGAGCTCTAAATATATTTGATTATTGTTAACATTTTCCCAGCCACTCCGCATTTTATTACTTTGTTTCATAGACTTGTCCTTTCTACGTAATCAAATAATTTTTTAAATCAATAAAGGCACAAAAAGCGTTTTCTTTGCATCTAGTAGCTTTTGGATTAAAACATGTAATTTAAAAATAACGTCTATTGTTCTATTATTTTTCTTAAAACCAAACTCTGCATCAGCAATAATATCACATTTAATAGCCTTAGAGGAGAGTCTTTGATTTAATATAAATATATATACATATGTGTATATATATATATATATATATATATATATATATATATATATATATATATATATATGTGTGTGTGTGTGTGTGTGTGTGTGTGTGTGTGTGAAATCTTTTCCTAAACAGTTAAGCAGTGTTAATCCTCTATAATTATTTCTATCGGATAGATCAACTTTTTAACAAATTGGAATAATAAGACTCTTGCTCCAATTTGAGGGACAAATACCGCTGCTAAATATCATATTAAAAGGTTTCAGCGTGCCATTTAATACATGTAGAAATGACTCAATAATGTAAGGGATTTAAAAATAAAATTTGGTTACATTAGTTTTTGGTGTGCAATTTAAAATGTTAGTGATGGAAATTGAAGAGTTTTACACATAATTTATCTATTATGTATCTATCTATGTATGAATCTAACTATCCATCCATCTCTCTATCTATTATATGCAAATCATAATGCAAATAAGTAATATATATATATATATATATATATATATATATATATATATCTGTACGATGGAACCGAAATATTAAGTAAAACTTGAATAACGAAAACTTATTTGGTCGCAATGGTGAAGAGACCGTTGACACCTTTTGAAAAAATTGGTATTATAATGAGTTTTGGTGTGTTCAAGATAAATCATTTGATTATTTGTTTACCTAATTTATCAGAATCTATTATGAATAAACTTAATCCAATGTTTCATAACTTATAATGCGATAACTCGAATGATAAGATTAAAAAGACTAGTCTGTATTCAAGAATATTCTAAAATGGATTGAAAAATTATTAATTTTAAAATATCTCTTTCAGCATTAACAGTAAACTAGATACGTAGAATTAAGGGTTTCATCACACCCATTAAGTATCGAGACTGGTAGGCATGTAGGAAATGAACGGCAAGAAATGAAACGTGAACTTTGTGTGAATCATGAGATCAAAGGTGAATATCGTTTTTGCTTAATTTGTCCTCTGTATCTCTCACTTAGAAAATCTAATGTTGACCATTATTACTGACACCAATCATGTATAAACTACTACAATTACTTAAAATTGATGATTTAACAACTTTAAAATACCTAGGTAAATATGTGTATAATACATTCCAACTTAGATTATATTCTCTCGCTGTCTAGTTCTCTCTCTCTCTCTTTCTCTCTCTCTCACTCTCTCTCTCTCTCTCTCTCTCTCTCTCTCTCTCTCTCTCTCTCTCTCTCTCTCTCTATATATATATATATATATATATATATATATATATATATATATATATATATATATGTCGCTCTATCTCTCTCTGGATTTACGTGTACACAGATCTTATCAGCATTATTAATTTATTTATATATTTATTTCATTATTTAGTTATGTATACATTCATGTTTTCATTTATTATTCATTCCTTTATGCAACAGTGTATTGTTTATGATATATGTATTGCATTGACTGTTTGCTTTTTTGCATACGTCATATCAATAAAGTTCTGTCCTGTTCATATTTTAAAAGGTCAAATGTCAAATCCTATTGTAAGTTAATTAATCTACACATGTTAAACCTACGTCCCCAAAGAAACGACATTGCTTTAAATACAACCAAACCAATTAATATCATCTACCAAATGGAAAAAGGACACAACGACTTCTGTACACAGGTGACATATGTATGCAGGTTCAACTTTCAAACTTGTTCTGCATGAGTCGACCGCCTGTATAATTTAGCCACTTCAATTACAGCAGTAATTAGTAAACAAGCAGTGAGTGGACACCAGTTGGGGCTGCTTGAGGTGTGCATGAGAAATGTGAATAATTAAGTAATAGCCGGAGCTAACAAAATATAGTACAATTCTGTCAGAGGGGGAGGAGTGTTAATTAAAATATATGTCCACAACTGGAACAATATAAAGTCCAGCTGTTGCTGACTTAAGCTGTCTCCTCCCCTCCCCCATTTCATTCAGTTTTGGTTAAAAAAAGACCAAAGGGTTGAAATCTGTTTTGTTTCATTGGAAGCGGATAACCAATAGATGATATATGGCTCGAGGATCTATGAAGCTATTGAGTTTAGCGTTGATTTTGGTGCGAATGAGGCTCTTGTGGTCCTTCATTTGTTTTCTTAAATCAACGGGTTTGCCAACATATTGAGTGGTATATATCTTGCATGTCAGGAAATAAATTAAATCTTTGGTTCGACATTTTAACTTCTGATTAACAGGGAAGCTAACACCTGTCGACGAACTTCTGAACGACTTGGTCTCTGGCATATGTTTTCAAATTTGGCAATGCATGTATTTGCAGCAGTATTTGTTTGACTCTGAGGTTTTGTTTGAGGCTACTTTTTCCTGTTTCAGCTTGTCCTTGAGATTTTTAGGTCTACCGTATGGAAGGATAGGAACATGGTCCAAACAGAACGTGCAAAAAAAAGAAGAATGTAATTTATCTCATCACATGTAGGATCTGTGGCTTTCAGTGTGTCGGAGAGACTTAAAGGCTACACAAGGGAATCGGTCTTCACGGATCTGGTTGGGTGACAAAGAAGTCCAGTTGCAGAACTCTTCTCTTCCCCTGGCCACATCTTCAGTGCTTTAAGGCTGACTGCAATTGCCCATAACCCCAACTGGAGTTCAGAAGCCTGGAAGGAAAATGGGTCTTACTGGATAATTTTTAAAAAGAGTGGTATTGATTTTTGTATGCATATTAAATACTAACTATAATAATATTAATAACGTATAAGAGAGCTATCAAAAAGCGGTCAGTTATACCAAACGCTATAATCATTTCGATTATATGAAAATGACCTATTTTCACATTTTGAAGCATTATTTTCCACCCCAAACTACTAAACACACTTTTATTAGATGTAATTGGTGCAATTTGATGCGTTCTGCGGTGTTGTGTGGTGAAAAGACGTGCCGATCCCTGACGCACGCGATCTCTTGTGCTGGATTCAGTGCACTTGAAAGAACTGTTATTCGCCATATGATTTGTATATCATACACACATATACTGACAATGAATGGATGAAGCAAGAGTCTGAACGAAAAAGGGGAACATAAGCTTGGCGAGCGTTGAAGTTGTTAGAAATGCATAATTTATCGCTGTGCAGAAAAAAATATGTTTAATCGTTCTAAAGAGATATACTTTGTATCTACGCTACACGTCTTCGTGGAAATAAAGACACTGAAACGATGTAAATCGTATGCGATTCCAATTTTAACAAAAGCTTCTACACACAAAAGTATGTGCGCGATTCAACGCAAACATCATAGTTATTTTGGATCTGACTCCCATACTTTGACTTTAACTGCAATATTTGATCGCGGCGCCTTTATGTCCATTTAAGTAACCGTGCATGCCAACATGAAACGACGAATGCGGCAGCTGCTGACGAAAAGCAAGACTTACTTTTACCTGACAGGTATTTACTTTGCCGTTGACACCAGGATTTTGTTTGTGTAAGCAAAATGCAACTTTCATTAGTTTAATACTTTTTTCCTTTCAAGAACGACACATGTTATTAAAATAGTTTTCGCAAGGAAGATTTGCCATCAAAATGATCCATTTCACGTGACTTTGAACATTTCTTTGAAACAGATGTATTTAATGCAACTATTAAATATTCAACATTCACATAATTAAAACAAATACAAAATAAGACTTAAATTTAAATGACAACAAGTAAAATGATAAAATATCCTTAAAGATTTATTCATGACAATTTACTTTATAAACTGTAGCAAATTTACAAAGTGCAAAGGAAATAAACATTGGGACAAGGAATACAAATTGACAATGATGCAAAGTTCACTAGAAAACAATATTTAGAATTAAAATCGTCTACCTGACAGCTGGCATTTCAATGTTAACAGCTGACATTATTATCTATTCAAATTATCTAGACATCATTAGTGCAGCAAGCAGCTACTCGCACCCCTGTCACAAAGCCACGCACACAAGTCTATGAAACAAACGAATATTTAAGGACATTGCCCAATCACTATAAAATATCACCATTAAACAAAGATTAGAAACTGACAACACTTCTTACACCTATGACCAGAATTAAATCTGATATTTCTTTGACTACTTTCGAATAAATTCAATCTGCAAAATATATACCAAAACCAAATGTAATGGATTTTCCATTCAATAAGCCATCCTAGATATAAAACAATTTTTGGTTGGATTTAAATATGAACTATTAACACAAGCTAATTTTAAGTCTTTCGTTGGTGTTACTGTTGTTTTGACAACTGCCATTGCCATGATGGTAAAAGAAGAATTGCTCAAAAAATAATTAAGTTAATATTTAAAATGGAAGCATACAAATTATTTGTTAAATCATTTTGATACAGTTTGGTGTATACATTATTCACAACAGTGTATAGTTATTTGACCAAGAGAATGTTTGGAATAAAAAGTATTATCAAAACTAATATTAGGAATAGAATTTCCTATATTTTGATTGAACTAACAAAGAAATGTAATCTATCAAATATCTTCCAATACACTATAAACCCTGCGAAAGCTGAAGATCAGTATTCTAGTTACGTGAAATATTACTTGCCCAACAAAGATGTTGAGTTGTCTGAACTCTGATTGTCGTCTCTGTAACACATATAACTTGAGATTATATTATTATTACTTTTATTACACTTTGTGTCTTAATATATGACTTATAGTTTTGTATATGAATACTTGCATGTGTCCATTAGCCACTATTTATGATTTTAGTTTGTTTGTTTGAGTGACACTCAATGTTTGAGTAATACCACTTGATGGTAATTATAATTCTAGTTGAGTACTAACCCAAACCAGAATGGGATAAATGGAATCCAAATTTCAACTCTCAGATGACTTTTTTGTGATTTGATTGTGTAGTGTCTTAGGACAGTTTTCATCGTAAAGTAGTACAACCTTACGATTTCATTCATCGTAGACCACTGAACATTCCTAAGATTACGGTCATTATTGTACTTATCTGGATCCTTCATATTTCGAACATATTTTTAAAATGCATCATCCATTTCACAAGAACATATACTATTCGCAGATCAACAATGCTTTTTAAAACCGACACAAATTAAAAATAGTTCAAGTTATAACGTAAGCGAAGGAATGTTTGACCCAAAAACATGGGATCGTGACACCGCTTTGATTTCCCTTATTATCGCGTGGATTAACGGAAGGTATTGTCAATTGGCAGTAAACAAACTAATGCGCTTGAAGGTCTAGCGACTAATCCCTGATCAGCTTAATTACGCTCCAGTCAATAATGTAAGTAGAGGTCATTGTCGTGTTAAAGACCAATTTGAGTTTGCAGCAACAATTATGAAGTGTATATTTATTTGTTTACGTGATTTTGAGAAAGTGAACTTCGAGAAGAAGACGATTGACATGTATATAGAACAACTATCGTGGCAATTCACTTCAGTTCTCGAAGATCTAGAGCCAAGTGACTGACCAAGGTAATGACACATCAGTAACCAGGGTAGGTAGACGCTGTCGGTGTGTCAAAGATTAATTACGGTTTATGGGAAGCAACACTAGTGGAGCACGGGTTCTATGGGCAAACATGTGTGAGAGATAAATAAACCTCCAATAAATTAACTCTGACATTAAAAAAATTATTAAAACAGACAATTGTATTTGACTTCTTTTTCAATATGAAATTAATATTAGTCCTCAATCGTTGTTGGGATTATGGAGAAAAAGGAAAATCGCATGTTAAAAATGTCCATATCTTAAACATGATGCGGTACTTGGGTGTCAAGATGGGAAATCCTATATTAAGACATTTTCATAGGTTTAACATCATGGATCTATAGGTGACATATATGCTATCTAGAGCACGTCATTGTTAATAGTGGTTGACCTCAAATGGGATACTATGACCTGTAATGGGAATGTAATATAGTGTGACTCTCTGACCTCTAACTGGAAACGTAATGTTTAAAACGTTCATAGGTTTAGCATACACTTTGACTGAACAATACCTATTGATCTACTATTCAGCACCCCGTGATGTACTATTAACCCCTCAAATTTACTATTCGCCTTTTTTCCATATCCCTTTAAATCCCTATGATCCCCTTATAAATAAAGTAAACTCCTCGAGCCCATCCCCACACCAGCCCCATTTAAACAAAACTACAATCCCCTTGCTATTCTCGTCATCCTCATAATTGTATCAGTGGAGTAAAAGAAAAGGAATGACAGAATGAAAAAATCCAATAGATCAATACATTTAAGAGCAGGAAACTGACTCACGCTTTGCAAACACAAACATATCCTTTATAAATCCTGTATTGTAGCCTAAGAGTGGGTTCTTTTGTACGAATTTTGAATATCCTAAATGTAAGATTCTTACTAACAATGTGACCTATACTGACGCTGAGGTTTTAAAAAAAAGTTATTGTATGAAAATATATCAAAGTCGGTGTATTTTCTCCTATTTTGCCTTAGGTTAAAGCATTCCCCCTCTCCTCAATTCTTCTTACGGTCTGAATGCGTTATTCGTTTTGATCAAGCTGATGCTTGAGTTAGGGTTGCTTATTAATGAAATGTGTTTATAACTTATATTATGGATGAATGACTGCTTCAGTTTTAAGCCCGACTCTTTCATCCTCTCGCTAGTGTGTATTTAGTGTCGCTGACTCAACCGAGGTAAACGTACACTTGCACTGTTTTGCATAACTGACGAAGGGGCGGTAATAAGGTGTACTAGAACTTCCAAAGACTGTATCTCCATGGAATACGGTGTTTAGGCTCTGCCTCCTGAGTTACTCCACATTTAAATAATTAAAATAGGTCTCAATATCAATTAACAGTTCAACAGTCAAGATTATTTACAATATTCAACGTATCTTTTGCACACATATGAAAATATACGTTTTCGCTTGGATACGATTTGGCTTGAAAACGTTTTGACTTGAGTACGTTTCGTTTTAGGTACTTTCTGCCTTGGGATCGTTTTGACCTACTTCAGGCAAAAGAACTCCTACGTAATATCTGAATTAAATGTCAAGGAAAATATGGTCATATTGATTTTGATTCCAATGACATAGTGAAACAATTACTGAAGTTATCGACACTGCAGTCTGTGAAATATATTCATTTACAAAATAAACCATGAAAAATGGTAAAATTTTATAAACAATATGTTCATGAGAAAAATGCACCAAATGTAAATTAAACGAAATGGAATGTTACAATTAAGATTATTTATAATAGAATAAAACAGTAACTGTCCTTTTATAAGGTTTCAATATTTAAAAAATGTGAGAATATATCACATATAGTTATTTAAGAAACTGCATATTTGCGACGAGATACATTATAAATGCAAATGGAAAGAAATAAAAAACAAAACACAAACATAGGAATTATAACGAATGTAATAAAACCAAATGAATTATAAGTAATTTTGGCAGCTGTCTGTACCGTTATCTTAAGCCGCATGTACTGCCGCTATCGGACCTATTGGAAAGGCTTAAACTCGTGTGTCAAAACTATTAAGAAAGACCTTGATTATTTTTTCACTACACCAAATTTGATTTGGCCAGTATGTTTGAAGATGACTATTCCTGAATTACAGCTTCTGTCATTGCAGGTCAATGCCTGCTTTAGAGCGAAGAATAAGAAGGTAAATGTCCATGTTGTCTAGGCGTTCCACCTAATTGGATAATGTATTAGGATGTTAACAATCTTTATAATTAGGGCTTATCACAACATTTACTGTCAAGCAGCTTTAAATGTCTCAATTAATCGCATATCAAGCATATCGGTGTTTGGAGTAAACCACCAGATAGAAGCAAATGGTATGTAATGCAGGTATCATTAATATACGAAAAATAACTTTCTGACAAATGAAAACAATTTTGCCCTAGCTTTGGAGAAAAGGATTGTGAAGGGCTTTCGTAATACAGTAGGAAGCTATGGAAGACCCTGAGCTAGTCATCGACATGTGAAAAACAAAAGGATAAGCTATGTCTAGTCGGGTGACTTATATATAATGAAAACCCGCTTGTTCTATATAAAGGGTGTTTTTGAAAATGTCGCAGCCTAAACTAAAACTAATTTATTTTATTTTTAGGAGTCAATATATTCTTGGGTCATGCCTGTATGAAGACCTGTTCACAACAAATACATCATCATAATCGATAACTATTTAGAGTTAACACCTGATTATAACGAGCACAAATAAATGTGCCGGTAAACAGTAAATATTATTGTAAACTGACCTTGCCACTGCCATCAAATCGGTACCACAGGAAGGTCATGAACATCACTTACCACTTCAAATGATATTGCTCTGCACAACTGAAGCCATGCAGAGTACATACTTATATTCTAAAATGGACACCAATTTAGTTTTGTACTTTATTTTATTCCTGTGGACAATCCAATAATAGCTCTGTACAAATAGTATGCATAGCTTTCATCTCTTTCATCTTGACTTCAGTACTTAAAACAGCCAAATTGTGTTAGCTCACTGATTTCATGATACATAACCGAGCACATCAAGAAGTTACTTAATCCACTTAGAGTCCATTTGGCAGGTTTGAACTTAGCTTCAAAAACCTTTCATAACAACATTTCCGCCATTAGTCAAGCTATAATCCTAGATAAACCTCTTTCAGATATAAGTAGAATATGAGTACTCAGTGATATAAGTCTCTGATCGCTACTACACAATGCAAAGCGATCTTTATTATCTTAAGCTACAAATTAATCAGTATAACAATTTATTTGTACAATAATATATCAGTGTAAAACATTTTCATATTTGATTTTAAATTACAATCTGAGAGAAGTGAGTATATAAATCACACTGAGATGAACTCAATCTACATGAAGCAAATTATACACAAATGGTCCGCATTATAGCCTAATACATTTAAATCGTAAACCATTCCGAAGATAAGAGTTCCTCAAAGGTTAATTTGTTCCACGCATTTACTATTATACATTACTTATCGCAATTATATTAATATTGCTTATCAACAAAATAATCTTTGGCATTGACTTGTTATTATATCAAACAACATTCAGGTACGCCTTTATTACATATAGGACACATGCAAACAAAATTAGATTCATCCTCTAATAAATGAACATTAGTCTTAAACAAATCTCTAAATACTTATAGGTGTCAATTTTATCGTCTTCCAATTTCTGTTTTCAGCTTCTGTACTGAACATTTCAAGTGGAAAAAGTGTATTTCAAGCTAGCGACTACTATATATATTTAGAAAACGTAGAAATATTGCTAGCAGTAACATTGTCAACAGGCAAACTTTAAATGATACAGCCTATTAGGTTATATCTGCCAGAGCTATGGCTTGTATACTGAACGCTTGTTAGCAACAGATTTGGAGAATTATAACATGTGCACAAGATTATAACCATCGCTCTGAAATATTAGCAAAGACCTGAAATTGTGAGAAGTTATTCTTTGTTTCAGTTTAGTTTCCCTGAATATGTTTCAACAAGTGAACTTCTTGGCAATGCACGAGTTTATTTCTGAAAGTCGTCGGCCTTAACCACTGTATTATCCAGCGATTGTAGTGCCTGGATATTTTAACAGAAAGCTAGCACTAGATGAATTAGTTAGTCAGTCTCTGTTTCTCAGAATTTGTTTTTACAAATAACTTTAAGAAGATGTCGCTGTTACTTGCATTTTATTATCATGGGCTTTGATTCATTTTTCCTAGAAATATATGTCACAGGATACTATTAATTTTAGATAAGCTAAAACATACATTAAGTTCACACCATTTTTAAATATGTCATAATCTAGAAATTAATGGGTATGACCAATATTGCCACAAGTAGGGAAGACTGCTACCCTCTATTTTTGCAATTGTGTGATGTTTTAAAGTAAAAATTTAGCGTATATGCCTCTTAGTAATATTCAGGTGATTTTTGTTGATAATTTACAAAATTGTTTACAGTTTAACTTGTACCAGAATCTCTTTTATTCCATTTCTCTTTAAGGATATGTGCTTTAGTGGTGCTGCCAATTTCCCATGTAACATGACACAGTATAACAAGTTTATGCTGTAAAACATTTGTCCATAAACTAGTATCACTAAAATGATATTTAAGAAGTATGTTTTATTTGTGGATAATATGTTACCTTTGTTTTCACCTTTTTCAGACACCCGAAGGAAAATGTACTTAACTGGTTTTAGAAGCAAACAAGACAAACATATTTGCTCAAATCTGCCGTTTTATGCAATGCTATTAATGGAGAAAATAAAATATAATGTGCATTGAGTTCTATCTTTGGAAAGTTACCAATGAAACTGTCAAATAATAACTTAAAACTCTAGTAAGTGTAGTGGATGGAAAAAAGTGTAAGGAAATTTGCAGCTGATTAATGTGTGCATGTCCTTAATGGCGATGAATGGGACCAAGCTAGCAGAGTTATAGTAGTTATACATAAAACATTAATGCATCAAACATAAACAGCTTCCTTTTGTTTTAAAGGAACATCAATTTGCAACAGTTATTAATATAAATATTCACATTATATAGAAAAGTATAAAATATAAATCGCTTACAGGATAAATCAAATTAGATTCACAAATGTTCCATGGACATCACTGAAAAAGAAAAGTCCCTCGCTCTATCTCTGCCCTGTAGGTATGATCATGGTAGATACAAAAATAATCATATCTTTGTATCAAGCATGAAGGCAGGAGAGACATTTACATACTTCTAATTCGTATTCAGAGTAACAAATAATGCTTTTAACATATCAGCAATGTACCTCGATATGTTTAACATTATATAAATTCATTCATTTTCAAATGTATGGTATCAAACAATTATGTCATGCATTCGAGTAAATCATCGGTCAGATGACAAGCGATTTCACCGAATACATCATCAGTTTTGACATAGTACTTTAAAGACAGGTTCACAGAGTATCTGTGCTTTGAAATTGTCCTCTCATATTTGTTACCACTTGCGCTAATAGGCGCATCATCTTGTGAAAGATCGCAGCATGCAATTTATGTAGTCTCATAAGGACAGTCAAAATAATCATTCGAAAGGTCCGTCTGCAGCCACTATCCAGTGTCTGAGATCATTTCATGTCCGTCTCTGGGATTTGTGAAGCCCTCTTTCTTTGCAAGACCAATCTCATAAACAAGCTCCGAAAAGAAATTATATATTGCTATATCGTATGTAAATGTAGTATGGGAATCATGCATGGAAGGTAAAGAATTAGCCATATCCTGAACAATAGTTCCCAATATGGCTGGAAGTCAATAGAAAAGGGATCAGGCTGCTTTGTTGTGCAGTTGTTATCTATCATATTAAAATGTATGCAGCAAAATTGTCTTGAAGAAACATAAATATTTTCATGTATTTGGATAAGATATTGAGTTATTTAAACGCTGGCAACTTAAAAACTAAATGTATTGGTAAATTATTACAGAATTATAGGGTAGGTTTTATATCACTATTTTGTGGCGAGAATTGTTTTAAGCGGACCATCACCTTCAACTATGATAGTAATGAGGCAATATAAATTTGCACAGTTACCTAATTTACGCACTTAACATGCCAATGACTTAGGCTGATTGTATATTATGCAGATGACAGTGTACGTGCTACACAAGATTGGAATCACTCCATTCACCTATCGTAGGTCTGCCACCATACCAAGTGTAATTGTTCCAATAATGATTTTGCTGCGATTTTCTTCACTTGAAAGATATGTCAGAATGTATGCATGGGCTTTATTACCTTGGAGAGAGTGGTACTGGACAATATTATTTGCTCTGTATAATCAGACACCTAGAAGTAACTTAGCTTGGTGAAGATCTCTACTATACCATATAGGTCTAGTGTGTTATAACATGGCTTCAACCAATGGTTTATAACTATCTAAGTAAAAAGGAGGTCGCTTTATTTCTTATTCGTAGACTTTTGCTAGCATTTAAACGTCACTGATCGTGACAAATTACTGATTTGCTTAGCTTACAAAGGTATCGTTAAAATTTGTTTAAGTTCTAGTCTCAATGGATTAGAATTCCATTCATATGTGCAGATGAAAGACTAATATACTTAATTTTTTTAACTGTAACATTGGTACCAGACAAGGTGCCGTATTAAGTCCTCATATGTTGAATATATTTATACATGTTTGCGTATAGGAAGAAAATACCCACATGGTATCTTTAATATCCAATAAATATATGATATTATTACCCCGCTGTATGATGATAACGTTTGCAAAATATGTCGAAACGGTCAGCTCTTTGCAAATGCAGAGAATTATCGTCGAAACATTATGTAGACATAATTTAGTGTGCGTTAGATTAGATAAGATCAAAACTATGCATTTAGAAATGGTGGATTTTTTTGGAGTAAGGTAAGGAGAAATGTTATTATAAGATCAACAAAGTCCAAACCGTATCTGATTCTAGAAATATATACTATACTCTACTCCTAAACACACTTGCACGAACGCAAAAGAACAATTCGTAATCCAAACAAATAAGTTTCAACACGCATTGAGTATTCCCCCCAAAAATTAATGCCAATTTGCTGATGCACAATTTCTCAAACAATTTGGTACAACAATCACATCAATATTAACTTACTGCGCTGAAATTCGGGGTACGAACATTCATATACAGTTGAAAAGATATATTATACTTTTTGTAGTGGATTTTTCAACCTTTCTAGAAAAACATACTCGCTCTTACCACGAATATAAAGTGAAGGTTATCATTGTGTTTAACTTCCTATTTAAGATGTGTTAAATAATGGATTCCGTTGCACATAATAGATAATAATCAATATCCAAGGCAATGCTATAGTCAAGTATAGTTACATTGGTTCCGACAAAAATGAGATACTATTCAGTGATGGATTTTGTTATATTTAGAATGCACAGGAGCTGGAAAATAAATTTGCTCAGCTTCAGACGACTTCTAAACAACGTATTTCAGGATTGAAATTCGTATGTAAAAAAATCACATAAAGCATATCATTATGATATATTTTATGAGACTTTTTCTTTTCGATTTTATATGACCATTGATTTACATACCCATCTGTTGAACGCATTCGCCAGACTCCTATGTTGCACCCAAAAGTTAGATATTGGGAAAGGAAATGTTAATATCATCCCTTCAAATCAACGTAAATTTATGTTGGGTAGAGAAAGCCAAACAGAAGATGAATTTAAATTCGTTTGCAATGTCTCTTTTAGTCAAATCTTTGAAACAGATTCATACAAGGGATTTTTAGTAAAAGCACCCATGTGAGGAAATCTATTATTCTGTGATCAAGTCTAAGAATCCAGTTTTAATATCCTGACTTACACAGTATGTCTTTTTAACATTCCATAGAAGAAAGTGAGTGGATATGTAACTACCGTATTAACACAATTAAATAAATACTATTTTTGTCACACCATGAATCTTGCGTCCATGTGTAACATGACAGCTATTTGATGTTATTCCCGTTCCATCGTTCAACCTATTGATGTTGTGGTTGCTTGATTGTTATTTTTTTCAGCTCACTTTGTGTTGATTTCATTCTAATATGGTGATCTGCATGATCAAGATACTCTCATGTAACTGTAATATAGGTCGATTGCCTAATGTATCAAGAAACTATAGTCATAGCAATAATTCTAGTGTTGTCTTTTGCGAGCTCTAATACGGTTCCAACGCAATGATTAGAAAATATAGTCATACGATGAAGGTGGTGTGTTGTCCCTTGTATAGGGAGCTAGTCTTTTCCCCAACAAACTGGTGTTCTTTCTTCGAAGCGGTGATTTTTTTAAATTGCTGCAAACTGGATATACCATACTATACTGTATATATACATATATATGTATGTGTGTATGTGTGTGTGTGTGTGTGTGTGTGTGTGTGTTTGTGTGTGTGTGTAGAAAAAAACTGGCCAGAGAAAACACCTATGCAATTCTATTTTGTTTTTCCAAACAAATAATCCTGTCCTCGCACCACGTCTTCTTGTTTATCATCAATCAGTACAAAACCAAACCGACCATGATTCTCAATCGTGTTACCTAATCTATAAACATTGAACTAGAGCAATATATGGCTCTTGTTTGGTGTTACCATGCAAGGGTTACCAGACCAACAAACAAAAATATATTAATTACTTACCATCAGTTCGTTTGTATTTACTAATATATCGCTTTAATTATAGAGGATTTTTGTTTTGCTATATATTTCCGCATGTTGCAAACTGTTCTTGTCGGAGTTTTTGTTATCAATATAGCACGATTGGTCAGGTGTTACAACAAGATAATTATGGGACGGTCACCTTTTGTCCACTTGTTACTTGTAATTGCGAATGACATTGACGCTAGTCCGTGTCCACGCATTGGCCAAACGTTCTAAAGAGGGCTGTCATTGTGTCACGTTAACAGTCAAAGTATTTGCTACACGATTGACCACATGAGCATAAAGTTGAACAATTTCAATATTATTACAGTCAATGAGACATGGCTAGATGAATCAATTCGAGCATAATACATGTAAACAAAACATTTTCAACCAGTTTTCCTCCTAACTTACAGGTCATTACACCGAGCAGAACATTTTAGAGGTGTAATAATATTCACCAACAGTAACGATCAAAGGAATATCATCTCCCGTCCTGACAGAGCGTTGCGGTCAATGAACTTAATATACATCTAAAATATGCAGTGCAAAAAAAAAATATATAAATTTTTGTTCACCGTAATTAATATTTGCAGTTGAACTACTTGAAGTGGGCAATGACATGGAAAATTATACATACCGAACTTAGCAAACTACAAAATTTGATGCCAACATGATCGTATCCCGTAAACTGGGACATTTTCTTTCATTATGGCAACAAGTAATTGAGACACGTGAAGCCGCCTATAAGTTCTGCTGCCAGTCTAACAAGCAAAAGATTGCTTACCTATGTCCTTGACTTTGCATTTTGGTCTCCTTTAATTGTGACTTCGTGGTAGACTTATTTCATGGTTTCCTTATAGTCTAATTTGATTACGTCTATTTTTTCGAAGAACAGGCTGCCTGTGCAATTATTTTCACAATAGAAGATATGTACATTTGCTATAGATCTATACTTATTTTAATAGATAGATTGATACATGGACACATATAATAAAGTAAGTATATACAGTTCATTATTTCTCTTATGATTCTTTATTATCTCTTTATATTACAAAAATGTTTGCTTTCATCAGTTTCCATTGTCGATCTAAGTTTTTGTTTTCATTGGTTTTGCCCTACCAATTGATGGTAACTGATTAATTTTGAACAGAAGCGTTCACATGAAAAGTACTAAAGCTCAGACTGTACTAAACAAGTGCAAAATTATTAATATGTAGCCATGATACAAATTATTTGATAAAGATGTGGGATTGGGGTAGGGAGAGGGGTAGACGAAAATACTGAGTTTAATTTACCCCTCTTTCGGCAATAGCTACTAGTTAAAAGTTATTCCAGATGTATCACATTCCATGCTTCGATAATAATGAAAATGGATTTGCAACTGATTCTGGAATGAATATAGGCACATTATTCATTGTGTAGTTGCTCCAAATCAAATAAAACAGCCTACCCTTATTTCTTTGAATGTAAACTATACAATAATCCTCGAATCCTACAGACGAATAACCTAATCAAACTTCCAGTTCATATTGACCTATACATGATTTCGTTTGGCGACGATACTCTTAATGACACAATTAATACTTAAGTTTTTGTAAGCAGGTCCACCTTTATCTCAGACGTACTAACCGCTTTTACGCCTATAGACCTAACAATAGAGTTCAAGAAATTTAAATCTAGATGTGTGTTTTGTCCCTAATATCATTGTTGTGGTTTTTAAATCTTGAGCACTGTTATTATTATTATTATTATTATTATTATTATTATTATTATTATTATTATTATTATTATTATTATTATTATTATTATTTTCCGCAAGGGATTTCCTTGGTTTTCTCTCTCCCCCCCCCCGATCATCATTTGACACAGCAATATACATATATGAGTGTTACGTATTTTTGTTTATGCAGGCTTGAATGTGTATGTGCATATGTATATACGCATGTACGTATGTGCATGTATATGCATGATTATCTATGCATTTATACATGTGTATGTGTTTGTATATGCATATATATGTATCTCTATATGTGTTATATGTCTATACATCTGTATGCATATATATTTACATGTATTCGAAGCTATTATTCTACAATCCAAATATGATCAGATGTATTCGTCCATCAATACCAGTTTAAAGTTCAATAATATAAGAACTGTTCATATATTTGTATATATGTATCTGTAAATTTGTGTCTGACCTATTATCACATGAGAAGTCACCTTTCTTTATTCCTTTATAAACTCGTATCCCCAAACATGATTGCTTTAGATCATTCTAGTTCTTACACTCATTCAAATATCATTTCAATTTTCGTTGCAAGTTTCACTTGATGCATGTAATATTATGTGTTTTGTATTTGTTATGGGAAAGGCTATTTTAAGTTTGAAGAACTTGTGCCTAACCCTTTAGCTTTTCTAATATAGGCAATAAAATGTTTAAAACAACCACCACCACCCAAAAAAAAAAAAAATGTTTAAAACCATATAAACACATTCTAACTTTATATTCTAAGAATTTTATAACGTTTTACCTTTTGTGTTTTATATTTTACACCTTTGCATAAACGTAACATCTTACCTTTTATCTTTTATTTTGTTGTAATAAATGTTTACGTTTATTTGGAATTTATATTTCTAGTTTTAGAACCTAAAATAATTTTAATATGCACCATAAAGCCAATACTGTGCTTACCTGCCGTTAAACCCTAACAGATACATACATATTTCTGTGTTCATTGTTTGATTGTGTTTTGTATGTTTTTTTGAGAAAGGGGCCATTACGACTCAAAAGTACTAAGGCGCGTTTAACACTAGTTGCACTGTGTGATGTCAAGTTGCACTGTGTGATGTCAGTTTGCTTTTGGTATATAATCATTCTCTGACAAAAACGATTTATATATATTTTGGTAGATCCAGTGCAGTTGGAAGGATTGCTGTTTGTCATATGATTAGTTACACACACACACACACACACACACACACACACACACACACACACACACACACACACACACACACACACACACACACACAGAGTAATCCTCTTATGTTTTGGGGTCAGCGCAAATAATACAAGATACCAATAATATATATATAATATATGGGCCATCAGTAGTAGTAATAGTAGTAGCTGTTGAAGATATAGAGTAGTACAAATATAAGTATCAGTTAGTAATGGCAGCAACCGTAGTAGTAGCAGCGGCAGTAGCAATATTTTTACTGGTGTAAATTTGAGAAGCAACGTTTAAAACATCAAAATGCAATAAAATTCAAATTCAACTCCCTCAAGAAAGTACCTACCGCAAACTTTTTTTTTGTTCCTATCAACGAAGATTAAACTATTTGGATGCTGATAGTTTTGCGAAACCAAATTTTGCACAATGGAAAACTGACTTTGTTATTAAATATGATGTGTCATTTTGAAAAAAGAAACATATCATCGCAATTCGGTTACGTTCATAGTGCAGATCGATTGCAAAGAATGAAAAGAAATTCCAAAGACCGTATTAGACGCGACAAAGTACAAAAAACAAAAACAAAAAAACCACAACGGTCTGAACAATAAAATTGGCCCGCTAGAAGATAAATAGGAATGCAATAGGTATACAAAGGCAGATTAACTTGCATAGCGATACATCAAATATGAGATAGTAACCAGACGCATCTCGCTTCAAACTTCAACGATGATACCTGCATGGAAAATTGTCTTTCTTTAAGATAATGTAGATACAAATGTTCAAGTAAAAAATTCAAAGGCTCTCTGCAGCATCTGCAGTCACATGAACAATATTTAATGTTAAATCTTTAAGTTGTTAGTGCTGATAGTTTTGGTGGTTTGGAGATTTTGATCAAGAAGTAATATCTGCAAATGCGGCGTTCATAAATTTGAGCTGATGTGGCAGGGTCTTTTTTCATACCTTATTGAACAAACTAAGATCCAAAATCAATAACAATAATAACAGCATCAACAACAATTTGTTATCATCGACCTGCGTGGCTAAAGTTGTTAAATAAACGAATGGACACAAAATTTGAACATTTTATTATAAGCATGTAAGATTTTGTATGAAAGGTATACGAAGCTACTCTTATTAACTAATACAGCGAACTAATTGGTTACTCGCCAAAAGTGTACAAACCTGAGGGCAACAGGAACCTGATGATTACAGCGAATGTGACATTGTGTTTACGCTAATATTAGGGCAATTAAAGTGTGACATTGTGTTTACATTGCTATTGGGGCAATTAAAATGTGACATTGTATTTACGCTAATATTAGGGCAAGTAAAATAGTCCCTCAGTTTGGATCCACTTACTATTCATCCTTACGTCATTTGTCTGGATCATTAGAGGGCAACATATAAAAGTATTTTTAATACACCGAAGATGGTTTTAACACCTTTCTTTGTACCCAAATGCTTCAGTTTAAAGACCATAGTATACATAAGCCTGAGTCATAATTGCAAATTGCATCAGTATATGCTATTTTACCTGAATAAATCATACATTTACTGCTTATTTAGTACCTATATTTCAAGTTCTGAAATGTATAAATTCACTCTGAAATAAGGTTGCTATTGTTTATATTGTGCCTGGTAAGATTTCATTCACTGGCCAGTTTGCAATATACCGAACTAATATCTTTCAATAAAATGAAATACCTTTTGGGTTTTAAAAAAACGATTCTTTTGTTACGTACTCTTATTCTCTCTCTCGCACACACACACACATACACACACAGATGTCAGAAAGTGCATACACAAATTAGTTATTTGCCTATAACATGAGTTAAGCCATGTTGTTTGTTGGAACACCTATATGTGAGACCAAATCGAGATACACAGGCCTAGATGTTGGAAGATAAAGACTGAAAATTTATGATTGTTGACTGTCTATATTAATAAAAATATCTATTGAATCTGAACTTTATTCGGATAATGAAAGGGTGAAACCATTTTAATCGATAAACTATCCAACACATCTTCCATGTTTCCTCGTCTGAAAATGAAATATTATTTGTATTTTATTACGTTTGGAGATATCCTTTTGCCAGGGTTAAGAAAGCAGTTTCGTATTTCTTTACATAAATTGTACGATTGTACAAAGCTTATTAATAGCAAGTTGAAAGCAATGCGAAACCTTACGACTGAAAGCAATTCAAGTTGTTTGAATATCCCTGCTATGAAAATAATATAAAAAATTCGCTTGTTGAAGAATGTTAATAAAAGGTGTTTTCAAATTTAGGGATCCATATTTTATAGAAGAAATTAAAAGAAGTATTGCCAAGAATATACACAGATGAGAAGACAAAGAACAAAAAAAAAAAAAATTCTGAATGGCATTTGGGCGCTCTTGTTGATAATTCGAAGTGGTGTTCTGACAAACCATGAGCGCATGAATAGATAATTTGAATGATGCATTATCAGTACACAATGCTCACAAACATTTCTAAATAAAGCCAGTGATGTTTACTGCATTGAAGGTTTATCTGCACTTACAATCCCAGAATATGATGTGGCGATAATGTGAAAAAGTTTTTGGTACATTTTAGAATAATTAAACAAAGGAATAGTTCAGCAGCATTCAGGTTTTTATGTGCATAAACACGTTGAATTCTATCGTATCATTCAAACGTAGTTTAAAATGTGTCACATAATGCATTTGTATCACATATATGTCGTCAACATACACTCCATTTATACACAAGGGACATGGAAGACACATTATAGACATTTACCTATCAGCAATAATCTTGTGCTTTTAATACGACAATTTACAAAAACCTACAATTGTCGCCTAATTTCCCCTTTATAGTCTGATAATATTTTAAGGAACGGTTTGGTTTATATTGCCTTCAGTATAAGCATTTACCCTCAGTTGTGATTTTCACATTTTAAATCGCAATTTATAGAGCGTAAATTTCAATCTAAAATGAATTTGCTTATATATATATATATATATATATATATATATATATATATATATATATATATATATATATACACAGACGCACAAAAGGCCAGTCTACAGATAAGTAAAAAATGAGTCAGAAGTAAATTTAAGGTATGCGTCTATTATAGTTTGTGTACATCCCATCCTTCTTTCTCTATGCATGGGTGTTATGCAATTTTGATATACAGACATCGTTGAATGAACGATTAATCATTTGTATGAAATATTCAAGTACGTATGCAATTATTGTTTTTACTTTTGCAGAGAGCTGTATTTCAATTCCCGCGTCTTGGATTAGTCTTAATGGGATTTGTACTGTGTTTCGGATTGGATATATGAATAACAGTCGTGGTAAAATTCAATAGGTCGGTCCTCCGCAAAGAATTCCAATGTTGTTGTAGATTGGGTATTGCTTAAGCTCTGACAGCGGAGTTTGACAGGCCACTCCATGTATCGACAATCCCTTGAGAAAAAGAATGTTTCCTGCTGAGTGATCGGGAGCGTCCTTTGTTGTTCGATGCCCTTTGGGTTGTAATTGCACGTCTTCTAAAATGTTGATCTCTATTGTTAACGTTGCTGTTTAATATTATGAAAACCCCAGCCAAGTGATTCATTGTTTTTGAATTCGAATCTAAAATTCTAAGCACCTTGAATCTCTCTTGATAACTTTAAAAAAAAAAATCAAAATATAGGTTTGGCAGTACAAAATATATTCAAGCTATCAAACTGTTCAATGCCAAAAAATACTTGAATCTTTTCCTCTAATTATGATACAGGATCTAGATTCTTCACTCATCTACATTTTTTTGTTCTTTTTTCCCACTTTCTCATTCAATGTTTCCATTATAATAGGTATTTATGAAATAACTTCGTACATATACCAGCCGTCTTTAGCATTCTGTATTACAAAGTATTCTTTGAACGTAAGAGGCCATAGTAAGTTGTTAGAAGTTTCTAGCCGATCCAAACTGCATTGTGTGCACTAAAAATATGTTTACGCCAATTTTGTATGTCTCATTAACTTTAATAACGCTGTAGCTCTCATCCTTTGCATTATCTACTTTTTAGTTAGGACTCTCTAAACGCAAGGAGCATATTCAAGTCGTGGTCTTCACAGGGATTTAGATAGATAAGTAAAAAAAGAACACCCGTTCACCAGTATAACTGAAAGGTTTGTTTTTATATCCATCACATCCTGTTTACCTTTTTAGTGGACATTTGTTTATGCGATACAACTTGAAACTTGTAGTCCATAATTATTCCAAGGCTTCTATCTTCAGCGAGCTTATTGGTTTCAACTGTTTTTCATTGTCCCCGTCCCTGTACAATTTTGAGGATGTGCTATCATTGCAAATACTCAAATATCTACATTTGTCACTACATAATTACAGTCATGAACTGGAGTATTTTATCATGCGGTTTGAAATATAATGAAATGACCGGTCTATAAAACGATTCAGCACACAAACTATTTCTCCATTAAATTCCTGGCTACATTTCAATTTCTATACCACCAAATTTGTGCTTCAATTACCCTTGGTAAAATACAGTACATCAAATCATAAAAACCTGAAGTCAGCCGTTTCTTGGACGCTTATTTTGAATTTGGAACGGACGCAAGAGTGGATCGCTATACTGCGGAAGATTTGGACTCAAAATCTTTTCTTTTCCTTTGCAGTGCTTACATCCTAAGATATATTGTAGCTGTTTTTAAATCGCATAACTAAATGGTAAAATGTTTGATTTAAAAAAACATCACCAACACAACCTCAGTGTTTCATTCTTGGTCTGAAACATTACTTGTTATTTATAGTCAGGTAGCATGGTATATGAAATACAGTCCCATGGGAAGTTTGTGAGGAAAGCAAGCCACTAGTCTAGATGTCTTAAGGGGACACCAAATAACAAAAGAAATTTGTTGGCAGTCTGGGAATCTGCTCTGGTCATGGTGATGAGTCAGTGTAGGAAACACATGCTTTGTGCATTTTCGCATAGTATTTTATACCAATTTAACACATATTTCAGATGTCATCCAGTGTCCTCTCTGCTCTGCTCAATATATCCACTCTACATCTGATTAAATTATGTATATTAGCTCGCGTACGATGTTGAGTGACATCTAACCTCAGCGTATTTCTGGAATGTTGTAGGTGAACGCTGTGGTGCTGGGAGCACGATCGAACATAAACAGCATGAACTGTAATGAAATCAACTTGAACAGTATAGACTAGATCCTTGATCCCCATATACTATATACTTGGTGTGGTGTTGGACTTTCTCTTGCTAAAACGAACTTTCTGTTTGTACATTCTGCCTGAATTGTATTTATCTTCTACCGTTTAAGTGCCAGCTGCAAACGTGGCCAGGTATAACACCAACTACTCACTTTGCATCATCTTCCAACAGAGACAGGCGAGGCGTTCGTGGAGAAACCTGAACATTCTTCAGATAGCGGCTCACTATGGCGATAAAGACTATCAATGGGATAATCAGAGGTCTTGGGGATGCCACTTTCCAGGATCTTGAATCAAGACTGGCAGATTGCACAGTGCTATCAAGACACATTCAAAGCATGAACGTACAGTAGAGCCAACGAAAGATATGAAATGCGAATGGCTTCCAAGAATACCAGACGAGAATCATCTTCCAGTCACTCATCTGGAAGTGGCTCTCAGTTAGCTCCTTACAAAAAGAATCGGTGTTTCTTCTGTGAAAACGGAGCATCATACAAGAACCCCTTACGCATGATTTCTACAGACAATGCTGGTCGTTTTCTCGTCGATGAGAGTGGAAACGAGAAACTCCATAACAAGCTCTGCACATCCATCAATCAAATACCACAATCGGTGCTAGGCAACCCACGTCTCAAATGTTTGTCGCAGAGCAATGAACCCATCGCCAACTAAGCCAAGCGCAGCTGATGAATTGACAGCAGAGGTTAAATTCCCTAGTCTGGTTGAAGGAACGTTGCTCAATGGAAATATAGTTAGCGTGCCTGTCCTCTAGCAGGCGTACCTAGGCATCCTATCTGCCAACAATGTGGTGAATCACGAGTGCAGTCGCAAAAACTGAAAAGCTGATGCAAACTGAAATTACTTATGCCAAAACTGAAATTCCACAAACCAAAACGAGTGAATGAAGCAGAATGTGTAACTCTCAAGAGTACAAGAGCTGTACGGCTTCTATCAGTGGGTCATTCAGGGACCAAACGCAATGCTATCAACTGACAAGGAGTCTACACAAGTGAAGAAGCATGCCATGAACCTACCACAAGGAACAGTGACGATTTTTCCATCCCGGCTGCAGGTCGGCAACAAAAAAAGCACTGACCCTGAGGTCAACATGTGAAATGTCACAACAGCTATCACTTGAAGTAGCTATTCGAAAAACCATTTGAAGCAATAAAATCATCGACTTCTTACATAAATTTGGGATGTCAGTTAAATATAACCGACTCCTGCGAGTAGAAGGACGGATAGCCTCAACTGTACTTCAGAGAATGCGAATAAATGATGGCAGTTACTTGATCCCAATTTCATTCTCACAAGACGTGTCCTCTTTGTTGTTGACAAAGTTGACTTTGCAGTAGACACCCTTGATGGGAAACGTGCCCAGCAAGCTACTGCTATGGCTATCTACCAGATATGTCAACTTGAAGATGAGGTATCAAATCTATAGCTCACCGGTCCATCTCTAAAGCGCTCTATGAAGGAACTACCGAGCACATTTACTGCACTCTTGGACTGCCCCAAGCCAATATCTAAGTCACCAAGGCCTGACTATACAACCCATGATAGGAGGCAAGGAAGCCAGCCAGTAATATCCTATCACATAACGGATACAGCAAACTTAGCAAAGGTATCCATCAAGCGACTCCTGTCAGATGTGAAAACGATGAACTCACCTGCTATCTGACTGAGCAGATGCCGGGGAAGGCACACGCAAATGAGAAGCACATAGTGGTGGCATGGAGGTCTCATTGTAGTGCAACTCACAGGGATATAAGCCAACTTCAAAGTGATCTAGAAGAAGCCGATACAAAGCTGCTGCATCACAGTCTGTGACGCTTCCAGCATCATCATTCATTCACCAGATACCGACGTCTTTATGCTGTCTATCCGACGGAATCGAGAATTATGCAATGATATCAGCTTTGTAATCAGCACTGGTCAACAGCACCGCACCATCCCACTGAGACCCATCTATGAAGCCATTGGGCCTAGCAATGCTTCCACCATGCCAGAATAATATGCCAACAGTGGTGCCGACCATGCAGTGAATATTGCAGGAAAAGGAAAACTAGCTTTCTGGAACGGTTTCTGAGATTCCAGTGATGACATCATAAATGCGCTTGGAAGTCTTGGTACAACCTTGGTGCCTACTAATGACACCTTTGCCGCTATTGAGTTCATCTGTAAGGTGTACCTACCACAAACTCAGATGTCAAAGGAGGAGAAGTTGAGATGGCAGCTGTTTACAAAGAAGCAGGCACAACATGAAAGGCTACCACATAAACAAGATGCACTACACCAATTAATTCTAAAGGCTCACTACCAGGCCATTATCTGGAACAATGAAGCCACAGCAAACCCTGTGATCCAGTTACTACAAGAAAATGGCTGGACATTAGAAAGGGAATATTGGGTTCCAGTCATGACCATGCAAATTCCAGCACCAAAGTATGAACTCCACTTGATGAAGTGTGGTTGTGCCAAGACGAGATGCCAGACAGTAAGGTGCACTTGTCGGAAATCAGGGTTCAGCTGCACTGACATTTGTGGCTGTTCAGACATTGGGGAGGCGTGTGACAACATGGAACAAGTGATCCCATTGCTTTAGGAGGAAGAAAATTATGAACAGGAATAGGGATACAATGATGACATGTTCATGTAAACTATCTAATGCACTTGCTAATGAGAACATTGCTTGCGTTGTAGATATACACTGATATAACCCGCAGTAAATCTACGTTTCCCTATAACATTGTAACATCTATCATCAAAGACTTAGTTGTAGATCGGTCTATAGATGTCAGACTTTAAAGTAATCAATGCACAATATTTATATGATGAGTGATAGCAGTACGTACAATATTTTCTTGTCAGACCGTTTCATATCCGTAGCTCAGGTTAACATATTTGATAAGTTGTAAGAACTCGGTAATTGTTTTACATGAAAATCACTGTTTCGCTGTTCATAAACTCACGTTATAAACGCATAGCCAATGCCTGTGGTCACTCTGATTGCTGCATTTGCATACATGCTGGCATATTTAAAGCATAAATGGTCCACTTTATACGCTTACAACTGTGTTTATCTCTTTGACCGAAATGGCATCAGATTGATATTTTGGATCTAAGCTTCAATAATTTACAGCCGACACCAGAGCATATTCTCAGACTGCCAACAGGATTTTTACTGTTATTTGGGGTCCCTTTAAGACATCTAGATAAACTGCTTGCTTTCATCAAAAAAATTCTCACGGGACTTCACATGCCCGTTGACTATTATATTTGTTTATATCATGTGCCGTTATTCTTCTGTAATAATTCGCAATGAATTGTAATACAGATGATGCAACTTTGCCAGTTCATTTCTTTAGTAACTTAATTTTGAAGTGAAATGAAAACAATAAGCTTATAGAGTCAATTTGCCCTTCTTAATTGAATATTGAAGATATGGAATATTATCATTCTAAAGAATTACATAAGATTATTTTTTGGGGGGTGAGGGAAGTTAGATTGAAGATCGTTATACTATGTTGCTTTATTAAAAAGTTTTGAAAAGTTATATTTTTCAGAATATCGTAAATGAATATGAAAATGGCGTGATCATTACGGTATATTTGAAAATATATACTAACACGTCTCGAAAGGAAATATGACATATGCGTCAGTGATTCATCATTCTATCTTAGCATAAACTTGATTTTGTAAGGTGTCGGAAATGTTTTAGTTAGAAGTCGTTTAAATCGATTGACATTTTCTATTGATTGATCTTTTCATGATAATTTGTGGGGATAATGGAAACATTTTGCCGATTGTGTCATCTATAAATTAAGGTTACGCGATTTCTCTAAACTCAAAGATACCAGTTAAATTTGTGGTCTAATACCTCGTCCCTTTCATATCTATGTAAAATCTGTTCTCAACTACTTCTCCTTTAAATGTATCATAAGACCGTATAAGAAACATCTCTTATTAACCAATCTGTTTTCAGAAGGAGATCATTGATTTATGTAGAAATAGCATCAGAATCTTAATCAACGGCTAAGACACTGTCACTGTCTAAGTACGGCTTCAGTTGATACAGACCAATTCCGTTTTCATTCTGAGAAGAGTAATTGTCCTCTTTAAGTACTGACGATTGGTAGGAAGGTCAAATGACTCTTGTTCAGATGATCCATCTTCACTGCAAACGACGTTAGTATTGTTGCTTTCCCTCATGCAATTATAATTCGTCATTTTGTTTCTACCGAGACATACCTTTGACGTCACTGACAGAACATCGATATTTACCGGAAGTGAGCTGAATTCTCTTTGTGAGCAGGCTACACAGTTGCAAATCGGCAACTTTTACTAGTTATAACTCGTCAAGGCAGCTGTCTCTGGTCATCGGGTTTTCGACATTACATTTGTAAAATTTCAAAAGTCATTTATATGCATTAAATAATTAGTATTCAGGTTCCTCTTTAAATGTTTTCTGTATGGTAATTCAATGCATTTTTGTTGGAATCACGCAACTTTTATTTAAACACAGCCACAACGTAGAAATGAAGGAATATGTGTTTTTACGAAATTTTAATCGTTTATGAATCTTTATGAACGGGAAAATTTATTTTATGGAAAAAATATTTTAAAATGTAAAATGTGGTCAGATCATTAGTAGAAAATCCGCATATTATACTAAGATTGTGTTTTCTTTTTCCTAATTGATTCTTTCATCTGATAAATTACTCTAAGTATTTGTTTAACAACGTATTATATATAGAGTCTGTGGCACCAATTAAATTTGCAATGTAGGAGTATTACCTCAAAACTCATTCTAAAGATAATTCCGTGACATGATTTTTGATTCTTCAAATGAAAATAACGAAAACTATTTCACATTTACGTGAAGAAAAACAAGGAATCGCGGGGGAATCCCCATACCCATCTAATCTTTAGGTCAAGGTGTATGTAAACTGTTTTGATTCCCATTACTATATTATTCACACATCGCCTTTGAAAGAAATCGATAAGATTGTGGCACGTGCAACTCGGAACAGCCAGCTCTCAACAAAGCGTGTTTTCGTTGGCCTGGTATAACATTCAGACGAAATGCATAATATTCTTATGTAACTTTCAAACCCGTTCTATCTAAATTGTGCAATGTCTCCAATTAGAAACAACATTGATAAGAACACGGTGTATGTGCACCAATTAGAATATGTTTGTTATACTACCACGTTACTGGGTGTACTTCGTATTATTATTAGTCCATAGCAGTGGCGTATCTAAAAGAGCGTACACTAATTGGTAACGCTTCCTATGTTAATAAATCACTAAATAGATAAACTACAAACTTCAGAGGCGACACTGTTTTAAGCGATTCAGTGTGTAGGATGTTATCATCCTTACCAAAACTTTCTTGTGCTGTAAATTATCCTTTAAAAATAAATGAGGGCGTTTATAGAGACATGCTAAAGAGGGTGTTTATCGAGACATGCTAAAGAGGGCGTGTATCAATACATGCTAAAGAGGGTGTTTTCGATACATGCTAATGAGGGCGTTTATAGAGACATGCTAATGAGGACGTTTATCGATACATGCTAAAGAGGGCGTGTATCGATACACGCTAATGAGGACGATTATTAATACTTGATAATGACATACACGGTTGACTTCTCTGACCTACTCATTCAGGAAATGTGCAAAGTTAACGCAAAAAAAAAAAACGAAACAAAACGACAAAGAAAATACCCAAGAAAATTATAAATGATGTAAATCGAAAAAATATTTTGATATGTTCTTGAATATTGGAGTCCCGAGAAATGCATTGTAAAGTGGCAGTGATGTAAAGAGTTTCAGTAACTTCCTCCTTGAATGTGCAGCTATTTGTTGTCTGTCTTAACTCCATTGTAAATGTAAATATGTAAGAATGTGTATTTGCATTTGGTATAAATAAAATATATGAATAGTATTATGTTGTATCTTTAAAATACCACTTGTTTTATCAATTTTCATTAACAACGAATTTCACTTAAACGACAAGCTATAGTATATAAGCGTTCTGTTTAACCTACCGTGCGTCAGTTCTTCTTCTTGTCAGCTTCTTCAGCCTCGTTATCCACTAGTTACATGAACTTATAATAATAATAATAATAATAATAATAATAATAATAATAATAATAATAATAATAATAATAATAATAATAATAATAATAATAATAATAATAATAATGATAATAATAATAATAATAATAATAATAATAATAATAATAATAATAATAATAATTATTATTATTATTATTATTATTATTATTATTATTATTATTTTTAAGTCGGTCCACCACCTTCCCATGTAATGTAAATATATTCTTATTTTTTGTTTCTCGTAGTGGACATTATATCCGTGACATAAAACTACGAGCAAAAAGTAATTCAGATGGCGCCTTGTATATGCCGTACTCCTCATAAAGACGTAGATAACTAGGTCATGAGAGAGAGAGAGAGAGCGAGAGAGAGAGAGAGAGAGAGAGAGAGAGAGAGAGAGAGAGAGAGAGAAGAAGTTTTTTTTAGCATTAGTGGTCTGGCTAAAAATACATAAAACACTAGCTCTGTACGGGCTATTTTACAGACATGACATAACAAAAGTGTTTCATATTTAAACAGATAGGGTCATTGATATTACATATTTCTGGTGAAAAAAATATACACATATAAACATTGCAGTGCCAGGGATAAGAGCATATTAAAAGACAATAAAGCAACAAGAAATATGCAAATATACGAATTTTTTTTTTTTTTTATACGTATGAACATATATAACACACAACAGAAATGAGTACGCTTAATAATTTAAGTAGGGAATATGACAATTGTATTGTTAAAAGCATGCACAATGTCAACGATAATAGCAGATTAAAAGACAAGACAACAGTATATAGGATGGAACTAAAGGCGCACATTGGATGGATAATATGATATCGGGAGAATGTGGGTGCTAAAAGTTTAATTTGAAGTCTTGTAAGAAAGAAAGAAAAACAGTTTGAAAGGACAAAATATATATAAATCTAAGAAGGTGAGTAATTAAAATAGGCGTTATGGATGGAGGATTTAATTCTTAGTATCTCAATGAAGAGGGTAACCTTAAAGCTGATTGCTAAATATAGAGACATAAAGCAAATTTACAGTGCGGCTCATACCATGTCTGAATCAGACTGTTGAATTCGTTGAAATCAGGAACTGTTCTCAGTTCATTTGGGAGGCTGTTCCAGTCTCTGGGGGCATCACATTTGAAAGAGAGCTTACCATACCGTGGAGTCTTTACCATTGGTACTGTTGCCAGATTTTGGTGTCTAAGATTATACTTGCAGTGTTTTAATATGACCAGATTACTTAGATTAAATATGTGTTTTCTTGTGAAGAATCTTATATATTTCACTTACCATATATCTTAATCTACTAATGTGTAGAGTGGGAAAGTTTTGATTTTTTCAGCAGAGAGTCATATGAACTATTAAAATCATCAAACACCAATTTTATTGCCCAATACTGTATTATTTTCATTTTGTCAGAGTTTTGTTTGCTACAGAAATACCAAATAACGGGGCAGTAGTTGAAGTTTGACATTATAAAGCATTTTTAAATCAGGAGCTTAGTATTAGTGGACAAATAGTAGTCGAGACGTTGCAAGATGTGCAGTTGTCTTGCTGCTTTTTGACAGACCTTAGATATATGGTAGCTAAACTTTAGTTGAGAATCGATATCTACTCCAAGGAGTTTCACACATTCCTCACAGGGTATTTCATGGCTTTCTGTGGTTAAATCGAATACATTTTGTACGTTTTTGACAAGAACAATGGGTTTGCTTGCATCCCATTTGGTACAAACCAGTCATTCAATCTCTTGTTCTCATTTTGTAAAACAGGTATTAAAGTGTTTGGATCTCTGTAGATTTAAGATATGGTCATGTCATGAGCGTAATTATACAGTGTTGTTTGTGTTGTGCAAAAGAAAATGTCGTTATAAAGATATTAAATATCAGAGGTCCTAATATTGAGCCTTGCGGTACTCTTTTGGAGGTTGTCCCAGTTATTATACAAGGATCCCAGTTTAACGCGTTGTTTTCGCTTATACTAAAAGTTTTCAATTAGTCTGACTGTGTTCAGATCAATGTTATAGGCTTTCATATTTTTCGACGATGAGGCTGTTCGGAAGACTGTCGAAGGCCTTGGACAGGTCCATTAGTATTGCACCCACATTGGAGCCATTGTCCAAGGCGCCACTCCAGTCTTCCACCAGTTTCAGTAGAAGTGTTTGACATCCATGTCCTTATCTAAAAGCAGATAGAAAGCTATGAAAAATATTATAAAAATGCAACTGGATCTGATTACATAGAAGACTTTAACAATTTGAAAGTGCAAGGTACAATGCTGACTGGCCTATAGTTGCCCTTATCCATAGGATTAGATATTTGTAAATTGGGGTTACCTGCGCTTCTTTAAGACGATCTGGAAATTCCCCATTATCAATACAAGTATTAGAAAGTATGCTCATTTCTGAGCATAAAACTGGTGAGCGTAATTGGAACATTTTAGGGGGTATGTGATCAAGCCTGTCAATTTTTTTGTATCACGTCCTTTCATAATTTTAAGAACTTGTTCTGGCACTACAGGTTGCAGTTTGAGAGTTGGGTATTTTTGAGGTTGTTGATTGTCCTGAATAGCGTGCATGCTGGGGTGAATACTAATGTTATATATGAGTTCTTTGGGACCAATGGTTTTTGCAATGTTAATGTAGTACTCATTGAAAATGTCGCAAACATTAGTTTGGTCAGTAATCAGTGCATCTCCCTCCATCAAAATGATGTTACAGTCTAAACTTGTACTTTTAGTCGATCAAAAAATTTAATGGTAGGCCAAAAGTCCTTTGATTTTGGGCCACCACCACACCTTTCAAAAACATAAAGTCTGATAAATTGTTTTCTGAGTTTGGTGACAACATTTCTGTTTTTTTTTTGTTTTTTTGGTAACTTTCCCAGAATTGTTTAGGTTTATTTTTTAAAAATTTGGTATGGTCCGTATGGTTTTGTATATATGGTCTTTCTAGGTTCATTGTTCTTCCTGGGTGGGCGGGTCTTTTCGTATGGCCACTATTTATCATCAGTATCATCAAACGTGCCAATTACCTAAATTTTACTTTATTAACATCATCAAGAAAATGTTTCTCATCAAAATTTGTGTTGCTTCTAAACGCGATTTTCTCACGTCTGTATGAAGTATAATATTCTTTTAGTGTTGCGGATATCATGTGATGCCAGTCACTTACACCATATTCGAAATTTATGCTATGGCAAAATAATTTTGATTGTTAGTAGCAATAATATATTCTAGGGAAGGAAGGTAGTCTGTAACATAGCAAGTAGGGTTCCCAATGACATTTGTTAAATTGAAAGAATCAAGCATTGATTTAAGGGTTTGACTGTTTTCCGTATTTAAGAGATCATAGTTCAGATCACCTACTAGATATATATTGTCTTACTTGGTAAACAAATATTTAATTAGGTTTCTACATCAGCCTCAAAGACAGCATTCGCAAAGATTGGGGGTATGTAGGAACATGGAAAATCACAGACACGTTTATTGAGGCCGAATCCCATGAATTTTGATTCACTTTGGTTACATTCTAAGCTTTCAATTCGCCTGAAAGGTAGGTAAAACCTATAGCAAACAAGCATACCTCCACCATTAAAATTTCTGTGTTTTATAAGATTGTAGCCTTTGACCTTAAATAAATCTGACCTAAACAAAGTGTAAATTTTAATCTCTGATAAAAGAAACAGATCTACTAGATTGTCCCATAAGACCAATATAATCTCATTCATTTATATCTTAGACTATTATATTTAGATGACATATTGTCGGACGTCACGGATTCGAAGTAGTGCAGTGCTATCTTGCTTCTAATTTGTATCCGAATTTGTTTGGCCTATACGTAAATACTACGTGGCTTTTCAGACATGTAGTTATGTCTTGGGATAGATCTTTGCATTATTCTGGATGGGTTTACTTGTCTGTGATAACATATAAATATTTATTGCTCTAAGCGTATCACGCTTTGTGCATGTGTGCGTGTTTGTGTATGCGTATGCCTTTATCTCATGAGGAAGACCTTGCTGTTAGATCGAACGTTGGAAAAAAACATGTTTATATATGTCGTTAACGTTACCTTCAGCTACTTGTGTAACATAAACATATGTGAGACCAAATTATGCTGTGCTTTTTGTTATACAGTAAATTTGTAATAAAAATAGAGATTAATGTTCACTCGAATACACTCTATCGAAAGATTAAGTATTTACTTAACAGAAACAATTGGACTATATAATTCTTTCCGGTGTTTGTATAACTTAAAACGATAATTTATTAACAGTATTTATACTGCTTTAGTTACAAATCCACCATTTTTAACATATATATGCTCCAATTTAAAGAGAACGCAATGATGTGTGTGTTAACGCTCTTAAATAAAATTATGAACTTGTAGTTGACTCTGCGTTGGTATGCATCACTTTAAACGCTCTTTACTCGTTGATCAAAATATAAAACCTCCTCCCTAATTTTCTACTTCACAAACTAAGGACATGTTGTAAAATAGCATTCTTGTATCAAGCTTTTTACAACAAAGAAAATAATGTGAAATAATGTGATACGTTTTCAACAACGCACAAGGATATACAATAAATGACTGGCATGTGTTCGCTTCAGATTTGTTTATTATTACATTCTCAATTTAAATCTTAAGGGGGGGGGGGAAGGGCATATGCTAGAAGTACAAAAACGCATTTCTGTTTTCTTCCAAGTCAGGGGAAAGAACTCATTTGATAAGTCTTATAAGTACGTCTTGGCCTGACGACCTCAACGTATCCCTGTGCAATATCAAGCTCGTGCTATCTACCAACTCAGAACACAATGCATATGTAGTTTTGTGATTGTATCAGATATGTTAAGCATGCCTATACTAAAACACTGGAAAATATAGTATATATTACTTAATGTAAAGAAACACTAATCATTCTAGTTTCCATATGATTAAATGTAAAAACCAAATTAAGAACAAATACAAAAAACCAACAACAAAGCAAACAACAGCAAACAAAACAAATCAATGCATTATTAAGTCATAAACAAAATGAAAATATTATCGTTTCCTCTCTTTTTAATTTAAACAACATATAATACTTGTAACGAGTACTAGCGCCATTTTAAAACGAAGTTAATTTGACAAAATCTTGCACTGTTTAAAGCCAATGACTACTCTAAAAGAAGGTTAAAGTTAGTAATATCAAATTCATTTCAGCCGAGACCGTTGTCATATATTTGGTTTACCTGGTCATAAGACCATGTGTGATTAAGGTACGGCCCAGAGTCCCTCCTGAGTCGTCTGTGAACAATTATTATTTTCAACTTCTGATCAAAATATCACTGTATCAATTTCAATTGATTTTGATAAAGATATATCATGGGATAAAGGCATTTCTAGTAGTACAAATGACTATCCGCCATCAAATATGGCGGTAGTAACTACTAGCAGACAACTTTTAAACGACTTTTGCTCCTCAACAACATGACATAATTGGACCAAATTTAACAGAAAGCATTCTGGAAGAATATGTACACCTTTAGAATGTGCACAAGTGATTCTGGTCTGTCATCGAATGTGGCTGCCGTTACTAAAAATTTAAAAAATAATATAACTTTGCTATTAAATATGACAGCTGTTACTAAAAACTGGCAAAAATTTGAAAACTTTTTTCCAAAAATGCTGTACATAATTTGAGCAGATTTAAGAGAAAGTATTCTGACATTAAGATCCTTCATGTTGTACGAATGCTGCCATTTGCCATAAGATATAAATAAAATATTGTTATGTATGATGTTTATATGATATTATCGATATTTTAGGAAATTATAAATGTTTCTTTACTTTAATATTTGCTTTAAAAATGTTTAACTAGTGTCCTTGAATTAGGTTGTTTACTTCAGATTTGAGCTAAAAGATAGTTTTGATCAACAAAATGTTTTCCCAATTTGAGGTCAAGGTTGATTTTGTTTACAGATAAAACTGGAAATACCTTAGGAGTTACCTGTAAATGGACACATATACATTTATTATTTTTGAATGTTCTGTCATGTGACCAATCTTTATATATATATCATGTTTAGTGAACAGTTTTTTAGTTTCGACATTACTATCAGTCTTGTAAAGAGCTATTACAGTTGTAGAAAGTCATTCCAAATTCTAAGAGAGGAATTATTTAAATATTCATTGGATTATAACAGTGCTCATAGACTTTTGGATTTTGGATTTTTAATTGATGATTTTGGAATTTAGGTGAACTTATTCAGAGATATTTTGGAGTACTTCCTTTTGACATCAGCACATTAAAGGCTACTAGTACGAATTCGGAATACTCTATATTTAGGACTTGTGATAGAACACTAATTCTAATTATATTATTTTGATTTTGATACACATTACTGTAAGTGTTTTTTTATTTTTCATCTTAATTATATAGAAATAAATTGCTTGTTGATTTTTACTTGATTTGTTGGTTTCACTTTCTTTCTGTTACATTTTTTTAGACCATAGAGTCGTAACAATATAAAAAGACTTTAAATAAAACCCCATTTGACAGAATTAACGAAAATTGACAGGAAATATTCGGTTATGAAGTCCTTTCAAGTTTGCACAAATGATGCCTATCTGCCATTAAATATGGCCATGTTACTAAAAATATAAAAACTTTAAATTCCTTCTTTTGAAAAACTACAGAACAGACTTTGACCAAAGTATCCTTGCATTGAGTCATTTGAAGTGTGTGCACAAGATGTAAATCCTTCATCAAATATGGCCGTCATTACTAAATAAAAGAGGAAGAAAACATTTTAACGACTTATTTTGAAAACCCGCTCAGCAGAACTTTGCTAATCTTGACAGACAGATCCATGACATAAAGGACTCTCATGTGCGTGCAAATGATCCCGATATGTCACCACAAAGCTGACGTTGCTTAAAATAGAAAATTCTTTAATGTCAGCAAGCATCTTACTAACCCAGTTTTCTTGGGAATATTCCCTTTTATTTAGCTTCTAGATAGATACCAGCCTCGTGAGCAATATTTAGTCCACCTAGACCTCTTTTTGACATTAGGTGCATGCATTCCATTGGAGAAAGATGCTGGTGCTATTGTCAACAAGGATAAGTCGATATAATAATATAGATCTGATGGGTGGATGCATGTTTATGTTGCGATATCTGGAAAGAATATATATGCCTCACATTTTCATTTGATACATTGTCTCAAATATATATGTACAGTATATACTACTTTGTAATAAAAGACAGTTTAGGGAATCACGAGGAAACTTAATAGTTAATACCACGAAGTGGATATTATGAACAAATGTCTATTTGACATTATCATGACAAGCTATATATGTCTGCTGTTAAACAGATATATATATATATATATATATATATATATATATATATATATATATATATATATATATATAAGCACAATATATGCCTACATAATTCAATACATATCCTTTATATCATTTTATGTAGTCGTATAGACTTCGTCAAAGTCCACGAGTTTCATTTAATTATACATTGTCATTGAATAAATTTTTATTGGGATAAATGTGGACTTAGAATATATATTTTCTAGCTTTGTTTTATCTGGACTTTTAGATATGTATTTTTAGATTATATAAGATCAACCGAGGTTTTCACACGCGAAGCGTAACATGTCTACTTTATTTCTTACATGTCAGAAACATTATTTTATAAACATATAAGCAATATACGAGCACACAATAAATGTCCATATGATTATGTGCTTTTCTTTTATGGCTTTAAGGGATCATGTTGATTTCATTTAAATCAAAATAGCTTTAATGTATAAATTCAAAAGTTTAATTCTTTTGAAATAGATGCCGATTAGTATATTCTTAAAATTCACGAATATATTTGAGGCATAATAAGATGTATATGTTAATTGTATGTTCTTTTATAAATGTAACGTTGATTAACTGTCAGCGAGACAAAGTTTCATTATATTAAGTACGTATTAAAGAGTAAATTCACGACGAAATACTTTTACGTGTTCAGCATTAAATTGTAAACACAAGTGTCAAAGAATGGCAATGACAAACATAATGTGTGTAGGCTAATATCATATAATAATGCTAATATATATATATATATATATATATATATATATATATATATATATATACATTTTCCCTTGCGGATTTGGGCACGTAGAATAGCCCCGATGCGTCCTACTGCACGGTGTAAGAGACGACTGAACGGAGGCAACCCATTTAGCGTGCACTGTGTCCCATGTCGTTGGTGGAGATGATCCTGGTAGTTGAGTAAAGGAGAAACCGATGGTTGCCACTCCGATGCAACATACTGCTTTGTCCCCAACTTTAGATAGATGGGTGATTAGAAAGGCCCCGGTCTGATCAATCGGTTAGTCACGCCAAGCTTCAGGGCTGTGTCAAAGACAATCATTTTAACCAATCTGCATGCATTCCAAAGGTCACCGTTGTGATTAAAGCAAGATAGCGGTGTTCTTCAAACCTTACAACCTGTGAGCGCGGTGGGAAGGGTCAATTGAGTAAAGGTTCTTCTTTGCTAGAGTATATCAACCTGTGTAGCTCCTGTCAAGAAACGCAATAAATGACTTAAATCTCTGCTCAGTTATTGGGGTCTGGGGTAGGTGTGGGGCACAAGTGACAACATCTTGCGTTGTAAGAAAAAAACCCCCACCAAAATCCTAACCAATAGTATGATAGCTGGTCTCAAAAGGAATAGTTCAGCCAGCGATTCTAAAGAGGGAACTCGTCAGAGTTGGAAAAATGTGACAAGATTTCTAATCATTGAATTCAATGATGAAAATCAAAAACTAAACACGTCATCACGGTTTGTGATAGCTAAAACACTTTAGTGCTATAATGGAGAGTCAAGAAGGGTTCCAAAACTTAGCTCGGCCCAAGTACTTGGAGAGTTACAATGCTCAGTCTGAAACTCTGATTCGCTCTAAGCAATTTGTGGAGGTACCCATTCAGGTATTTCCACGCAAATCTCTCAACTCGTCAAGAGGTGTTGTTCGATATAGATATTTGGATAGTTGCAGTGTGACTGAGTTGCTCGAAAATCTCCCACAACGTGTTACAAGTGAAAAGACTCAACATATTAGCCTTAACGGCAAGTTGATTGGCTCAAATACATACATTCAGACGTTTAACTGCGTCACTACACTGATCAAGGCCGGGTTCTGGAATATCTCTGTCAACCCTTGCATTTATATTCCTGTTCAATATTGTAACTGCAAGAAATATGGCCATCAGAAAGATGGCTGCAAATGAAAACCAATCTGAGCCAGAAATAATCTCTTGTTCGAATTGCCAAGGTGAGCATTTCTCATACTCCAGAGACTGGCCTAAGTGTAAACTCGAGAAGGAGATACTACGCGTGAAACAAGAGAAATGAGGCCAGGAAATTTGTGGAAGCCACGTCCCCACTTAACACAACTGGCAAACTACGCCAGCGCGGCTAAAGGAGAGAAGAAACTTCCTCAAATACTGTCTGTACCCTTGTAGACGTAACAATGCCAGAAGGACAAACAAACTCAGTTTTTACCCCCGCCCCCCCCCCAAAAAAAAAAAAAAATCGTGCTAGCAGCTACCCAAACAGAGAGTGAAGCCGATAACCCCAATAATTAGCGTGAAAGTGTAGCACAAAAGAAAACCAATGCTACAAACGAAATACCGCTTAAATATAGCCTAAGAAAGAGCAACAAACCACAAGTCCCAGTTGAAATAGAATCAGTGTGACACATACGATTCTCAACTCTACTACTTAGAAACCGGTTATATCCGGCCAACCAACAGGGTAGCAGACTGCTGGCGCCTGTGGAATTTCATGTACGATCCAATTTAGATGTTTGATTATTTTGAGAGTCTAGAGAGTATGGACTGTGGACAGCCCCTTGATATAGCACTACGGAAAGCTCCCAGAAGAACTGTACTTCCATCAATTTCACAAATTTGTATGACACCATAATCCAATAGAATTGCCGCGTCTTCAAGACAAATATTGATGCAATTAGTCTTGTATACAAAGGACACGATCCAATATATATCTGACCATCTGCAACCCATCTCTGCTACTTTGCTCCTTCTGGGAAGTTGGTGACAACCTATGTGGTAGTGACAAGTATCCACAGAAGCACAATAGACTTGAAGCATTTATTCTCAGACTTGAAGCATTTATTAGAGACGTTTTCATAAACAAAGAACATAAAGTTTCCGTCATTTTCGACTCGGAGAAAGCGTATTCCACCACATAGAAGCACGGCATATCCAAACTAGGTCTAAGGTGCCGCATATCTAACTTTATCTCGAACTTTTTTGAAAGATATAAATTATAGAGTTAGAGTAGGCGGCATCCTTTCTAAAATCTATCCTCAGGAGATGGGTGTGCCTCAGGGCAGTATATCGTCAGTCACCCTATTCAACATAAAAATGAATAGCATTGTGAAATGCCTTAATCCAGAAACTGACTGTTTATTATATGTAGAGGGCTGTAAGATCTGCTATAGAACGAATAGTATGTTTACTATCGAACATCAACACCAGATAAGCTTAAAATACGTTCGTAAATAGGCAGAAGAAAACGGGTTCACATTTTCAAAATCTAAATCTGCTTGCATGCACGTCTGCCAACTACATCGAATTCATGATGACCCAAAGCTCTATCTTGATGGTTCTCTTATTCCTGTTGTGGAGGAGACCAAATGTTTAGGGCTTAGTTTTGGCAGTAAAGTAACTTTCCTTCAGCATATTCGATACGTCAGGAACAAATGTCAAAAGCCCGGGATTTAATAAGAGTCGTAGCAAACACAGATTGAAGGGCAGATCACATGTTATTGCTCCAGTTATACAGGTCGTTAGTAAGATCTTAGCTTGACTATGGCTCCAATGTTTACGGATCAGCCTGTAAATCGTACCTCCAGATGCTTGAACTGATACACAATGAGGGACTTAGACTTTGCGTGCATTTAGAACTTCCCCTTCAGTCACTCTCTGTCATATATTTGGTTTACCTGGCCATAGTCAATATACTACCAAACTATTTTCTAATTTATCTAATCCCGCATATGATGTAGTGTTTAGGCCCAAATACCAAACTTTGCACACTCAGAAACCAAACTTCATTCCATCTTTTGGCATACGACTTCGTCCTCACCTAGACGCGGTGAAAATCAGTGTTGGAAATACTGCAAAATTCTTTGTTCCAAAATCACCACATTGGTTATCAACATCCCAAAACAATATATTTGATCTTTGCCAATTCAAGATGTTCTCAATAACGTTTCTCCTTATTAGAGTAAATTTAATGAAATCAGAGCCCCCTATCGTGACCATACGTCCATGTATGCAGACAGTTCGAAAGATGGAGACAAAGTTGGAGTTGCCATTGCAATATCCCATGGTACGTTGTCTAGCCGGTTACCGGATAAATCCCTAATTGCTACTGCAAATTTAAAGCCGTATTAAAAGCTTTCAACTACATTGAAACCGCTGGAAAACAAACGACATCATCTGTTCGGATTTCCATTACTCATTGAAAGCAAAATCATTTAATCTGACAATTCGTTAATAACCCACATCTTACAGACACAGGATGTGTTTCTGTAATCTGAGAAAAGTGTTCTTTACTGTTAACTGCCTATTCACATTAGTATAATTAATAATGAACAGCAGATAAAGTCGAGAATATGTACTCTAACTGTTTTGACCTCCATAGGCTAGGTTTCTGAAAACAAATGAAAATATTACGCCAGAAACTTGCTTATTCATATGCAAAACTATTCAGGAGGATAAATATTGATACAATTATTGATTAATTGTCTATTGATTATACATATATTACAATACGAATGTTTAGCCATATTTGCCTTATCGTAGAATGATAATGTAGAATTCGAATCAGATCGAAATGTTTTCAAAATCTACAATCTCTATCGTTATTTGTATTAATATAAGACCTTGGTTTATGATTTATTGTGTGAAACTGGCTAATCCAGTGACATGACTTCGCAATTAAATTTTACGACCACTGTTGTTATGGCATTATATAATTAATACCATCAATCATCCAGACTGAAGTTAGTTTTATTAATAAGATATAACATTCAAACTTGGACCAACTTATATTTAAATCTTGGTAATTCTCTACAGGTAACCTCTTGACTACATGTGGTAGATATCAAACAAGGATTCCGATGATCGACGACAACTCATATTACCAGCAATCTGTGAATCAGGATGTAAATGCATATAAATTTAATGAATTATGTAGTCAAGGAGACACAATGGTGGAAAAGCCGATAAATGCAGCTTTATGATATACCATATAATATTTATATTCTTCAAAGCTTGGAACATATTTGTCTAATTTTGATAAACCGTTTCCCCCATACACTTTTAAGTCATGAGTCGTTTAATGTAAATATTTTGGTAGAAACAAAACGATTGATTTCGAAGAGATGGTTTTGTTACTAAGTAAGTGGTGTATTCGTTGCTTGTGTTTTCCTCAAAATAATGAATTATTCTTGGCTTTCTAATAACTTGTTGATTTTTTTGCCATCGATACAATTGCCCAGGTTTTAGGTAAATCTTTCTATTCCAGTTTGAATAAGTCGTTGGAAGGATTCATATTCAGTGTTGAAATTCAGCGTTGTAGTCATCTGAAGTTCTGGGTTCACACTCTTCAAGTTTACCCAGAGACTCCCAAAACTGATCTAATTTTTCAACGCAAGTGTTTGAGGATTCTTCAGTGTCCAAAACTATAATAACACGCACATACTATATTGGACACATAGATGTAAATCTGTTTTATTAGCTCGTCTTATCTGAGAATCTCCGTAATTATTTTAAATTATTTAAAGAGGGTGTAGGGATTAATTTATAAGGACTCTAGCTGTAATCCCATTCATTCATGCAGTGTTTGTTAAAAAGCGGAAGAGAAAGGCTATATCGGGGGAAATAAAAACATTTTGGGGTGCATTAATGAGTATATAATTCCACGCCACAACAATCATAAATGGCAGCTTGTCCATATAAAACATTAAAAAATAGGTAAACTGACATCTGGACTGCACGTTTTTATGATGTCATTAATAACACTGTCAATCAGCTTTCAAGCAACTATCCATATACAGCTCCGAATATCGACATCAAAGTGCAATAACAATTATTATAAGTTCCGAATATCAACATCAAAGTGCAATAACAATTATTATAAGCGTACAGATATTTAATAAAAAAGTAATGACAGTCTGATCTAAGAGTCAACGTATTTGAATACCTCAATCTTGGACTATTTAAGGGAATGCAGTTTATACAACAAATTTTAATCAGATTTTAAGAATTTCACATGTGTTACTTGTATTTGTTAGTTTATATACATTTTAAAGAATTTTAACATCTTTACGTTTTATATTTTACTTTTTGTAGTTAATGTTTAAATTTATTTGGAAGGGTTTATCTTCCTAAATTGTTGTCAAATTCATTTTTACATTTGTCTCACTTTACCTTTAGTTGGCGCTACATAACTACGTTTGTACTGAGGTGTCGTAAAAAAAATTACACACATTGAATGCCTCAAAGAAAGCTTGTATAAAAGAATCTAACAGACTGATCCCTTTCAAGTATTGCATTTATTTTATATTTTCCTTTGGGTGTATCTATATGATCAGCTAAGCATACCTTTGAAGTTTGTATTAGCGCAAGTGTTTTTTGGTAAGAATAAAACTAGGCATACTTGCTATGAATGAATCAAATCAATGCCATCTATTTAACTGAGTCACACATATAATTTCAAACTTGGATTTGAAAACCAGAGGTGGAAGAATCGTCGTATTGACATAATTTTACACAATTTTCTTTCATGCTAGAATAGACGGTAGCATAGGTACAACATTTTGCAAAAATGGGACTTATTTTCGAAATTAAGCGGAAGGGGGTTGGGCTAGTTATGGAATTATTGATTTTCGAACTGATTTCAGTATTGTTACGTGCAAAACGTATTATATTTTGCATCTAACTATGTTCGCAATAGTTTTAAAAATATATCTTTCTATGTTTTTAAATACATGACGGCAAATAATTTTTCATATGCCTATGACTACAAACATGAAGAAGAAGAAGAAGAAGAAGAAGACGATGATGATGATTAACAAAAGATGCGTATCCATCCTTTGCTTCAGAAGCTTGGAAGTATGAACCTGTTTCACCGCACAAATATGTGAGGATGAAGTAAATGACAATAGAGTGTACTGCACACTAATTTAAAATAACGTTCAATATTTTTGGTACTATGTATATTTAAATCTGTGTAACATTCCAGGTATTTACATTAGTAAGGAAATATCTCTCAATAAACATAAAAATAAGGATGGTAAACTGACTAGAAAAAAACATTTGGAAAATATTTTTACTCTGCTTCTGGAAACCACAATATCATTTCGTATCTCCAAATCTCAATTTAGAAGACGTGCAGCAACATCTTATCCTTTCAAATTTGCTCATATTAACATCAATTTACTAATGAAACATATACCACCTGATCACAATAAACACTCTTGTTGTTTTGCCGTCGCCATTAGCCTTATATAATGTGTTACATATTTCACATACTTGTAAAATAGATTAATCGTTTTGGGTGAAACTAGATTATCGGTAACTACTTAAATTGTTAGCTATAAGGTTATTATATAACTGTTTAAAACTGCATTTCTCGAACACTTTGGCAACACAACTTATTGAAAAAGTCGGTAATTAGAAACGATGGTTTTGTCTACCTGTTTGACAATAGAAGTGATATTTGTTTGCATCCTGACTTTGCGAAATTATGGATATTTGTAGTTTCTGATTTAAAACTTGTGTTACATATTGAAATATAATAATGTACTTCCCTTTAGAAATATAGGATGAATGTCACCAGGACCCACAGCTTTACTAGAATCTTGTTTTGCAACTGCATCTTCCACATCTTTTGTATGAACATGATATCTGCTATGAGCGAGATCAAAAACAATGTTAGAATGAAGACTCGCAGTACTGTCGTCTACAAAGGATATTTCAGAAAAAAATGTGTATTGAATAAGTTCGTTTTATCGATGCGGTAATACAAATATGGATACTCTGGAGTTCTATTCTGCTTGATTACCGCCCTTGTTACATTTGGCAACAATCTGAGCCCAAGATTAACATTTTGAAGGGTATCAGCCAGTTAATTGAAACAATGAAAAGTGGATCTTCACCATGAACTAGGAACGTGATTACTAACATCTCAATTTTTTTAAAAATATGATGAATAATTATTCCTTTAGCTAGTTTGTGAAATCTTGTGTATATTCTAATTATTTTTCTAATATCAATGTGCATACAGGGAAAACCATACTGATTTTATTCTGAATAGCAGAGTGTGCTGCCTTTAGAAATATTTGTGTAAATGCTACTAAAGTGTTCGTCTTTCGATAGATTTGCATCGAATCTACCGAAATGGCCCCATTGTTAGGTATTGATAAATTATTTCTTTCAAGAAAGTGAATACCACCTTTAAATATACAGCAGCGTCTCCCCCGTTCATATTTCTATCACGTTAAATGGTTGGTGGAACATTAGGTATTAACGTTCTATAGGATGGGGTAGATCTATCAAACTACGCCTCACTAATTATAATAGAGGCTTTAAGTATTTCAATGAGTAAGTGTAAGGCCTTAAGTTTGTGGACACTCGAGTCTGTGTGTGTACCCAGATTGGTTTCAATATCATTTGCAAATATAAAGAACAAATTGCCTAACTGCACTAATCTGTATAGCTGTCTTATTGTTTAATGTGTACGTTCACTTGCTGCTTGCGATAAGAATTCAATGAAATGCACCGTACTACAAAGGTAAATATACTTAAATAATATAAATTCATCTGGATAAAGTGATACATTAATATAGCATTCATTATTTGAACGTTTGTGATCCAATTTTGTTTGTTTATTTTTGTTTGGTAGCTCTTACGTAGTAGCACTCCCATTGTCCAGCGTTACGAAACTATCTTAGGATATCCTAGGAAATTGTTCTTGCCTATATGCGTTTCACGAAAGGTTTCATAGATTAGAACCTTCTTAAGATCTTTCCTAACGGCAAGCAGGTGTGTTAGATAGTGTTTCACAGTTCCCTGTGTTAGATAGAGTTTCACATGTCCGCAACTTATGTAGGCCTATAATTTAAAACAAACTACTTGTAAATAAAAGAAAATGGTAAGATTTTGACGAGTAAAACGACACAGATTGTAGCCGTTGGAATATTTGTGGAATCGCTACTGCTGCTGCAAGTGATAAAAAGACAACGTCGTAGAAGGAGATACTAGTAATGATAATAATTAACCTATGCATTTAGGAGATACACTTATGTACACTGATTTGCCACCCAATTGTCTCATGCGAGCGAATGTTTAAAAGAAATACCGATAATATGTTTTCCTGCTATCTATATTTATTGAACAAATGTATAAATCAAATTTCATCGTTATCCTCGTGATTGCAATCTATTATATTATGAAAATCAATTAATTTTCTTTTTCCTTTTCCATATATCTTTGTCCTGCATTCTCATTGAAGGCAGTAGGAGTGATCTCAATATACTATTCACGATGTATTCTAATGACTTTTTCACTACGATGACACACACTCCGTAAGATCTCTTTTTTATAAATTGTGTCCCAGGATCCGCACGTCTTCTCCGTGTGCTTTACCCAGTATGCGTTAGTCAGAGCAAAGGTGTGTGTGGGTAGGTGCAGGTCTGGTGAGGTGGGGTAGGGGTGTGTCATGCAGGAATGAAGATAGATATCTACCAAGCAATGACGAAACACAACCTTAGACATGGATAATGGATCTTTTATGAAAGCAGTAAATACATTTCTATTCAGCAATTATTCTGAAAATAACATTCAGCTTTGCTAAAATGTTAATTCATAAAACGTTCCGGCACATACCTTTTACTATGGCTGCCGAAAGTTCAGTTGACATTAAGAATCAGTGTCATTGGCTCTAAGAGAGCTCATACAATGTTTTATCTTAGCAAAGACATTCGGAAGATAGCTTTGTGCATCAGATAATGATCAATCTTATGAAGGTCCTAAGATCAATGTTACTATTTATCTTGGGAACGAGGTTATCAGTAAATATTGGGAAACTTTAGTGAAACTGGGTCAAGACTCTATACTGTTCTAGATAATATCCAGAAGCGTTATTGCAATATGAAGGAGTTATACTTATCTAGGTTAAATCTTGAATAAAAAGAGCGAAGAAGAGTCTATAAGTGCGGTCTATAAGTGTGGTCACAAGCATTAAAAGGTTTTGAATTATATTAATATTATTACAATTAATTAGAACAAGGTGACATCTAACCACGACACAGAGTAAGAAGAATACGAATCACAAATGGAAAGTGCAACTTATGTGTTTTAGCCCAAAAGAGAAGACAGCACCAACACGTGAAAAGTACATGAAAAAGCTTAAATAGCAAAAACCACAGAACATAACACAAAAGGGATGTTTTGATCTGCGGTGTGAAAGTTCATCTAGTAAATGCATTACAAAAACACGATCCATGAGGTGCACTTCTCATATCATAAATAGAGAAATAAAATAATATTTTAAGTGAATATGAGCGAAGACAATATCATGGTCAGCACCATTCCAGCATTACCCAACGAGGAATGGTTCTTTCCCATTGGGGAGAAAGGTGACATGACCAGTCGCTACCGGGCTATTTATTTACCTAGTACATTCCATTTGATTATACATCTTTGATTCTTCTTAAAGATAATTCAAACAGCAAAGCGTACAATTTGTTCTAAACGTAAATGAGTGAGAGAAAAAAGATCCAAAGTGCTGCGTCGTTTCAGTATTTAGTTAGTAAAAAGCGATTCCTGACATATGGCAACCACGACAGTACTCCCGCACCCACCCCTCCTGAGAGAAAGGCGATGTGGCAAATACTTAAAGGGTAAATGGCTGTAGTAGATACTTATACATGGATCTAATCATGTATATAATACTAAATGTGTGGAACTATTAGTTTTTCTAATACTTAGTGCTTACTTTACTTACTTAATCCTCTTCGTTCCCACTGTAACATAAGACCCAGACACACCTCTTCCACCCCTTGTTTTGCTGTTATCTCTGCCTCATCCCAGAACAGGTCCATTTCTTAATGGCTGGTCATCACGGTGCACCGCTCGGTCATCCTCGGTTTTCCTTTTTTACTTTCACCCTGCGGCGTCCACCTTAGATGCTGGTATGGGAATGTTGTTGGCAGGTATCCGTAGGACATGTCCCAGCCATATAAAACAGCGCTTCTGTAATTTCGTTCTGATGTCCATCGAGTTAGTTGTCTTGAGAAGGTCTTCGTGTGTATCTTGTCCAGCCAGAAAATCTGGCATAATCTGTGAAGACATCCGTTGTGGAAAGCAGAAAGCTTGTTCATATCACCTTTTGTGAGGCTCCAGCATTTTTATCAATATAGGAGGATGGATTTGACGCAGGCATTAGAGAATTGTACATTCGTTTTGAGATCACTACTGCTGATATTTCCAGATGGGTTGCAGTCTGTTAAATTCTCGGCATGATGCCTAGTTGTTGATGCTATGGAGCTTGGAATGCATTGAGGTGCATAGTCTGTGTCTTCTTCTGGCTGACCTAGAGGCCAACTTGTTCGGACGATTCACATAATCTATTCACTTTCTCCTGCATCTCAAGGTGACGAGACGAAAGAAGTGTCATCTGGTCAGCCGCATTCAGATCTGAGAGTAGAGTGATGCCACACCAGTTATCACAATTCACGAGATCTCCTTTCTGTGGAATTCTGACGATGAGTCCCTTGGTCCAGTCTTTAGGGATTTTTTCTTCAGTCTATATGCAGGTAAAGAGTGTGTATGTCTGTGCGTGTGTTTGTGCGAGTGTTCGTCAGGAAGAGAGATTATTGGTCAGTAAGACTGTATTAAAGACCATAACCTATTCCTTTTTCCCTTATCCGTTTGTTTGTAATGGTGGTTGTTGGTTGTAAAACAAAGTATGTTGGATTGTAAGGGTGCGAATGCTGGATTGTAGGTTCTTGTCTGTCATGTGTGTATTTTTCCTGCCTTTCTTTCCTGCTATTTTTCCGGCCATCTTCACCCAATCATGTTCCACTCCCAGCGGTAATTTGAAATTTCCGTATTCACCTATAGTGTTACAGTTCACAGAACCCCATAGTGACCCACAATATAAAAGTTATGTAGACCCCCATTGTGACATCTGTAATGTTAAATTCCATAGACCTCCATAGTAGCCCGTCATTTGCATAGCGTAATGTTAAATTCCCTTGACCCCCATAGCGCCATCCTTGGGTTAAATTTCATAGCCCTTCCCCACCATAGTGCCTTTCGTAATGTTAATTTTTCTTTCCCTGTATATTGCTATTTCCTTATTGTTAAATTCCCATTTCCCCAATAAATCCATCACATTTATTTCCCCTTTTCGCTCATAGTGTCATCCTAATGTTACATTTCTTCGCAATAGTGTCATCACAGTGCATAGTTTCTTCCCAATAGTGTCAACCTTATGTTAAATTTCCATTCCTCTCCATAGTGTCACCCTAATATTGCATTCACATCCCCTCCAATAGTGTCATTTCCATAATGACAAATTCCAATTCTACCCATACCGTTCCAGGTTTGCCTTAATTTCAATTCCCCATACACCCCGATGCAAATTTGTCGTAATGTTAAATTCCCATAGGTCCTCACACCCTCTCAAATTTAGTCGTAATATTAAATTGGCATTCCCCAATTGGACCTAAAACCGCTAATGTCAAATTCCCATAGTGCCCCATAAAATCACTTTTTATGATTATTATGACTTGTGATGGTAGTAGTAGTAGAAGTAGTGGTGGTAGTAGTAATGGTAATAGTAGTAGTAGTAGTAGTAGTGTTAGTAGTAGTATCAGTAGCTCATATTTTACCACGGTAATATTTTGATCCAAGGTACGTCATGAGGCAAAGATAAATAATATATTCTTTTATCAGCAGTCAATCATTCAGAGCAGACACCTCCGTATCAATAACACTTGTTTATAGGGATACCATTTGTCAAAACATTTTGTGAATTTCATTGGCATATTTAATTTTTATATATATGACACCCGCATGCAAAGTACAATATTCTTTAGTCCTATGATTGTTCCGTTTAGACGTGAATGTGTATACATATATATATTTACATTTTTATAGTGTTTTTTTATTTCAGAATACTTGGTGAAATTAGGTTCTTGGTACGTTAGCATGTTCATCTCTTTTCTTCCTGTGCCATTTACATACACACGTCCTGGATGTAAGGAAGATCCCATCTTGCACTATCAAGTAGCTTTACCACCGGCAAAAGCGATGTCGAGAAAATACACCGTCAATGAAGAACATTTGGGCCACGGGATGTATTTTAGAATCAATTTTTTTATCAAGATAGCTGAGTATCTTTTATGTTTTTGTTCTTTGTATGTCTCCTTATAGTCAAAAGTAGAAAGCACTGTTAATTAGTTCGATAATAACAGACATATGCAATTATATATTTTTTAATATTGATCATTGAAGGCACAAGAGGCAGTCAAACAGATGTATGAAAAACGGATTATCAAATTTAGGAAAGAAAATTTACTTTGCTACCATAGAGATATATGTGACGGAATATGATGATAATATTTTCATTAACAGACAACATTGAGATCTTGTGTTTGCTTATATACACATGTATGATCCTTGTATTTGTATGAATGTTTATTTTTTCACCTCATGCAGCATTTCATCAAAAAGAAATATTGTTAAGAATCCTCGCACTGTGCAATTTAGGTAAGATTACCGTGCATACAGTCTAGGAAGACAAAAGAACATGGATTTTGTTTCAGTTGATTAAAATATCTCGGCAAAAAAAAAACTCATATTAAAGTACGATTACAAGGGGTACAGCAACATATTAGGCTGCATACATATACCAGTTGATATTGATAATTCAGTCACTGGAACATGATAGAGTAGACACGTGCAGGAAAAGGCGTGTTGTGCAATGATGTAACAAGATATTAACTCAGTGTCACAGAGAGAAAATAATTGACGTATTTCGAAAAAAAATGGAAATGCGGTTTACATTATAAATCAAATGAGACAAGGTAATTTTGTTCACACGCACATTGTAAAAACATAAATTTACAGCTTGGTATACACCCACTACAATATTTACGACATAAAATATGGCTTTACAGAAATATTTCAATAAAAGTAAGTCATTTAGACTTTTCATGGAAGAGGCACACCTGTTAGGTATCGGTTGCACTAATTAAGATCGTCATATATTTCCATAATATTTCTAACTTTTGATGAAATTTAGTGCATTATTTATACGATTCGATGCACTAGAATTATCGTACTTTACTTAAGCACTAAGCATTAGTCATGTTGCAGGACATAGTTGCATTTAAATGAAATAACAAGATTGTTTAGTGCAAGTGACTTTTCGGGAAGCGGCAGAATCACACCTGTTTCTTTTGGTATCCTTCACAAAGGCCAACAAAATTAACCCAATACACATTTCGTTTTCTGTTTTGGCTTTAATGCTGGTTGCCATTGAACGAGAGTAACATTCTTCGCTGTTTAATTAATAATAAGTTTCTTATGGACTACATTATGATGTAATAACAGTCGATTGGCTCAATAATGTAGTGTTCCCTTTTAAGATATAGCTTTTTTGAAAACATTATTAGTCTGCATAAGTCTAAATTTATTTTCTAGTAAAGGCACACATCAAAATAATCATCGTTTCACTAATTATCTTAAATTAATGAAGCATTGTATATTTTCGTGTCAGTTAATACCACATGCGGGGACTGATATTCTGAAGATTTGTTTGAATGTTTATTCTGCAATTGTACAATCTGTCAATTTAGCGTGTTTTAATTTTTAATTTGCATAAATTACTGGTATTAAGATCATTGTGCTCGAATCTATGCCGTAAGTGAGGATTGTAAAGTATTATCACAATATTAACTAAGTTCCTTATATACTTCCTTAAATATCAACATATTTGATGACATCAAGTGCATTAGTTTTAAGTTTGGATGTACTGAAACTATCTTACTTTTGTTGGGCACCAACTTAGACACAACACATCAAAATACCAGCATAGGTTATGTTGCATTTTCTTGCATTTTAGGGAAATAACTGGACTTTTTAGTGCAAGTGACCTTTCAGGAAACGGCTCAATCACAGCTGTTTGCTTTGTCAATCACAGCTGTTTGCTTTGTCATCCTTCAGCTGTTTGCTTTGTCAATCACAGCTGTTTGCTTTGTCATCCTTCAGCTGTTTGCTTTCTCAATCACAGCTGTTTACTTTGTCATCCTTCGCAAAAGTCGAGAGGCTGAACTGGTTAAACATTTTATTTTATGTTTAAGATTTAATGCTGCGTTCTTTCTAATGCAAGCAACATTTGTCACTGGTTAGCAAACCTACAGGTAAAAATCGGAGACAAAAATATTAATGATTTCCTTAGGGACTACAATAGGATCCTTCAATAATAGCTGATTTGCTCAGTTAGTGTAGTGATACCGTTTAAGATCTTGAAGAAAAATGTATGTTAGCCGAATCAGTAATCGTATATCTTGTGACGAAAATATTAATTTTGTTTTATGCTAGTCCGTGAGTTAGTGAATTTTTCAAGAGCAATACTTGTATTAGTTTAAAGGAGTGAATCATCAATTGTATTTTTTCACCCAAGAACTTTTTTCAATATACATCGATAACATTATGTCCAAAGAGTTTTATCCGCCATGTTGTCAATCGTTTAGTCTAGTGGTAACATATCGACCTGTCACGCAAGAGAACTACGTTCCAATCCCACTATGAATTTAATTTAGTTTTTGCTAAGTATGTGTTTTCTTACCTTGAATTCGGAAAGAGAATTATGTTGCTACTCATATGTTGTGAATATACACAAAACACAGCATGATATAAACGGTCGCTTCGTGGATGAAAAACTCTAATATTTTCACAACGCGTGAACATGTTTTTTTTTTTTTACAGACTCCTTGAAATATATTCGTTATTCACTCGATATAAGCAAATATCCTCTATTTATTTCGTGCACAATAATTAAAGTATGGTACTAGTAAACACACTTTAGATAAGTGATTTTGTTTGTAGTGAGATTACGCGATAGCGTCAACTTTTATGAGACCAAATCAATAATACAAAGTCATTTAGGCATAAAGAGTGATGGTTTTATTGTGTAAAAGTTAAGTAGCAAAGACATCCTTCTACGTGATGAGCAGTAAACATACACAAAACATTGTTCTGACTGCACTGCTTAGCATCAGATTTTGAGCATAACTATTTCTGGAGGTTGTGTCTTTTTTGTTTCATTGCATTCAAATATCATCTAACATCGATGTGCCACGTTCTCTCTGCATGTCATTTTAAAACTGGAGCATTATACGAACTTCTAAGAATGCGTGCAGATCATTTAAAGTGTCCATGTTGAATATAAAAACAGCTGTATAACTACCTGCCTAGCTACCAACCTACATGCATACATACATACATACATGCATGCATGCATGCATGCATACATACATACATACATACATACATACATACATACATACATACATACATACATACATACATACATACATACATACATACATACATACAAGGCATCACTTATACATACCTGATTTTGCTTGATAACTTGAGTTAAACTTGGAATCTAGACCCGGACTTTTACATTATGCAACTGTTCATACGGACCTTCAACCACTCGTTGTCTGGAAGCTTGGAAACAGTTTGCCTGAAAAGGCCTCGACTTTTGCAAACATTGGATATTTGATAATATGTCCAGTTTCTTCGGAGGATGAGTATAGTTGCAGCAAATTTGCAAAAGATTAGCTGCAGACTGAGTCAATTATATTTACCTATTTTCCAAACCCTACGCTACGAAGTCAATATAATATTTGAGCAAATAATCAACTCAATAGACACAGTAGATTCACACTGGCTTTGTGATCAATATGATGACATTTTACTTCATTTTTTGTTGAGTAAGAGAATGAAAAACGTTGCCATTATGGACGATCTGAAATGACACAAATTGATGTGTTTGGTGGCAGAAGGAATTATAATTGATGTACACAAGAGCCAAAGAACTTGAACATGATATCTGACAATGTGTCTGTAGATTAGATTGAGTTAATGGATCCATTTCAACTTATCTACCATACATGGTATTGTAAACTGTTCGATTACCGGTGCTGCGAAGAAGAGCTGACGTGGCAATTGATTTAAGAGATGCTAGTCAAATGTAACAAAAATAAACTTTCATTTCCTAGATGTTGTAATTTTCTTTAGCATGTTATTCTTGATTGTTCTGCATTTTTATATTTTCCTTTCACTTGAGTTTACTCGCTCATTTGACTATACTAGCAACATATATATGTATGTTCTACTAAATTATGTTCATTTCTATACTAGCAACATATATATGTATGTTCTACTAAATTATGTCAATTTCAAGGATATTTGTCTAACCCTATTACCCATATACATGCTTACTTCATACACACATACATACTCTAAAATGCACTCTCACATACATACATATACACATACATTCATACATACGTACATGCATACATACACACATATGCACATGTCCTTGCATGGACTATATATATTGCATTTACACAATATCTTCATATTCAACATATGCTACTAGTTTAAAATGATTCTCTTCAACCTGAAATATATGTTATACTGCATACTATTTTATGGTGTGCAGTCATGGACAAGATAATATTGGCTGTTCTAAAAAAAAAAAAATAATAATTTTACGATAAGACATATATTCTAATATTTCCCGTGATGTACATACCGAATATATATATATTAAATTTATGCAGAAAATATAATCTTAATACGGAGGTCTAATGACAAGCTATGTTCCTTTATATGTATATTGACGCGATTAGTGTGCTGTATATTCATTAATATCACCTAAAGGTTTATTTTGCTATTATGAAATAATGAACATGACTGAATGCACACACACACACACACACACACACACACACACACACACACACACACACACACACACACACACATATATATATATATATATATATATATATATATATATATTTACATACAATGTTTACATACACAGATGCACATATTTATCCTGTCAATGAATGATTGATTGATAAATTGATTGCTAATTGGGTTGGTAGGTATAAAACAAAAGATCTACTTTAAGTGTTTTTCTTTTATTATGTCCTTCGACCTTTAATATACACGAAGGTTGATCTGGGTATTGATACTTCAAAATTCGATAATTTTTGTGGGTTTTAACCTTTTTTAATTATTGAGTTTGTGTGTGTCGGTAGATATTATGTCTTCAAATAACACATCACTGCCTTAAAGACAGGTGGGTAGGGTAAGTGCTCTGAATCGGAAAGGATAGCCGAAGTTGACAGTATTTTTTAATAAGTTTATATACAAATAAAATCCCGGAGACAAGATTTACGGTACATTATGGTCAAAGTCGTTATCGTCCGTGATCCGGATGTTATAAGGTATGAGTGTCGTATTCATTTCAAGCGCTTGCATCTTTAACTGACAGTAAAATGTTTTACCGTTAGTTCAGGGGTGCGACAGAGACTTCCATTCCGGAATTACATGTCATTTTATGTAATTAAATTCAAAATCAAGATAATGATATTTCAGGTGAAGATATTCTGATAGCTGTGAATGACATGAACAAAAACAAAATGTATACAAAACACAATATAGACTTATAGCAAGAAATGTTGAATACATACCTTGTAAGAAAATAAATAAAAGGTTACATGAGAATTGTATATACTCTCTTTCAATTCACAGCACGTATCCTTATCAATCATTAACAAATATTCCACTATCTCAAGATGTGTTTAATAGAAAAAAAAAAAAAGACAATTCAACAATAACTTCACTACATAAACAAATACAAATTTAGTTCTCTCTTTGGAGGCTACTCATTATCTAGAATTTGAATGAGACACTACTTAACTATGAGGATTCCCAATCTGTACTAGGCTAATCCCAAAATAAGAGGGAATTCTGAGCTGATCCAATATTAAATATAATCTGTGCTAGGCTGATCTCAGCATTAGTATGTATTCTGGGTTGATCCCAGTTGAAGTAGAATATGTGCTAGACTGATCCAAGCATTAGTGTGCATTCTGACCTGATCTCATTTTAAGTAAATCTATGGTAGCTTGATCCAACATAAGAGTGTATTCTGGGTTGATCTCGTGTTATGTAGAATAGAACTATGTTGATTCCAGCATGAAGAAGGAATTCTGATATCAACTAACATGTATTCCAACCAAACTAATCACCCGGGCTGATCCCAGACTACAAGACTTGTATAGTCTCGGCCGATGACAGAAGTCTCCAGATAAAGGGAGGGGGGGAGGTTAGGGGAGATGATCCCCTAGTTAAAGCAGCACAAAAACTATTAAACAGGCATGGCATTATATCATTAGTATTGAAAATGAGTATGCGATTGTGGTAAAAGGCCTAGGACATGGCAACCCCATGACGATATATTAACACAGGTGTTATGAAAGTACCAGGGCACGTCACACTATGCAGCCACCTACAGAAGTCAGGAGGTGGTGGCGGGCAAGCACAAAAATCCAGAAAATGTAGTTGGATGCCGAGACTCAAAACCCATTGTATGTAAGTTCGAAAAGGCCAGAGAAAGTGACTGATCATGTGATAATACATTAATCAAGTGACACTACATCCATACCATCAACATTTATTGGATCTTTGAATACTAATGCCAATGATAACCAATTGGCTTGGTTCTGATCATGTACACCGAACGTGATCATACAACTAACCCCACGTAGACTGCGAGTTAAGGGTCTAAAAGTAGCATTTGCATGAGTATTTGTCTACCTCCGAATTTCAAGGAACATGAACAAAACCCCTATACAAGTGTTTGTTTTAATGATCGGAAAAATATTCCTGTGAAAGAAAATGATAAAGTTACCGAACAGTATTCAATACTTTGGGATATCTTTAGCGATTTACGACCTGCCGTAAATCGGCCGCGCAGGCTTCAGATTGCACAAAACCGGTGTAATGTCAGTAACTGCGTAATACGAAAACTGTTCACTTATTAGTACATACTTTTCTTTTTGTATTTAATAAGAGGAGACAACGGTCTTGAACGTGTGCAAATTTGATGATTTTTTAAAACATACTCATTCAGCTATTATTGTGTGGATTGTTGGTGAGAGGGTACGTTTTTGTCTTACTTTTCTATGTAATGATTTCTACTTGGGTATAGATAGCCAACTAAGAATAGGGCAAGACAATGCACACCAACCTGTACATTCCTAAGTGATTTTGAATTGTTGGACACTTAGTCATACAAAAAAACAGAATTATCAACAAGTTAAATTCGCCAACATTTCACAACATTTCTCAAGCGATCATATTTAAGTGATTTCCTCAGTGTACATTTTTAGAATAAAATAAAACAAAAAAATGCACAGACTCTGTGCAGTACCTCCAGCCACGTAAACAGGACAAAGGTTTTGACCTCTTATGTATTATAGCTGATAGCCGAGTCAATTAGATCCTTGGAGAAAACATTTCAGCCCTAAAACCGGCGATCGTGGATTCGAGCGCATACAGCAGAAATATATATTGTTTTTTGGGGTTTGTTTTTGTTCGTTTGACCCAGGCTTGATTTAAGATCCACCACCATCACAACAGCAGTAACAACAATGACAGCAACAACAACCATAGGATCGCATACACCTACTTGCCCTCAGGTTAAATAACTAATAGTATGAACACTAGATACATCAGGGACACCGTGTTTAATTAATTGCACAGAGATCGTTGCTCGTCAAAACTAACGATATTAGCAAGAGTTGGTGATTTAGGACATGTTGCCAAAGATTTGTCTTATATGCTTGTTTTAGAAAACTTTGCTTCATTTTGCACTTAAAAGGTCAAAAATAGAGAAAATCTTGCATAAGTAAAACTGTTATCCTTTTTGTAAAACAAGATGTGAAAATTAAAACTTGGCTTCTTCCTAAATTTCCCTCCAAAGTTAACAGGGAGCTAGATTGTCCAAAATTCCCAGCTGTATTACCTCCATTCACATAGGTTTAATGGTATGTGTGACGGCATTCCACAAATAACTAATGATCCATTATTGTTTACAAAATCTATTGATTGAACAGTCATTTTAAATAAGGATAATTGGCTTTTCTTGTGCGAAGTACGGCCATGACTTGTGATCAAAAATAATAATAAAAGATAATAGAATGCACTGTTTTTTCGTAATTCTTCTCAAAAATTGCCATTTAAGTTTACTTTTTTCTCTCTATCAATTGATGACCATATTGAGCATATTGATGACCATATTGAGCATATTGATGACCATATTGACTGTAGGTGTAGCATAAGTCGTTTTCATTGTCTTAAATTTACATCAGACTACTTTTCATTTCGTAACCTGTCGTAAATTCACTCCACCATAATTTCTTACTTTAGCAAAACTCTGTGTTCTAGTGATACGTCACTTCCGCATACAGGTAATGCCATCTTTTGTGAGGCTTGCATTTTTAAACATCATGATATGTTAACTATGCTTACATAAGTTTATAAGAACATTGTATATGGGGTTTTTAGATACGGAAGATTAGAAAATAAGTTAAAACTTAAATCTCTATATTTGACCCTTAAACTGCTCTTTCCTTTTTTAAAGTATATTCCCTGTTCATATATAAATAGTCAAGAAACAAGAAAATATTTAATGAAATAATGAAAATACGTGTGGAATGATGGTGTGATACACTATAAAATTTCAATAATCGAGTAAACTTGTGCAGAAATTGAACGCACATTTTTGATACTTGAAACATCGGGAGAAATATTTCAATCCTTACACACACTAGACAAGGCAGATGACAATATTATACTGATCTGATGACTGAAAGATGACATCGTGGTGGAACGATATTGAGAGTACTTTCTAATTCTCTTTACAACTTCAATAAGTTTAATATGCCTGTGAAAGAAACTATAATGATTGTTTTGATTATTTTGGTAAAAGACAACTAATTAATTTTCCTCTATATCAATATGTAGACTTCTACCTCTGCTGCGGTAAGACATGCAACTTTCCAGAATAGACTAAATGCCTCGATACTCAGCTCGTTTACACTAACGTATATGCAGCAGAAAAGAATCAACTACCGTCTATGCTCACTTATAAATCGAATCGAACTGCCAAAAAAACGTAGACCCTGATCGGCCGTTGCATAATACGAATCTATGTTGTTTGTTCTACTGATTACTCCTAACAAACGGCATAAAACCAAGATCTGCTGGCGCATTATGCGACGGCAGATCTGGGTCTGTGCAGTTTGCAGTGGACTAGACTTATAAGCAAGTATAGAAGGTATGTTAGCTATAAAACAAGCCTTTGATTTCCATTCAATTCGATTACAAAATATTGCAATTTTGCACCATAAGAAATGTGTCCTTTGCATACAAGGGCAACTTCCATTTAAACACATTAAGGCTGTCGCTATAATTGATCATTCACGTTCGATTGGTCTAATGTCTGGCTTCAACCTTCGGTACGTTTTTACACAACATATCAAAATAAAGTGAAGAAACAATCTAAGTTTTACATTGCCTCATCACACAAAGGGAAATAATCAGTATCGTTGGTATTGAACATCACTAAAATCTAAAATGATGGAAGGAGTAAAATGTTCCAAGGACATTGGATGATAATGACACAATACTCTGATTAAGATGCCTTCACATGATTTCGAATATATGTTCATCATTAAATTAGTATCCGGTATTTTTAAAATATTCATTTACTCAATATATACTTGCTTATAAGTCGAGTCCAACTTGAAGCTGCAAAGACTCAGATATGAGTCTATGCAGTTTTGTTAAGAGGAATCAGTAGAACAAACGACATAGACACTGATCTGTCGGCGCATTATGCGATGGCATATCAGGGTCTATATTGTTTGCAGTATATTCGGTACTCAAAAATGCTTAGTATTTTCTTTTAGTATTACGAGGGATTTTAGTAAAAAAAAAAAAAAAAAAAAAAAAAAAAGATTTAGCTCATGCATCGTTCTTAAGAATAAGAAGCCTTATTGCCTGTCATAAATTATTATCTGTACCATGACCATGCGTGTAATGGGTTGGAAGCGACACTATATCCCTCATCAAAAAGGCAAACTTTAAATTATATATAAAGATTATACAAAGTCCATCGAGCTATGAATAGTTCGCCTTTCTGATTGAATTTTATTCGGCGAGAGAAAAACGATTGCTTGCAAGAACCAAAAGGTAAGGCTGTATTTAGAAAATATATTTTTATGATCAGACAATCATGGATTCATGTTTTATAGATAGATGCATATGTACGCTGTGTATAGTACGCAGGTATTCCGTGCCTGGTGATTTATTTGTATTACACGTAGCGAAATGTGCACAGCATAGACCCAGTTGCCCCTGTTGTCCTCAGTTGTGCGCTGTTGGATGACTATTAACAAAGATAAAGTCGGTACGTTGTATGGCATCCTCAAAGAGCTATGGATGAACTGAATGCGATATCAATTCAGCGTTAATAAACACATATTGAAGCGTTGTTCTTGAATTGCAATGCCCGGTAACTACATCTTTTAAAAATAGTTTATCTTTTTGTATTTGATGACAAAGCTTGTTCATATGGCGACATAAAATCGAAATCATCGCGTTTTTTAAAAAATATTATTATGCAAGTCATGTTCCGTAGACTATAATACTGAATACAGCATATGTCATTACTATTGATCAGACGAGCAATTCGTCATTGTATATGAATGTCACGAAGAGAAGAATATCGACAGGCATTATTCAATGTTTTACAAGTCAAAATGATTTGCAGTATCAGAGGCCCTTCTCACGTTTTATTAGAGAAATAATAATTCTTTGGCAACATGGGATAGGTCTCATTACGAATGTAACCTTTATCGAAACCTTTCTACGTAAAGGTTAATATTGTAAATGCTTGCACGATACACTCTTTACGTCTTCAATGTCGTTCATCGGTTTTCTCAAAGTAAATTATATTACCAAAAATAGCCAGTTACAAGTAAAGTGTGTATTTAAGACAACAATTCATGACATTTTGCAGTTATGGAGCAGCAACGTTTTTGTTAGACCCTGGACATCGTTGAGGGGTGGGTCTAGACAGGCTTCTGGCGGTCATAGTAGGATGGGTGACTATCCCCAACACACCAACTAGAGACACGAGGTGTCTATTGGATACAGTCATAAACCATGGGCCGCAAAGGAACTCAGTTATGTGCCTGGATGCTCTTGTTTAGAACGCTTTTTTTCTCCAGAACAGCCACGTTTTTCAACAACCTTTTTCCACTGAGGCACATAAAGAGCTTTTCGCGACTAGAATTCGTATGACAACGACAGAGAGTGTCCAGAGACTAGCAACCGCCGATAGCGAACAGGACAACCCTTTCTTTCCACACACAGATACCCTAGGGAGACTTTTTTATGCCAGCCCACAGAGAGCCTCAAGAAACTAGCAATCAGTCCAACACCCACAACAGAGACCAGACTATACAGAACAACCCTTCCTTTTCACACGCAGAGACCCAAGGGCAGCATTGTTTCCGCCAGCTCGCAGGGAGCTTCTCGAGACTAGCATCCAGCCGGACAACCACAGCCAGCGGATAGCCAACAGAGACAAGAATACACAAGACAACCCTTTTTCACACAGCCATTATTCCATAGGGTAGACTTCTGTTTCCGCCCCGCCCACGGAGAGCCAGCAGAGACTAGCAAACCTTATCTGAATATTCAAGAGAAAACGTTTTCATTGATACTTTAGGTTATGTATAACAAAACCATGGAATCTCCATAACTCGTATAATGTAAGTAAATGTCAGTATAATGTTATTGCATAAAATGGTTATTGTTTAGACAACGTTAATATATTTTGAACTTATTCAAATAATGATGATGATGATGATGATGATGATGATGATAATAATAATAATAATAATAATAATAATAATAATAATAATAATACAAATAGTAGTTCTGGATAAAGATGGTACAAACTATCCACTAAAGTTTGAAATTTACTCAGCAAGAGTTGTCGTTACTTTAGAAAGACCTGCATGCGATTAAGAAGCATATTAGCAGTCGGATTAATAATGATATCAGGGACACCATAGCTCCTCTTTTCACATTCGTAATCCTAGCATAATTGATATAGGTCTGGCCACGTTGAATGAAGAAGTAAGGACTCATACTATTTGTCCTATTTTTTTGCCATTGTATAACGCCTTTATACAATTTAAATCAATCCAATGTCATAAATTAAATACAATATATATTTTGAATATGTTATTTGTATCCTCATCGAAGCATTACCGAAATTACTAACTTTTTGTTACATTGACCATCCCTTTTAGCAGCCATTGACAAGGACAAATATATGAATTGACATTAGACTAAAATCAACTTTAAATGCAGACGGGTTAATGTATTTCACACGGTCATATCTGGATAAAGTTTTCGGCTCCAGAGGAGTGGTGAACTCATTAAATTCATTATTCGATTTTTATGCGAACCATTTGGATCCTTTATTATCCATCGGAATTATACACCTCCCGATTGACGAGTGCGCATGCCTATACTTTGAATCTCAATTCAATTTCATCATTATGGAACAATGTTCTAAACGTGAATATGCATATCAGGTTTCGGTTTAAATATACAAACTAAAAACCCTTCGATCATGTCTGCGAATGTCATAAGAAAAGCGTTAAACAAATAAGTCAACATGGCGAATGATTAAAGATTATGACGGTGTTTATAAAACGCAACAATAGGCTCTGATGCTGTTGTTTCTTGAACAATAAAGGATGTTTGATTGTGATCAAAAGAGAAGATGGAATACTGCTTGTTGATTGTTTAATATAGTATGTATCGATGTGTCTCTTAAAGAGTTTCTTTTTGTATTTTGTATAGATTGAACGTACAATTGAAAAATAGTAAGTTGTACTTTACACTATTTCAAGGTACATATAGTCAAATAATAAAATTTTGACCCCATTAGATAATACATAACTTCTGATTGATAGTTCTACTATTGCTTGGAACCACGCTAATTCTCTAAATCACAGGAAAATATTTCCTAATTGCACAATTTGCTTTAACTTTTAAAGATTTATTGCAATACAAGAAACGGTAACTCCAAACTTGGAGACAAATCAAATGAATATTTTGCGAGTTAAAATATTTATTGCTATAAAAGAAACGATTCATTTTGTATGGTCTTTTCAGTTAGAACCACAAAAGCGCGCCCGTGTTATGTCATACGGTGCAATCACTTCAGGCAAACAACATATATTGGTAATAGTTAATGAGATAAATTTGTGCTCATTGAAATGGTGCTCCTATGCCTGGACGATGTTCCAAAAGAAGATTTCTGATCTATAAAAAAACACACTGAAAATAGCGTATGATTAAAATGCCTTCGTTTTGTTATTTTGAAATGAAAATAAAAAGTAGCGAAAACATTTAGTGTATCTGATACTCAAGTAATTCCCATATTTGTTAAGAACAATTATTCATCTGTTACCGTATTGTGTAAGAAATATATTTGTGACAGAAGATGTTTATATATATATATATATATATATATATATATATATATATATATATATATATGACAAATATCATAAACAACACACATATGCAAAGAATATTTCTTTCAATATAATATTTTCCTTCTTTCTCAATAATTATCAGCCTTGTTAAGACATTCAACATAGATGACGAAGGAGAATGCCTCAACACATCATACTACTGGATGTAACAATTAAAATATAACGCATTTTAGACCTAGAAAAAATGGAACCCAAATCCTTGATTATAAATAATTCTACATTCGACACATCATTTTAGTTGGACGATCCTATATATTTTAAGCAGTGTTTTCTAAATGATGTTTCTGATGTGTGCTGTTAACCAAAAATAACGTCACTAACATTTTACTTGTTAGCTATGATAAAAGAATGCATATTATTCGGATTCATTTACTTTCAGATTCAACGATATATTTAGCTATTCTTAGAAACGTAAATTTGGTTTGCAAACTAAAGACCAACATTGAAGATGTCACAAACGTTTCACGTGCGCATTTGCACCACAGCTTTAATCTTTTACGTATGGCTTCTTCAATGATATAATTTATTCTAGTAAATAGGATATACAGACAGAGTATTACAAATCGAACTGCCCCTTTTTTTTCTAACGAATCCATTTGCTCGAACAAAACGCGACCAGAGTCTCTGAAACTAGATTAGTATACAAAACGTTGAATAACGCTTACCGATATTATTGTTTGCCTTATCAAGAGTAATGTATATTATGCTATCAAAAAATCTTTTAGGTTGAGAACAATAACTTGCATGTTAATATTTATTAAGAAACATGTTACTGTCCCCTTTATGTCGACATATCAAGCAAATTTTGCTGTAGAAAAAAAATATTAAAAAAAATAAGAACAAAACAAAAAACAAAAACAAACAAAAAATATTATCAACACGGTGTCCTTACTTGAAACGCTCAAATGTTTGTTTCTTGGCCCTGCATTGATAGCACGTTCAAACGAAGCACGGCTATTGACATAGGCTGCACTATGTACCAGTTTTACGTATGTTAACCACGCATCGAACTGCTAACATTGTAGACCCAGATTTACCATGGTAAAATGCGCGTGTAGATGAAGCTCTACTATATTCTATTGACATTAAAAATGGTAGGAAAGCATACACTGGTCAATCGGGTACACTATATACCAAGAACCGGTCAGACAGGGTCACATACACTGGTCAATAGGATACACTGTATACCAACAACAGATGATAAATACACTGAATAATTACGCTTACCTGTAAGTGACCTTATTCTGTTATTAACAAATCACATTCTAATTACAGAATTACCTTTTTGTCATTGCAAGCACCCGTTTAGCTCGGAAATGAAGACAAATTCAAAGAGGATGCTGAACTAAACTGTTTCTTTTAGCGCCTTGAAATCTTTACATGACATCAAGTGCTTTTCTTTGATTGATTTGAAGTCGTTACCAACCCCTATGCACATGATGCCAATATAATATAAATGATAAAAAAATGTCTTAATATGTAGTTTTCTTTAAAAATATGTCGACTATTTGGTCAATTAAAGTCCTTCCGAAAACTGTATCGAAAATGTAACATTTATCACTTTGTCTGGTCTCAAAAACAAACAAAATAATTTGGGGAGCGAGGAAGTTTAGAGAAATTATCAACCAGGAAGTTAGTTAAATTATGTGTATTTTCTTATTTAAATCTGGGCAACAGCTGATGCATAATTTATCCACCAACAGATGTTGTGATTTTACCTGGATGACATACAATTTTTTGTCCAATGTAGCTCTATTTTTTCTTTCTTCATTTTATGCGAATGTAATGGTATTCACATTTAGAAAATTAGTATAGCCTTAAGTGCAGCTGTTTTTGATGACGAGAACGTAGAGTTTAAACTGCACCGTGGATTTATAGTGGGTGTTTTTAATTTGGGGTTGGAAGACGCTAATGATAGATATATGTAGGAAAATAAGAAAGCTTTCTGATTCATGTGACAGAAAAATATGGCGGATGTTTTATACTAATAGAATCCTTCATATGCATCGGTGTTGCATAGGAAAATTCCTCCACAGAGTCAGAATTTTGCTGCATACACCGGGCTTTGATGCGTGTCTGACACTGAATGCTGATCCCGAGGAAGGAAGTTTCCTATGCAACACCGATGAATAATGGAGGATTAATTTTCTCACTTTCTTGGCTGCAAAGCGTAGGTTATAAATAAAATGGTGCCCAGTTAATATCGATAAAGCATACAAAGGACCAACTATACATTGAAAATGTTTCCATATTTAGAGAGAGGGTATAGTGTTTGAATTCGGTGTAAAGTAGGAAATGAGGTCAAGAACCGCAGATAGATTAGGTAACTACTGAAAGACACAGAATAATAGCAGATACTCGGGTCGTGATGTATAAGATGACGTCATACAAACAAGTCAAGGTAGCGATGCACGAATCGAAATGCTATTTTGACATCATGTGATGTAAAGCAACAGTTATGTGATGAAGATATTGTCCAAACGTTTTTCACTGGAAAACACGAGTACATATAGAAATGTGAAAATTACTTTTCCTGTCTCTGTCTAGTTGTCTGTAATCAGTTATCGCTAGACTGTATGACGAAGCGATAATATAGTAAGATTCACAGCAATGACGTCATAATGTTCAACACGTCTTTCATGTTTTTAGTTAAATAAACTCCATGATATGATTGCTTAGAAAGTTCCAGTAATCCTTTTTCTGGACATTCAAAATAAGTTTAAAAACTAGATACCTTTACCTCTTTGTAAATACGGATCTCGTTGCCAACATTTACTATCTGGATTCTCCGTTGGGATGCACCTGACTAGGTAAAACGTGAAAATCGTAAAGACGTTACACCCAGACATTAGTTTGGTTATACATCTTTCTTTTGTTTATCGATTTATTCTTTCAGTTCATCCATTGCTATGCCCAATTCAATACCGTGTTCAATTAAATTTGAATGTCTCTATGTTTTCGTTTATTTCGATTTTAACTGCATTAATGCTCAAATCTGTAAAAAAATAATCGTATGTTAGTCTCATAGATCAGAGTTTTAATTCATTCACCTTCGTTTTCTTTTGACGTCATCTATCGTTTTAGTTATTTTTCTTAAATCATTATTGTTCTGCACCCCTGGCAACTTATTAGTGTTAGCTGTTATATCCGTTCGTGTCACTAATGATTTTGAGAAAACAGTCTTTCTCTCTATAATATTTTGATCGTTCTGTTGGTTTTATTATTCAAATCTATCCTTAACTGTTCTAACTAAGAATCTAAAGTGGCATTGGTTGCCGGAGATTTGTCAGTTTCTCCATATCACTTGCCAAGGCGTCTATACTCAGTTTTGTCATCTGTTGGATCTGTTGTTTATATTGTCCGACGTTAGGTAAATCATCTGTTCTTTCTCTTACTTGTTGCAAATCTTGTATAGCTGTAGATAAGATTATGAATCTAACATTTACTGTGCATCTAAAAAAATTATATTATCATCAGCCTGTGTTTGTAGCTTTGTGATTTTGTTGACTCTTTCAGTGCCACTCTGGTCAATAACAGTTAACTTACTGTCAACTTGTTCCCTTCACGTATTAATCTCTTTCAAATTGTTATCGTCCAGAGTCATACATATTTGAGTATCGACTCGTTTTTGTACAAAATTGTATTACCCGCATTAAACGTTTCTACTGGTTCTGCTAGATGGATAATACGGTGATTGTTGAGGTCTAAGTCACTGTTAATTGTTTCACCTAGTGCTGCACATTTTTCATCTGTTTTGTCTTAATGTGTAAGGGTAGGAACTTACTAGCACCGCTTATCAATATTTCTTCAATCATTCTATACATGATCTACTCTATTTACTGTACATGGAAAATATACGCTATAATGTATTACTCTTCCGCAGTCATCACTGGTTCTGACATTTAATCTGTTCATTTCACTCCTCTCTAATTGTTTATATTGAGTATTAACATTGATGAAAAAAGTCACCATAAACACTTTTAACTAAAAGACTCAGCAAAGTCAAATAATTTCCGTTAAAATAATAATTTGTGTTATTGATCTGATCGAGACAAAATTATCTTTTTGCGGTTTTAAAATCCCTAAAACTGTATCTGATTCAGTAAATGGTTGTATAGCATTGTATTTGGTTATGTATACTATTGAATTGTTCCTCGAAGTGACTTTAACTTTCCAGCTGTGTTTCAAACATTCATCATCATACTTTGTTCATTTTCACCGTTTTTGTTCTTTCCTACTTTGACTTTTCACATGTACATATCGAATTTGTAATTACTACCAGGACTTGAAACTATCCTTTTTTTCATTCTTGTTATTGACGCAGTAAAATATGTTTTTAGAGTTTATATGAAATTTTGTAATACCCAACAACAAAATCTATTCTTTGCAATGAAATGGATAACTTTTCTTGTATGTTATCAAGTGGATTGGAAAAATATATTTCTTTATTTAACGAGCGAGATTATTGTGATAAAGATCGCTTGCCTTTGGTTGTTTAATTATTGAACAACAATTTTGCCAGGTAAAAGTCTATTTGATATGAGGTAGTCAATTGTGAACTAAACTGAAACTCGAATGATTAACTTACATTTTTTCAATATCGATATTTGATAATGGACCATTTTGAAACTAAAATGACTTTTTCAAAGGATTCTGAATGTAACAGCAAGAGCAGAGCTTGATGTTCCATGGTAAATTGTGTTGATAATGGCATTTAGTTGCTGTCCACATATCCGTATTTATCACCAAGAAAAGTTAGAAATGTATATTTGATTTTACATTTCCGGCAGCGTTAAACAATTTTGTCTGGTTAAAGTACATGTGCTATTAGGTGGTCGAAAATGGAATGATAAGCTTTGCAATTTCTTCAATGTCCATGTTTAATGATGGATCTATTTTCATCTGAAACAGATTTTGTTGGTGAAAAGCAAGCTTATTGCAACCGTGAGAGCAGATTTAAGTGCTGGATGGTAAGCAGAGTCGATAATGTTTGTGTTTCACTAGACATGCTGTTATTGTTTATCCGAAAAGTTTGTTAAAACTTTTCTGGTGTTTTGGGTTATATTTCCTAGAGACATTGTCCTTGTCGCATAGCAAAGGGAGATGTAGGCTTCCCGAACCTTTTGTGCACATTCTAATGTTCTTCTGACCAATTATGTAAAAAATATTTTTTATTTATTTTTTATTTCCAGTCTTGAAGTGGTAGAATTTTTAAAATGGTTGCATATTCAATTAAACTGTTTAATGTATATGCTATTGCTATTTGATTTGAAAGCATAGTTATGCATTCATACAGCTGTTTTCGGATCTGGAAATAAAGATAAAATTCGTATACTGACTTGACTAACTCAGACATTTTTTTGTCTATTAAATGGATTAAGGAAAATGCGCAAATATATGTTGTCATCCACAGTGCCACGTTTTCTTGATTCTTCCAAAATTTCAAATCACACTCTCAAAGTTTGACGTATAATTTCCAAAAAATGTGTAATGGCCTGTATGTGAAAAAAATATTTTGCGTGTAGTAAATTATTTATCGCTAAGTTTCATTTGATATGTCGGCTTAATTATGGAGATTAGATGAGACATGGTGGAATGTGCAGATGGAATACTAATTGTATACATCGACATTTATCGAATTTCGTATAAATGCACTAGAACAAGATACACATAAAGAAGGAATAAACGCGATGTCTGCAAATAAAGCCAATACAATTTCTATTTATTTTGGTTTTTAAGTTCTAGTCTTACTTTCTCAGTCTAGGATCATGAGACCTTGTAAGAGTGTACACGAAGGCTTCTATTGAGCTCATCAGCTTCTATAAAGTCCGATATTGCGGTGACTCCCTCAAGTTTTCATTAAAAGGAAAACATCGACAAAGTTTCAGGATAACTCAAGCATGGACTTATGCAAACGGACAAAACATAGTAGGCACAATAATATCTAAGAAAGTGGTGAGATCCAGAATTTCTTATTAATTATATACATTCTTGAGATTATGTGGATTGTTAAATGAAAGACTGCTTATCATTGACAAATGATAATCTGCTAGACTGATGTAAAGTAAGTGTCGAGAAAAGAATTATATGTGGGCAATGCTCACATTATTCACTTTGAAATATTATTTGCAGAGTTTTTGCAATAATGTCGCCCTATGGTGACAACAGTTTATTTCTGCTGGTAAATATCACTTACCGTCCCATCATTATATTGCTTACAAATTATCTGGTTTGGTGGGAACTTGTTTAGGTTCTAAAGTCTAAAATCATGACATAGACGATTTAATAGTTTGGTTAAAACGGAACTCATATGACACTAGTAACCATAAAGTATGACACTAGTAACCATAAAGTACGACACTAGTAACCATAAAGTATGACACTAGTAACCATAAAGTATGACACTAGTAACCATAAAGTATGACACTAGTAACCATAAAGTATGACACTAGTAACCATAAAGTATGACACTAGTAACCATAAAGTATGACACTAGTAACCATAAAGTATGACACTAGTAACCATAAAGTATGACACTAGTAACCATAAAGTATTGTCCAAAAGGCCACTAAGCAATTGAAGATTTGTCAAAACATACACGACATAATAAAGTAGCGAGTGAAGAGATCCCTGTCCGACATGACATGACTGATGCGCTGCGTTGGAGATGAATTATAATCGCACTGTGTCATGAAGTCAAGATCAGGACATACAAGTCAAACTGTTCTAATTAATTATTCAGGTTTTGCAGGATGATATTACATATGGAGTAATCAAACTTTTCATCAAAATAAAGATCTAGACAACTACGGTTGGATAATCTCGATCATCTCGGAGATTACGATGGATTATTACCAGTCATTGACTTCAACTTAAATGCATGTTAAGTATAGAGAAGGAAATGTACCAGAAAGATGTTGAATTCAAATAATTATAATGATGGATTTAAATGTATATTGAATATAAATAATCTGATAAAAAACTTCTTTGGTACTTGCAATATTCCCTTGCGTTCCATTAATGTTCGCACAGCTGTTTGCCTGCTTACTGACTTAGAGTAAGTTTGATGAGAGGTATCTAGCCAAGACGATCTCAGGGGCAACTTTTACAATGAATCAAACATTTATGTGACGAAATATTTGTTTTCTTTCGATATCCGAGGTACCTAAATAAAAGCGTATGTACAATAAGCCGTTATTTCTAATTACGAACCAGTCTGGCTTTACTGAACGGGATTGGAATACAAGCCCTTGACCATATATCTGAAATGATATGTTTTAATTTTGGCAATGTTCCAAGAAACATGGATCTATTTGTATGAATTGGGTACATGTTGAATTAGATATGGATTACAATTCATTGTTTTTCTTTTTCTATTAAGGTCAAGCAAGGACACAATTGTTATTATATTATGTCATGAAATGTGAATAATCGGTTACAATCATGATTCCGAAATTAATCATCAACATATGCTCAACGTTAGGCAGCAGAGTAAGAGGTATTTTTTCTAATTTTACATCGTATGGACGACTGCGCATATCAGCAAAGTGTCCTTTGTTTAGCAGCGGTGCCGTAGCTCTGTATAGACCACATTCAAAAAAGTCACTGAGATACCAGTCATTTCGTTACAGTGAATGTTGTTGTTGGAATTTGTAAAACTAAAATCTTCCATACATAATAAATGATTGAATGAGTCAAGTAACCAATAAATCAATATTAATGTTTCTCTTCAATTCGTTCATGATATAGTCCTATTTATGTGTGAATATTGCATAATATTAAAGGGAGCAGTATTGAGCTACAATGAAGGCCGATAAATATATTCGAGTCTGCCTGATTAAAAAATTCACCAGTTGACCTTTCTGAAATACGAATTAAATGAGATATTTAGACGTGATCAAGTGTGGTTGCGACGAAATATACGGGAAGTTCGCATTTGCAATCATAGTTTTTTTTAAGCAATTAGTAGAAGGAACTAAGAGTACCAAGACAAATTACTGACCGATTTCTTGTGTAGTGAATGGTCCGGACGTGGAAAGTATATTTTGATCATGTATATCTGGATTTGTCGGCACTACTGTCATAAACTAAGTCCCTTTTTTAAAGTGCCTTTTAAATGTTATAATTTACTCTGATAAGTTTGACAGTTATTGTAGGTAGGTTCTTAATAGACTCAAAACAACATGAACGTTGTAACTGTACTCACTTTACGGAAAATTAGACTTGATAAGATTATAAACATAAATGGAGAAAAATGAATCACTCCGCATGCGCAAAGTCTAAGAAACTGCTGAGGAAGAACAAATATGGGTGAATGAACCAGAAGCATTTCATTAAAAAAATTGTACTTAAATTGTTTTAAGTTTGTTTATACAACTTTTGTATCAAATTAAACGGTTTATATGGGATGGCTCAGATCCTGGGGCGGTGTGGTCTTTAACATTTTTGTCATTATTTATATTGTAATTAGATTAGATTCTATTGTGCAAAAGTTGATCTTGTTCTAATAATACATCTTTAAAGAAACTATGACCCGAAGAAAAGCATTTTTTAAACTTTGTATATTTATCCACTTTCCAGGTCTGAAAAAATAGTATAATGTATGGAACACGGTATAATAGTATATATAACTATGTGGATACATAAATTAGAAACAAATTCGCTTATATATTAAGCCATTACTGGCATTATTGAAATGGTTGGTTAATATAACGTTAACGATGTTTCGATCTATGAATACTGTTCTATTAACCATTTGGTTGAGATATATCTGACGACAGTTCTAGAGTTGTGCCGGTTATCAAATAATTGTTATAGAATCTTTAGACTGATATAGCTAAAATGTTACATGATGTACCTGATTATTTATCATGTCGTACCAAACAACTAATACATAACTTTGAATTTCGTTCCTTTTGTAATTAATACCTTTATATTCCACGCTGTCTCTATTCCTATTTTGATAAGTCTCTTGGTTATGGACGACTATATTTCTGTTGAAAAAAGCAATCAATATAGGATCTTATTACCCGTTAGATACATTTCTAGGCGTTTGATTGGTCAAATACTGATCCAAAATAATGTAAATAAGAGCAAATTTGAAATTAAGATAATTGTACTTTTTTAGAATATGCCCATAATGATAGCGGCAGATTAGTAAAAAATAATATATATATTGGATAATCAAAAGAAAATTTAGGACTTGCTCGAAAAATATTCTATGTACAATCTTAGAGATAATATGCACTTTATCGATTGTCGGCACTTTAGCTAAGCTCCATCTCAATTTACAGAAAATTAACATATGTGAGTCCACATCAGGAAGTAAGGTGGACTTGTGTATTGGGGATTCTGATAAATACTTATGAACTTGAAATTTATAAATGACTCGATGTTTAACGGATGCAAGATCGGATCGATTTAGATCATTTTTTAACAAAGACTTACTGCTACGTTGGTGGAAGGAAAACAAAAAGATCTGATTCTTCAGCAATACGAAAGTTACGAGAGTGGTAACATTCCGTACACCCTGTCAAAAGACAATGTAACTAATACAGTAAAAACCCCAGAAAGGTACCAGTATTGTGGCAAACCCATTGATGTGTATAGTAATTGAGACACACTTGACGTGACCTAAAATAAGACTGTATGACCTGCGGAAAAGCATAATGCGTTGATGAAGAGAAACGTCAACCTAGGAATTTCCATTCGTGGGTAAACATTGTGTTCCTGTTATTAAGGTAATGAACATTTTATTGCTTGGAGGAAAAAAGCGGATGAAATCATGCCATTTCGTTTATTGTCATAATGACTTAAAGTTTGTGACTGTCTAGACAGAATTGACAACATTTAGCTCTGATTAGGTCATCATTTGACTATCATCTTTGGCCGGAATCAGTGCAGACTGGGAGACAGGAGTAAACGTGTACTCCATTGATAGTGCGTCTATGTATTGAAATCTTTCAGTTAGTATTCACACTTGCGAATACTTATACATTTCAAGAAGTCGGATAATAATTTAAAATGTCAAGAAGTCTGTATCAGATGCAATGCCATATCAAGCTGAAGTAAAGTAACATTTACGTATAAAGTTTGGACATTTAAAGAATGATGTAAAATAATTCTTATAAATTTAAAAAATGTTATTCGAGTCCTTTCTGTTCGAATCCTAAGTCTTAAGCTGCGTTTATTTTAAATACCTATATTCTATAAGTCCGATTAGCAACTGAACTTTAACATTGGAGTTGAGAGTGAATTATACGAAATGTAGGGAAAATGACGTTATTTCAAAATTGATTGCATCTACATGTGAACGTGAAGTTATATCATATTAGATAGCCTGATTTTCAATCGTTACAGTTATAAATAATTATATAATTTCTAAGTGAGACCTATGTACTTGTTTCGAATTGTAAGGACATATTTCTTTGAGCCACTGCCCATACAACATGACATTCGTGCAACAAATATCTCATTCCCTTGAGTGAGCTCGATTAATGTGAACATTCCTCACGGCTAAATGTAAGTTTACGAAAAAACATTTTCAAACAAAAGAGCAGCATTGGTCCAGCATCGTGAAGATTCGTAATTGTGTTTATAAAGTTTATGAAAAGCGTGCCTTTCATTTCAATCAATTATAATCTTATCACTGACGTGTTTAGCTGCAAGAATGGATATTGTTTCTTTGAGGACAGATCTTTCGGGAGAGTAAAGTCTTACATTGTCTGAAATAAATATGTTCAGCTTTTGATTAAAGGTTTTTTGCACCAATCAATAACGTTTCATGTTCAGTTAGAACTATGCTTCGGTTATTCATGCATTGTTTGTCCAGCGGAAATACTTCACTGATCATCAATCGATGGATTCCTCTGAACAGTATAGAGCTATACTATCTTTGCTGGCATTGTGCTATTCTATATGAATCTAGTTAAACTAATTTGAATCTAACATCCTTAAGAATACCAAGTGTTGAAGAAGGTCAAATATTGCTTCAGCACAGTTGCAGTCAAGTGAAAACCAATAATGAATTCGCTGGTTCTGAGAAGTCATGAAGCATGAAAGAGTGTTTGTTGGTTTGTTGGTTTTATTCCTTCCCCAAAACGCAGCAAATTATATGAAATATAACAATTTTTCCAATATGCATAGCATAGTTGAGAGATTGTTTTGTAAAGTAAAAATCAGAGAAAACAAACATGAAAAGGCAAATGGCGTATACCAGTCCGTTCAGGTGCACTGGATCCAACAAAGGATCGTGTGTCAGGGATTGATTCAGATACACGCAATAAACTGACTACGAACAGTGCAAAACTAGTTTTCAACCAGCCTAAGTGTTTTAGACTCTCATTGAGTCTTTTTCAAAGCCAAACACAAAACAGACAAGTTGAAGCCAACTAGGCGGCACATCAGATATTTTCAAGCTGTAATTCACGTACAAATAGGTATGTAAACTTTCGTAATATCAACGCTTTTTTTGTTTATTGTTTGTCTTTTCTCTGTTTTGTGTTTGCCTCTGAAAAAGACTCAGTGAGAGTCGAGAGCACTTAGGCTAGTTGAAAACTAGTACTGTACTGGTCATTGTCAGCTTATATATATATATATATATATATATATATATATATATATATATATATATATATATATATATATATATATATGTATATATATATATATATATATATATATATATATATATCTACCTATCTATCTATCTATCTATATATATATATATATATATATATATATATATATATATATATATATATATATATATATATGCTCCTCTTTAACATTCAAAGCAGTCTGGGCAAATTGTTTGGTCCCAATAAGGCCATTTTATTACTAACAGAGTTTCCGTGTACCTTACACCTCCATTAAAAGGTTAAACCTTTTGATCTACATAGTGGCTACTATATATATATATATATATATATATATATATATATATATATATATATATATATATATATATATAGTGGCTTCTTTTGATGGAGAGACTACTAGGTCCATGACAGGCTGAGGACCTATTAGGATATTACTACTTTAGGCAACAAATGTCAATATTGCCTTGAAGACTTTGTTTAGAACTTGAAATATATAATCAACTGCTGATGCCTGTTGTTCCTGAACGAAAACTAGTTATATGTAGTTTGTACTTGAATAGAATCATTGTGGTTCTGATGCGTTCACGATCAGACAAAACTGTGAAAAGATCTCACCAGCCACTGGGGATTGATCCTTTATGCAAAACAATCAGAAAGCGTGCCTGTTACACAGGGTTATTGTTTGTCTACGATATCAAATGAGATGGCTTGAATACGAATGAACACTCAACACAACGAGTGGTGGAATATCCGGTTGGCTAGCACATTGTTGCCCAGTTATACTTAAGCCTGTTGGCTTGGGGAAAATATGTGCTTTTATCTCTGCACGGGTTGCATACACAATATAACTATTTTGGAAGCGAGACATCATCATCATACTCCTCCTCCTACTACTACTACTACTATTGATACTAATAAGAAGAATAAGAATAATAACAATAATAAATAAATTGCCAAAGGTCACTGGATATACAACAATATATTCACTTGGAAACTTAAAGCAAATACAACTAACTTTCAAAGCGGAAAGTTTATTTTTCATTGAAAAGGTTTAGGAAATCGTTCAATCGGCTTACGTTCGTCCAAAATAATCCCAAAATTGAATGGACAGTTATGTCTTCTGCCAACAGTTATGTGTTAAACCAGTCGCATCTGTCAACAGTCTTCTGCTAGTCAGTCGCATATTCCAAACGAAGCAATGCAATTTGTATTTTTATTCTCCATCTTTTAAATAGTTGAATAAATAAATATAAATTGATTCAAGTAAATTATCCGTTTCTTTTGAAAACTATATCTTGATCAAATGACTTCAGCGTACTTTGTTGTGTTTTCTTCTAGTTCAGTATATAGCATGGGAATCCTTAATGCAAGAACCACAAAGAGGCTTCACTATAATGCACATATATTATATATATATATATATATATATATATATATATATATATATATATATATATATATATATGCATCTATGCACATAAGTACATATATACACACGTATATACCTACACACGTATGTATATATATTATTATATACATATATATACATACATACATATATATATGCATATAATTGTATATATATACACAGATATATATTATACATATATATACATATATATATATATATATATATATATATATATATATATATATATATATATATGAAAAATGTATCACTCTTTCTTTACTGTATTGTTGAAGTGGAGAGTGGGAGAGTGAGAGACCATCTTTCTTAATGTCAACATCAACATCCTATATAAGACACACTGAATACAAATTAGCATTGATCGTATGCTTGCTAGTCTTGCAGAACAGGAGATAACAGCAGGAAACTATGTAAAGCATATAATTAAACGTGGAAATTATGAAATCAAATTTTAAATTATATTGACTCAGGCCTGCTCGACTCACTGATTTGTTAGGAATATAGTCTGGCCATTCTCCAAGACAAGATCTTCATGGCACCCTTATTTACATTTGTAACGGTATTTTCGATATATGCCTCGCACGCATGTCAATATTTTCGATTCGCAAAAGCGAAATTATATTCTGTAAGTTTGCATATATGAAAGATGTTGTGTAATAGTTGGTGTTTGCTTATAATTTTTCCAATCTAGAATACTGTTGGCGTTTCGCTATACAAATAGGTATTTACATTTAACTGCTAAAATCTCCAAACAGGTCACATTCCATAACAAGTATGTATGCAAGAATTATAATATTGTCAATCAACATTTAAGGAAAAATAAATGACCCGTGAAAAACAGCAACCTGAATAACAGAGCATTAATCACCGTTGAGAGGGCAAAAGTAGTTGTATGTCATGATCAAAAGATTAGCGAGTAAACAGAGTAGCGAAGCAAAAGGGTATTGATTGATCCAGCAAGGAAGATAACGTCATGTTAATAAATGTGATGATCGTCAATACCAGGCGCCTTTAAAAAAACAAAACAAAACAAAAAAAAAACATGTCTACGTAGAAACATTTCTGCAGTATGCTAAAACATCTGCAACATTTACTTGCAAAATAACGTGTTCTGTTCTCTGTTATTTGTGTACATGTAAGGAAGCTGTGAGGTATTAATACTGCACTATTCTCGAGGATTAGTAATTTACGTTTGATCTATGCCTAAATATAATAATTATGAAATTTATCTTAATTAAAGTGAGATCATTCGGGGTTTTACAAAAGGGTTATTCAATTGTAAGTGTGTAGCATTATGATTTGTTAATATGTTTTTTTACACTGAGAAGTCCAAACATAATGGAAATCCAGCATTGGTCCATTTCATACATGATTGGGAACTTTGTGAGAAATTTTTCGTTCCAATTTCAATTGTAAAAATACAAGACAGTTACAGGACGACAGGAAAGATCTCTTATGATCAACAAATAGGTGAGCTGTTACTTCTTTGGCTATAACGTCATCGCTGATCTATGTCAACTGCGTTTACATTTCTTATTGTCTTTATCTTGTAGAATTAAACCTAGGTGACTCAAGATCACCATGTTTTGTATCGGCCTACGATAAATATAAGATTATCTAAATCTCGAATTTCTAAAAGAATATATTTGCGTTTAAGTCTGAAAAAATATTTTTACCATCATGATTATAGCCTTTAAAGTATTTTATATCGTTTCGTAGAAAAGTTCAAAAGTTACTGAGATTCGACATTTTTGTCATATTCTATCAAAATCTCTATATATGTGATATTTGACAATACAAAAAAACTCTAGTTTGCCACACAATACGAATTTGACCAAATGTTTGCGAGAATCAAAACTGAATAGCCGCATCTGGCCACTTCTTATTTCAAAGAATAACAAAGATGTATTTTTACTCTGAGTTTAAAATGTAAATTTCGCTCGGCTTAAGCTGCTAATCTTAAAGGAAACAAAGTTTGCATTGCATACCGAATTTTCCATAACTTTTCGTCTATACCAGATGCAAGGCATTACAGTTACTTGGTTGATTGAACTTACAGCATCGTTAAAAAATTAAATATAATTTGCTTAATGTTGAAATTTGCTTTAGGTTAAAAGGATAAAACAAAATTGCTGTTCTTTGTTCGTTTTCTGATTGGATTTTTTCAACATGCCGTGCTTGTTCATCGTAGCAAGATTGCAACGTGACAGAACATTTAATCGTCTGTCAGCGATCACAACCAGGTAATTATTACAGCTTTTAGATTAGCCCTATTTAGGACACAAATTAAACAAGTATTAGTATCAGTATTATAAAAGTTACAAGAAGGCTGCTGTCATAATCAACAGTTCTGTGGTCGGGAATTTGTGACGATTGCTGAAATTGTGTGTGACATTACGTTACAGTCTGTAAAACGATGCAACCCCTGTTGAATCCTGGAAAAATGTGTATACATTTTCACCAGCACTGTCTTGCATCCCTGGTTACTGTTTTCTTAATTGTAAAGCTTGATATATATATATATATATATATATATATATATATATATATATATATATATATATATATATATATATATATATATTGGTTGTTAAGCTTTGTATCTTTAAATCTGTGGAAAACTGATACACTGATACAAATCCTCGTCAGTTGTCAATTCTTATAGGGCGATTAACAGACACAAAAAAAAACAAATTGCAAAAAAACAAAAAGAATAAAAACAAAAAAAAACCAACAAAAAACAAACAAACAAACAACAAGAAGATAAAATAGAGTATATGATCTGGGCAGCATGCCTTAACTTCAATTGGCAATCTTATTGGCAATCTTCTAGAAGAATTTCAGTAACTTCAATAATATTTTATTGGCAATCTTCTAGAAGTATTTCAGTAACTTCAATTGGCAATCTTATTGGCAATCTTCTAGAAGTATTTCAGTAACTTCAATAATATCTTATTGGCAATCTTCTAGAAGTATTTCAGTAACTTCATTAATATCTTATTGGCAATCTTCTAGAGGAATTTCAGTAACTTCAATAATATCTTATTGGCAATCTTCTAGAAGAATTTCAGTAACTTCAATTGGCAATCTTATTGGCAATCTTCTCGAAGTATTTCAGTAACTTCAATAATATCTTATTGGCAATCTTCTAGAAGAATTTCAGTAACTTCAATAATATCTTCTTGGCAATCTTCTAGAAGAATTTCAGTAACTTAAATTGGCAATCTTGTTGGCAATCTTCTAGAAGTATTTCAATAACTTCAATAAAATCTTATTGGCTATCTTCTAGAAGTATCTCAGTAACTTCAATTGGCAATCTTATTGGCAATCTTCTAGAAGTATTTCACTAACTTCAATAATATCTTATTGGCAATCTTCTAGAAGAATTTCAGTAACTTCAATTGGCAATCTTAATGTCAATCTTCTAGAAGTATTTCAGTAACTTCAATAATACCTTATTGGCAATCTTCTAGAAGTATTTCAGTAACTTCAATAATATCTTACTGGCAATCTTCTAGAAGAATTTCAGTAACTTCAATAAAATCTTATTGGCAATCTTCTCGAAGTATTTCACTAACTTCAATAATATCTTATTGGCAATCTTCTAGAAGAATTTCAGTAACTTCAATAATATCTTCTTGGCAATCTTCTAGAAGAATTTCAGTAACTTAAATTGGCAATCTTGTTGGCAATCTTCTAGAAGTATTTCAATAACTTCAATAAAATCTTATTGGCTATCTTCTAGAAGTATCTCAGTAACTTCAATTGGCAATCTTATTGGCAATCTTCTAGAAGTATTTCACTAACTTCAATAATATCTTATTGGCAATCTTCTAGAAGAATTTCAGTAACTTCAATTGGCAATCTTAATGTCAATCTTCTAGAAGTATTTCAGTAACTTCAATAATACCTTATTGGCAATCTTCTAGAAGTATTTCAGTAACTTCAATAATATCTTACTGGCAATCTTCTAGAAGTATTTCAGTAACTTCAATAAAATCTTATTGGCAATCTTCTAGAAGTATTTCAGAAACTTCAATAATATCTTATTGGCAATCTTCTAGAAGTATTTCAGTAACTTCAATAATATCTTATTGGCAATCTTCTAGAAGTATTTCAGTAACTTCAATAATATCTTATTGGCAATCTTCTAGAAGTATTTCAGTAACTTCAATAATATCTTATTGGCAATCTTCTAGAAGTATTTCAGTAACTTCAATAATATCTTATTGGCAATCTTATAGAAGAATTTCAGTAACTTCAATAATATCTTATTGGCAATCTTCTAGAAGTATTTCAGTAACTTCAATAAAATCTTATTGGCAATCTTCTAGAAGTATTTCAGTAACTTCAATAATATCTTATTGGCAATCTTCTAGAAGAATTTCAGTAACTTCAATAATATCTTATTGGCAATCTTCTAGAAGAATTTCAGTAACTTTAATAATATCTTATTGGCAATCATCTAGAAGTATTTCAGTAACTTCAATAATATCTTATTGGCAATCTTCTAGAAGTATTTCAGTAACTTCAATAATATCTTATTGGCAATCTTCTAGAAGTATTTCAGTAACTTCAATAATATCTTATTGGCAATCTTCTAGAAGAATTTCAGTAACTTCAATAATATCTTATTGGCAATCTTCTAGAAGAATTTCAGTAACTTCAATAATATCTTATTGACAATCTTCTCGAAGTATTTCAGTAACTTCAATAAAATCTTATTGGCAATCTTCTAGACGTTTTTCAGTAACTTCAATAATATCTTATTGGCAATCTTCTAGAAGTATTTCAGTAACTTCAATAATATCTTATTGGCAATCTTCTAGAAGTATTTCAGTATTGGCCAAAACGAAATACTTAATACCTCAATGTGTTTCACTGAAAATAGTTCATACATATTTTTAGACTTTTTAAATAGATAGAGTGATTATAAGAGAGACACCGTAATGCAGCCAGTGGAATTAAGCTAAATACCGTATTATTAAAGTCAATTTTCGCATGACATATATTTTAGAAAATTTAGTAATTAATATATAGATCGTTTAGCTATGCTTGTTCTGTAAAAGATGATAGATTGGAAGACTAGTATTTATGAACGAAGCTTAGGTATCTCGTTTTGATATGATACGACTTATGCTCTTTTCCTCTAATGGTAACAAATAAGTAAAGCCTTAACGAACCACTATTTATGTATTTCTTGTCTTGGGCTCTCGAGGAAGAGGCAAAGAGAAAATTAATTTTGCACTAAAGTCGCTGAACGTTGTTATGACACCATTTAATTCGTTTGGGTTATCAACAAGAAGAAACTCATGAAAGATGTTATTCCTGTTATTATTACATCTGACCAAAACTTTGATATTTTAGTTGATCTTGCAATTCATTTGTTTTTTTTACTTCTGTAAATCCATTTAAGCCCACACTTTACAGGTTAAGTGTTTACCACTTATTTCCATGTATGTTCCATTTGCTATACTAATTTTTAATTCATGTTGGTATGCTTCTGTTATTCTTTTTTCATATATACCATTGACAAGAATATCTTCTTTAGATTCTAACAAGTCTAATTCTTTTTCAAGTTGGAAAAAATGAGGAACGAATATGGAATAAGCCAGAAGATAAAATCAAACCAATATAAATGGCTACATTAGAGAATAATGCAGTCAGGCAACATGCATCAGATAGTGTTGCTGAAAGAGATTCGTTAGAATCTTAAAATGATATAGCGGAAATACATGAGAATTTAGATAAGAGAAATATTGATGTTAAGAATCAAATTCAAAAAGTAAAAATATTGCATAGAAATATCTTTTTACTAGAGAAGGAAATATTCATAGATTGTTTATTAATCTAGAAGAAAGAGAACTAACAGGATATGCGATTGATATTGCGATTGTAAATTGACAAATATATTTGGAAAGAAACCATGAAATAACGTGAATGACTGCAATGTAAAGAAAATAGCATATGATATTGTTAAAGAACCAAAAATTAAATTAAATGAGGTATTAGAAGGTTGTAAAAGTAGAAGAACACAAATAGTTGGCCATTCAACGGATATAGAAAATAACTTTAGAGAAAATATTAAAACACTCAGACTCCATAATAGATGTTATATTATTTATGTGGCTACTTATAATAAAAATTACATATGATATAATACTCTGATTTAGACAGCTATTCATTCATTTATTAGTCCCTTGCTATCCTTAAGAAATAAAGAAGTCCATCACAATTCTATTGTTTGAGCGATATACCGTATGTACTCGCGTACAACACCGGTCCAAATTCAAACAACATAGACCCTGACCTGTCGTATCATAATGCACCAGCAGGTCAGGGTCTATGTTGTTTGTTATACTGATTAGTCATTACAAACTGCAAAGACCCAGATCTGCCGGCGCATTATGTGACGGCAGATATGTGTCTATGCAGTTTGCAGTTTGTATAGAATTATACGCGAGCGCATACGGTATTATTCATAATTGTATTGCATATGCAGTCCTTTATCCCAACATTTGTCTTTTTCGTATCTTTCATTGTTTCTCATATAAACAGAAGTCACACCAGTCTCTATTGTATAATAGATTATTGAATCATCAATAACTTTGAAATTGTTTTTTTTAAAATATCTCCAATCATGGTGGTGTGGGACATTAACGTTATTACAAGTTACTTCAAATTTGATTATATCTATATTGATGTTTATTGGATTAAATAATTTATCATATCGTAATGGTATTGAACAATCAGACAGCAGTTTTTGCATTTTTGAAAGTATATATGAAACCTATTCATTGATTTTACTAACTTTAATATATAAAATATTCCACATCCATACTGCCCAGCGTAGTCGATTTTGCAAAATTTCCTTATCACTCTGTGCCCTAGATCTGTTCATTTAGTCAGTACTATCAAATTTTAAGATGTAATTGTCAAAAAGTGTAGTGACTTGTACTCAAAATAGTCATTTTCTGTGTTATATGTCTTTATCTCGTTAACTTCATTTGCCATATGTATGTGTGTAATAGAAAATGGTTAAACTGGGTTGTAAGACGAAGCGCAATTACCCTCATATTTATGACATTATTTTTTTCTAAGAGCCTTTACGTGCAAAGGAAAACGCTATATTGTCACTTTCTACGGATCCATGTCATTAATCCACATTATGCATTGCTTAACTGCTTGGAAATATGCCAACAATTGAAGCACACTTGCAGGTTATACTTAATTTTCTATGAGCATGACACGGTGAACTTTACAGTTGGTAAACCAACTTAGTACCAAGAAGATCTGTAATCATTCCAATAGTCCAAACGGTTTGTAAGAATACATGTGTGCAATAGTGCGCAAGCTATAGAAATGTGCCTTATATAAGCTGTTTTGACCTTTGAAATTCTGAAAAATGAATGTGACGTTAATGGTCTTCCCAGGTTATTAGAAACACCGTAATCGTCATTATACATGTGTGACTAGGTGGTTACATGTGGTTAAATTACGGAGCACGCTAACTCGTTCTGCCAATAAAGAGTATGATTTACCTTAATTACTATCTAGCGTTACCCTAAGGCAGAATCATGTCTTTTTCCAGCCCGTTCCAGAGCTGAAATTCTAAATCTCTGTAGAGGATTCAAATGTTCTCTTTCAACAGAATGGCCAACAGTCTGCCAACCATGCTAACCATTGAATTCATGCAGTGAATATTTTATCTTTGATGTAAAAGAGATTTCATTTGTCAAGTAACAAGGAGAAACAAAAGTTTTTTTTTAATACTTAGAAAAGAGAAAAGTGTAACAATGAATTTAATTCGTTCTTCACAGATCGATTTCTGGTAAAATTCCTTGTCGTTAGAAGCACAACATAACCCTTTTATAGATCTCCCAACACTATTTCAGCGAATCAGCTTTAATTGCATTCAATTGTAACCTCTGAGAAAAATATTAAAGTATGTTTTTGGATTGTCCTAGAGATCTGCTGACCAGTGAAGAAAGTTATATTTTTTCAACGGAGAGCAGAATGTAAGCCTAAACAGATAATAAATATTCTGATTTCTACTTCTTGGCTTTTGCCTAGGATGCTGGAGCGATCAGGCGTGATTCGGAAAGATCACAGGCACTTAAAATCCCAGTCATGTCATTCAAATGCAACTATTTTCAGAAAATGCCACATAGCCGTTGTTGATTTTGTTTTATTCATGTGTTGTGCCCAAGATAGTGTTTATCATAAGTATTCTAGACTTGGTATAGTTGAACTTAGAACTAATGCACTGGATTCCAATAACAATGTAAAACAGAGGAGGAATTATATAAGAAACTTAATCAGCGCAGTGATGCCTTATAATTAATTTAGATTTAATGCTTTACCGCATATAACCTAATATTTCTAAAACCCTTTAATTTGTTGTCAACGCAATTTAGTTGTAACGAATAAGTATGTATGTATGTATGTATGTCTGTATGTATGTATGTATGTATCTATGTATCTATGTATGTATGTATGTATGTATGTATGTATGTATGTATGTATGTATGACGGTGTCCAAATACTACACGATAGTTCCTAAGTTCACATTATTGCCAAGCAAAAAATAATAATAATATTGTGCTTCCTCCTTTATTTCCAAGAGCCTTGAGACAGGTTCTAAAATGCGCTAACACTTAAAATAATTGTCCTCCAATTAAAAAAAAGACCAAACATACACAAGACTCTAATTTCACATATGTATTCTTTTTTTATACTTCATATTGGTATCATTTATCAGTACGATTTTGAAGCCCTAGATCAGTATTTCATTGCTCGTAGCACAAACATTAACAAAAAAGCCTGATACACAAAAATATTCCTATCTCAATACGTGCGAATATTCCAAGATATCCAATTTAAGAAACCAACCTATGCTACCATAAGCCCCGTGAATACGATTCACTATGACAACTGAACTTACTAATTGTCAAATTAATAGGGTTGTGAAATCGCTATATATCCAGAATGTATGAATTGAGATGTAAATAAAAATAACACATACACTAGGTTTCCATCATTATCCACACTTCCGAAACTATCTCGTCTCCGAGTGATTACAAACGGCATACCCCTAGGTATAAATCAGAGCTAAATGTTACCATAATGAGGTCATCTATACCCAATTTGTAATTCCCAAATAATGGTTCAAGAACCTGTAACAAAATGACATATTTTGGAGCAATCGAAAGGTCAGACGCCAGGCCCTCCATTCCATTCAAACTTACACTAAAACATAGTCAGTAATCACATAACAAACATAAACAATTTGAACTTAGAATCAATGGATCAATATCTACACAATACACATAAGACGTTGTGCACAGCGTACTCCAGTGCAAGTGCCTGTTTGCTTCAAATGCAATATGCCACCTTGAAAATTCCACCCGTTAGGGCCCTTTACCGAACAAAATAACCATCGTGGCAACAAAATAGTTACAATCCTATTTATATTAAACATTGATTTTGATTTATAACTGGTCAATTAAGTGGAAACAGAACCACCTCGGAATTAGGAAATGCACTTGCGGTTCAAATTCAAACAAACACCATTGGCCTGTAATGGTCATGGGACGCCTTTTTACGCTCATTTAACTTGGTTCGTTTAAGGATAGATGTTATCGACCAAGCGACTCATCCCCGACTCGCGGTGTGTCCTGTACCATGCTTCCAGCTTAGCTCTTTGAGCAGTAGTGGGGTATAGCGACGTCCTTTTCTAGTCAGTCTCACCATTCCCATCGTATGACTCTTTCTGGGTCTCGAAAGAATATGATACACCATCAGATCGTACCCAGCATGGTTTCAATCCACTGAAGTGAGCAATTTGGGTCGTCTTATTACCTTTTCTTTTGACATCAGTTGTCTTTTCAACAACGCGCCAAGGTTCAGTCCACTCGACTTGCAATTTAGGTAGTTTCCTTTTTTTCTCAGTGGTCAGGTCACCTCCCCGAAAAAAATAACCATTAACCTTCACAATCATAGCTTACCTTCTGATGGCAAATTGCGATGCCTAACTACTATCGTGCTTCCTCTTTTGGAGCCCAAAATTCCTCTCCTATAATCTGACACGAACTGTGACAGATTCGTCTGTACTTCGTCTGGTGTTTTGACCACCAAAATATCCGTAGGAAGATTCCCTTCTCGTCCTAGTATCAACTTGTTCGGAGCAAATTAGCTAGATCTATATCTTCAGATATTCAGTAAGCAATGATCGTAAGAGGCAATTACTGGTACCAGTTTTGCTGGTTTGTCTTAAATTTGTGTTCAGATAATTTTCCTAAAAGGGACGCTGCGCATCTACAACCCAATTAACTAGTCCGGACAAAGTTGCGTCTTGTCTTTACACTTCTCGAAAACGAACACCATTGTCCAGCGGCATAGCGGAGAACTTCATGGTGAGCTGGCTACATTATCTGTAAACCCTCAACTAGTCATTGCCATGGCGAGTCCCACCGCGTGTGGATGGTATTGTGAAGTCATATAATTGTTGAAATTAAACCAAGTTGACTACCAGTGTGTACTTTGACAGATCCGTCGCCTGTAAAGTTAACGTTGACTACAATTAATTTGCAAATTTGCATCTACATTGCATTTACAGGGCGTATGCATATCTCACGCTTCAACGCTAAATACCTTTACTTGGCAACCTAGATGCCTGTTGAAATTGTTAAACGTTGAATGCTATTTTCTCTGCCTTAATCCAACATCGATGCCTCATTGATGGCTAAACGTAGATGATTGTTTAAAGGCACTCTAGATCGCTTGCTGAAACGTCAAAACTCAGACACTTTGGTTTGAGGCCATCAAACCCTAGGTTCGCTGTAACCTGGTTCTCCTCGCTCACGCCCCTAGATTCCTATTCTATTCTGATAAAGCCAACAACCAGGTGCATAATCTGCCTGGTTTAAGGCAACATAGAAGCCTGCTCAAGTCGATCTCTGATGACTATTTTAGGCAACCCCTAGAATGCCTGTTGAAAGGACATTATATGTTCTTTTCTTCCTAATTAGGGCAACACTAGATGTCTGTTAAAGGCAAGTCTATACCGCTTATTACGCATATACGCACACTTCAGTATTAATGCCTTCACAAAGGATTGTAAACATTGTCAACATAACGTTACAGACCATGTTTAACTTGTCGCTGCGCTTAGAACACAAGCATAAAAAAGAATTAGACAATTGTATTACGTCTACAAATGCTCGTTAGCAAGATAAACCCAGTTCGCCTGCAACTCGCAGATAAAAATATAAACAACTAGAGCTAAAGTTGAGAGAGCTCTATCCGAACAAAATGCAATAATAACAACGGATTAAGCATTCAAAGCTGTTGGCTAACCGAATCGATATACATAGAAAGAAATCAGATTAATGTACACTCCAATTATAGGATTTAGGAGGAGAATTAAAAAGATTGTACACGCTAGCAATCTATCGAGGATATAGAAGAAAATGAAGTGATGAAAAAAGCTGGAACCAAAGACAGGATATAGCGGATGAAACAGAAGACAATCTTTGTTCGATGAAATGTTTGGACACATTACATAACATTAAGTTTTTGCGTCTATGTAATTCTTAAGTTAGAGAGGCCCAAATATTGTAAAGCCATTACACACAGCGAAAATCAGTAGAAATTTAAAACACAGAAAAAATGCTCTCGTATGAAGTTCGATCTCGCTCTCTTCTATACCCAACAATACACGAACCCCCTCTCGCAACACTACAATACCTTTTTCTTGCTTATGTGCATTAATTTTTAATAAATTTTTAACAAATTTAAGGCACTTTAAATTGTTCGAACGCTAAAACCATTTCAGAAGTACATCTGCTATGCGGCTGTAGCTACCTACATGCTAACTATATCTTTATAATATGCCGTTGCGCAAAGGTTTTTCAGTTTCAAGATGAATTGTTAGATATTAAATTTTCATTTAAGATTTATTTTATTACATTAAGATTTTTTAATAGGACGAAGAATTAATTTTATTATATTTTGCGCCAGTTTTTATAATCTTCGACACATTTAAACTATGGAGTCACATACAATCCTTTTTTTCACCTCTTGCCCTAACGTTACACTTAGTTTTCAGCATTTTACCACTGTCTCCTATGTGTATAATATGTTCATTAATCATACGCTATCCCTTGGTTCTGGAGAATCCTAATCTATGACTAATGTTGTACGTGATTCGAACTACACACATTTCATTTTGTATTGAGGTTCAAAATTGAACAAATTATACACCAGGTCGTAAAGGATTCTTGTTATTATGATTTACAAACATTAAACTTTAGTGTTAGGATTATTTTAAGTACGATTAACGTTACACACCATTTATATTATTGACATTTATATAAAATTAATTGTCTATGTTAGAATTTTATAAAAATTCCGGTTTCATACAAGTTTAACACATTGTAAAGTTATGTGCGCGCGCGCTTACAATTGCTTACTACCTATTTAGAACTTCCTTTGTTCACTTGAATATTGACTTTTACGTTTGTACATACTGTATTGATCTAGTTCGCCAATTTTATAACATTCTTTATTTACGGTGCTGTATCAAGTCTCTATACAATACTTAAGCGTATTTGTATTCATTTTTATTTTGCAGTATGTTTATAAATTTTATAATACAACAATAGTGGTACTGGTCGACATTTATAAATTAAATAAAGACTCTGTTGTTCTGGGTTTTATTCGATTTTAATTTTAGGGATATTCAAAAATTAAAGAGTGTACTGCACGTTGATATTCTCGCCTTCTTTGCGGGGCTCGAAAGCGGTTAGGAACTTTTCATAATTTCTTTAGTAAGGGTTATAAAATTCCAGTTGGATTGGCTTCTCATCCCCTGTCACTATGCGTTAGTTTTGAAAATTTAATGTTCGGTGTCTTGTCTAAGCTTAGACATGCATACAGACAAACTTGTATTTTTATCGTTTGTTGTTGTATTGTTTTTCTTCCTCTCTCTACAAAAAACTAACACCTTAAAAATTAAGTAGTGGGTTTTGGCTCGTTGCTTAGCTGTGCATTATTCTCTTCCAAAAATTATTTTTGACTCGTAGAGATGACGGATAGGGGTGTTGCCCCCCGCGCTGCTCTCTAGTTTTTTGATAAACTGAAAATAATTACTATTATGTTTGTGGTCTTAGTCGCACGCAAGATTGCTATGCCTAAACCACATTATTGTGAAGGGTATAAGGTGCTGGTTATTATTATTTTATATTTGTCTCGCGCGGATTGTTAGTTCGTTGGTTGAAAAAAACAAATGAAAATAAGATGTTTCGTGGCCACTTTGATTGTTTTGTCGCTACTGTTGTCTGGAGCTAGGACACTTACATCAGTCTAAACAATTATGTTATCAGTTCTCCATGGACTGGGGGGTTGGTTTTTGAAGTAAAAAAAAGATTTTGGTAGTAAACTTATTTTTTCTTCCATTGCTGTTAATAATTATGTTTTCTTCTTCTCTCGCCGCGCCCCCCCCCCGACCCCCCTGCGGTAGGGAGTTGTTTTAGAACCAAAAAAATGAAAATATGGTTATTTCTGGGTATGTCACCTGAGCCAGGAAATACAGGGGGATATGCTACTTATTTAAAACTGCGTTGCCCCTGCTAATAGAGGATTCATGTAAGGTAGTGTGGGACGTATCTCTAGGACACAAAAAATTGGATTACCACAACAAACTATTTTTATTCTTTTATTTATACTATTTTATTCATATTGTGATTCAAACTTCATATTATTTATTTACATTGAGTTGGAACAGAGATTAATGGAGGAACATAATACATTCAACATTTGGTCTGACACGTAAAGTTATATTGTCCCCAACGGATACAATAAACTCACGAGATGAGCCCCTGCATATATTGAACTGGGATGTACATAAAATTACGAATAGACCAGTCAATACTTGTTTAATGCAGAAAAAATGCAAATTGATCAACATAATGCATTTCACTTCTTTAGATGTAACTTGTATTTGCAAAATTAGACATGTTAAGTAACAATTAGCTCAGCACAGAAACACGAGGAATTTTGCCCAAAATGATTTATTCTTTCTTTGCTTCGAAAAATTCAGTTTCTGTTCCTTTGTATAGTGTCCCACATTTTGACTTGTTTTACATGTCTGGAAAAAAAATTAAAAAAAGACCTACTAAATTAGCACCCAAATCATAACCACAGAGTTAGTTTCACGGGGGAAAATGCAACGATATATTCTGTGACAAACACGCATTGCGACAGTCACCAGTATTTATATATCCCCTCCGTCCGTTCTGTCCATAAATATATCTGATCACTAAACGCCAATGGTTATAAAGGTCATTAATCAAGCTTCACAGATAAATTGTCAATGTGGTGACCTTTACGATCCGAGTAGGAGTATACTTTTTATCGCCTCGTTTCCAATTAGTACACTGCAATGGGAGTCTAAAGGTCAGATTATACAACAAAATGCACTATTTCATTTATATTTTCATTTATTTTCAAATAGTTAACCAAAAACAGTTAATATATGCTGACAATATGCCAGATATAGACTTAATATACGTTGACTAAATGTTTGGTTATTTTCTAACCCTTTGGTTGCGGGTCTAAGAAGGGGAAGTAGAATCTACGTTGGAAGAAGGAACCAGTAATACCAAATTGACAATGCATTGAAATAGATCTCGTTATGGCTATTTATGCTTGTAAAACCTCCTTTATATTCGAACGTGAAATTTTGCTTAACAATTCTTTCAAAATAATGACACATTTAACGACATGTCTAGATAAATTCTAAACGCCTTTGTCAATTTGATGTCCAGAAAAATCAACTATGGAGAAGGTGGTACAAATCAAAACGCGTTTAGTGGAACATTCCATAGCGTGGTCAGTAATTACATCAATTGAAATTAAAATATCAAATTTCGGGAGTAGATTTTAATCTATATGTCCTTGTTTGTGGTTTATTATTAGTATGTTGAAAATAAAGGCTTCTTTCCATAATTTTAATAGTAACTATATATTGATACAGGTGAAAGAAACTCTTTCATCACGCCAACACAGTTTGACTGCTTTGTTGGCCTGGTTCATCTAGATGGAATATATTATTGCTGAGAATTATCTGCATTGCCAATCCCAAGCTTATCTGCCAAACGTTTCTAGATCGATAAAATCGAATCATATATCCACACATGGTTGTTATTTAACATCCAAAGACCATAAACATCGATATCATTTAGTTATCTTCATATCATTTAATGTGCTGTTTTTCCAAAAGTGACTGAAGAAATACATTTCTACTGCCAGAGATATTTGAATTAACAGTTGTACAAGTTAAAGTTTAGTAGATACCATTTACTATTTGGCCGAGTAATACACTAGAAAAGCAATATCTAAGTTGTTGGTAGTGCTACTGCAAGAGTGCTGCGTGTTCCTACGATGCACACATTATTCCATCATTAGAGACGCCACTCAAGAGTTGAAAACCCACCACATTTTCAGCAGACTGAATATAAAGAATCAAAATTTTGTAATAATCGGAGGTTAGAAAGGACGATATTGTAACTTAGAGTACAAGTCATTCTTCCTGAAACATTCTGGAGCTATTGGCGATATTACACAAAGAGTGAATCACACTCTGGTTTGTCTATAACTTGGTATAATATTTCGCGCGACGCGATATTGATAATCTTTTCGTTTATTCATCGCGCATTGAATTATACGCTTACTAGGAGAATGTATTTATTCTGTAAACACGTCATATTCTAATGTTACAAATGTTAAACAAAATGACCTGCTTTGAAATTATATTACCAAACAAAAGATGATATTATTGACAACATACCTTATACATTTTCACAATGATACTGATAAGTATTCTGCTAAAAAATCATATTAAAGTGTATTCACTCTTTTAAGAGTTCAGGCAAAATTGTTTTTATGTGGACACTTGCTGGCAAATAAAGTATTTCCTTTTGATAAATTTGCATGACGAAACCAAGTCACATTTCGCATCAGAATATTTCTTTCTGGTGTTTGATAAAATCTCTGGATCAACTAAAATAAAAATCAGCTGTTGAATTTTATTTATTATTTTCGCTGCTGATTGTTTTTTACATTAATTGATAGACATTCCTAATACAGGCGGTTGAGGCACTCCTTAGGACTCCAACCCCTCTGTCGGTATTTCCAGGAAACTTAGTTGACTCGTAATCGTAGGTTATAAAGGGACACGGATTCGCTATCTCGAGAACAAGCTTCATTTGTATCTCAATACATTTTGCTGATTAAAATAGCATAGCAAGATTGACGACAAGGAAAAAAATTCACTAAAAATGGTGAATCTGCTCTATAAACTCACATAATGTGATCAATGCTCTTTGATTTAAATACCTAATGTATGCACTTTTCTTATTCATGACCAAGTTCTTTTTCTTTACTTGCTACCAAAGCAAAAGTTGAACTCAATCGCGCACTATTGAATGCGCTCTCGCGCCCTCAATTTAAGAAATAGATTTGTTCAAGTCGAATAAGCTCTGTATTATCAGCATCAGCCTATGCTAGGTCAATTAAATTAGGTAATCCGATTTCCATATTGCAGTCTAACATTTTTTGACCTGACAGAAAAAACGTGTTATCATATCGCTATGCTTGAGTCCCTCCAAGACCTATTTACTTATCCTTAGACTTGTTGCTGTAATTTTATTTCCTCAGAAAGACTGAAAACATATTCTATCAATGTGAGTGGCTCTATAAAAACAGTTGATAGAACAACCATAATACATTATAAAACTGTCTCGAAACATAGTGGCACCCAAAGGAAATTATGATTATGTTATATGTTATAAAAGCGAAAAGTAGGCCATAGTAATTGGATAGACACTGGCAATTTTACTCTAATGAATAAAAAATTTAAAAAAAATTCACACAACAAATACACCAGATCCAAAAACACACAAGTTCATATTTAATGTTAACTTTAATGTAACGTATTGATTAGAAAGTGTGTATTCATTTATTAAATACCATAAAGTTTCATGTTTGTGGCTTGCGACAGTGTTAGAGACACTGAGCTAATAATAAAGAAGGACTTACAATGTCAATGCCTAAGCACAACAAACTACAACGCCTTCTGGAACGCTTATAATTATAAGTCTCGGCCTGAACCTCGCCGGCGAGACACAAACCTCTAAAACAATTACACCTATATCTACAAAATTAGACTTCTCGACATGACCTTTGACCCTCAAAATTATACTATTATTGTCTAGCTGTTTTCTGCTGAAAAAGGACATTTGCATTGGCCTTAGTTGTGCAGGACCAAAATAAAAAACGAGTATTTGCTCCAAATGTCACAGTGAATAAAAACCTTATTTATTTATTAATTATATATTATTATTATTATTATTATTATTTATGTATTATTATTATAGTTTATTATTATTATAGTTGTTATTGTTGCTGTTATTATTATTATTATTATTGATTAAAATTATTATTAGTATTGGATGTTTATTATTGTGTATTATTATTATTAGTATTAGTATTGATATTCACATGTATGCATTTTGAATAAGGCTGCGATATCACATCATATATGTAAAACCACTGCATAGCTAGTATGAACGTGTTAGGAAAGCGAGCAATTATGTCAGTTAAAAGTTACATCCCTTTTAAAGCTTTTTCATTTCGTATTTCTATAATAATTTACTCGAAGTTGGTCATCTTCCTGTCGTCTATACTCGGTGTTATAAAACTTACTAAAATGGTATTCCTGTCCTGTACTCTATTGATATAAAACTTACTTAAGTGGTCATCCTGACCTATATTCCTGGTGTTATAAAACTTACTAAAGTTGGTAATCCTATCCCTATACTCTAGTGCTATAAAACTTACTAAAGTGGTCATCCTGATCCTATACTCTGGTGCTGTAATAAAACTTAATTGAAGTGGATGATCATTCTATCCTCTGTACGTTATAAAACTTACTGAAGTGGTCATCCTATCCTATTACAGCTGGTGCTATAAAAACTTACTAACGTGGTCATTCCTATCCTATACTCTGGTGCTTGTAAAACTTAATGATTGATCATGCTATCATGATTACTTCTATAAAACTTACGCGCTCTCCATGTTATACTATCCTATACTCTGATGCTACACAACTTACTACAAGTGGTCATCTTAGCCTATACTCTAGCGATATTAAAAACTTACAATGGAAGTGATCATGCTATCATATACTCTTAAAAACTTACTGAAGTTGTCATCCTATCCTATACTCTGCGTCGATTCTTATAAAACATTACTGAAGTGGTCATCCTGTACGGTACTCGTGCCTCTATAAAACTTACTGAAGTGGTCATCCTATCCCTATTATCTTGGTGCTATAAAACTTACTAAAGTTGTCATCCTTGTCCGATACTCTAGTGCTATACAACTTACTAAAGTGGTCATCCTATCATATAGTCTAGCGCTATACATACTTAATGAAGTGATCATCCTATCATATACTCCATAAAACGTACTGAAGTTGTATTCCTTTCCTATACTCTGGTGCTATAAAACTTACTAAAGTGGTCTCATCCCTTATCTTATACTCTATTGTTATAAAACTCTACTGAAGTGGTCATCCTTGTCCTGTACTCTACCGCTATAAAACTTACTGAAGTGATTATCCTATTCCATATACCCTAGTGCCATTACAGCTTAACCGATAGTGGTCATTCTATCCTGTACTCTAGAATCTACTAATGGATATTATCTTTGATAAACAGATAGTTTGAATACTATAGGAAGGACATCATCTTCTGTACGCACCTCTACCTCGCGAACTACCACCTCTCACTTCCGTGACTCTAATCTCTTAATAATTTCTTTTCCAGCAAAACAATTAATAATATCAAAAACATTAACTTTCCCAGCAATTCTAATATATTCCCGCTATAAAGAATGAGAATCGTGAAATTCTGTCTGGAGCCAGGTAATGATTGTACAAACAACTTCCTTTCTTCCGTATGGATAGGTGGACATTTTAATTGTAATAAGTACAAACGTTATAGATTATTGATGTTACTGACTGAAATTATTCAAATGTTATTGGCAGGAGTGAAATTTTTTGACAACAGACAACTTACTAAACAGAACCTGACCACACAATATATGATCATTCTTAAGCAGGCTCACTACTAAACACACGCACGGACACACTCACACATACACAAACTGGTACATTACTATTCGATTTGTAGTTGGTTGGGTAGCAATTTTGAAGGAAGATATAATAATTTATACTAGTAAGTTCAAATCTGACTAGAAATAAACTATTACTCTATAAATGGTCCAGAATGATTTCTTTCTCTTCTCAAACCACAATTT